>CM042150.1:108982550-109053585 GCA_023376005.1 Doryteuthis pealeii | reverse complement strand
ATCACTCTCCTGTACAAGAGAATAGAATCCGATCTTTTTATGTTTTTATTTTTATTTCTTTTATTTTTACGCCCAGTTTAATTCTTTCTTTTTTTTTTTCCCCTTTTTTTTTTCTTGTAGCACTGTATATGTGTATGGATCACTATTCGGCAGAAAAAATAGCGAAGGACATTACTTGTTAACAAAAATTGAAAAAAAAGAAAATTATATATATGTACGTATTAGCAGACTCGGCTATAAATAATGGAAACAGTTTTTTTTTTGTAATGCTTTGTGCATGTTATTACGACCATACTGATTCTTTCTACGGATTTTATTGGTCAACGCAGTCATGTGACTATATACCAAAGTATTAACAGCTTTTCTTAACTTTAAGAAAACCACCTAATAAAAACGCTGTCCGCTCTTACCTCGAAGACTTTTATCATAAGATTTTTTTTCTGAATAGTCTTGGGTTTTTATTGAGCATGTAAACTCATGGTTTCCTATTATTCATCTGTAACTTGTTTTTATTCGATTTATTTAATGACATACCAATTTCTTATGGGTTACTTAATGCCAAATTAGGCTCAGTTGTCATTTTTGATAAATTCTATACATTAAATTTTCAGACTTCTATGGTTTTACAATAGAAAATGCATTATGTTTATTATAAAAAGGCATTGGAACGAACATTACAATAAAATGGATTGTAAGTGATGTTTATTCTAAACATGCATTGAAAAGTATTTTTTATTATAAAATGCGTTGGGGTCACTTGCAAGTCATCACACCACACATGTTGGCAATACTGAGCTGTGATACTTTTTACTTTCTTACTATGAGAATGTTTTGAAAATAGATTCTTACTATGATAATGTATTGGAAATAGATTCTTACTATGAGAATGTATTGGAAATAGATTCTTACTATGAGAATGTATTGGAAATAAATTTTTTACTCTGAGAATGTCTTTTTTTAAGGATTTACACTAAGAAAGGCAAGAAGCAGGCGATATCCTGCACAAACAGTCCACAGATGCAGACTACTCTGATGACCTTGCGGCCTTCTTGCAGATACACCGGCACAGGCTGAGTCCACTACTGCATAGCCTGGAGAAGGCAGCAAAGAATATCGGCCTCTATGTGAACTCCGATAAAACCGAGTTCATGTGCTTCAAGAGAAAGGAGACATCTCCACACTTGACGGTAAGCCTCTTAAGCCAGTAGAACAGTTCACTTACCTAGGTAGTAATATCTCATCCACAGAAAGCGATGTTAATACACGTATAGGAAAGGCATGGGCGGCCACAAACAGATTATTAGTAATATGGAGATCTGATCTCACTGACAGCTAAAGCGACAATTCTTCCAGGCTGTGGTTATATCAGTACTGCTGTATGGCTGCACCACCTGGACCCTAACAAAGCGCTTGAGAATAAGCTAGATGGGACCTGCACAAGAATGTTGCGAGCAGTCCTGAACAAGTCGTGGAAGCAGCACCCGCAAGAAGCAACTATAAGGTCAGCTGTCCCCATTTCAAAAACCATACGGGTGATACGGACTAGGCATGCAGGACACTGCCGGAGAAACAGGGACGAGCTCGTATGCGACGTTCTCCTGTAGAGGCCAACACATGGACATGCTAACGTAGGACGCCCATTGACCAAAGGACCTACATTGACAAACTATACGAGGATTCGGGATGCTGCACGGAGAACCTCCAGGGGCAATATAGGGAAGGTTGGCGAAAGATAGTCATGGATACCCGTGCTGCTTGCGCAACATGATGATAACGATGATGAGAATGTATTGGAAATAAAATTTTTTACAATGAAAATGTATTGAAATAGATTTTTACTATGAATGTATTGGAAATAGACTTTTAATATGAGAATGTATTGGAAATAGATTTTTACTATGAAATGTATTGGAAATGACTTTTACTATGAACATGTATTGAAAATAGACTTTTAATATGAGAATGTATTGGAAAATAGATTTTTACTATGAACATGTATTGGAAATAGACTTTTACTATGGAAATGTATTGGAAAAGACTTTTACTATGAACATGTATTGGAAATAGACTTTTACTATGAAAATGTATTGGAAATAATTCTAATATGATAACGTATTGGAAATAGATTTGAATATGATAAAATATTGGAAATAGATGTTAATATGATAATGTATGGGAAATAGATTTTTACTATGAAAATATATTGGAAATAGATTTTTACAATAGGATTTTACTGGAAATCATTTTCTATAGTATTGTACTGAACATGATTTTTACTATGAGAATGAAATGGGAATGATGTTTACTTAGTACAGTATATGGTTACTGATTAGTCAAGCACAACGTTACAATGTTTAGCTGACAGGTAGAATAAGTTGTAGCAAGTAGTAATCTATGGTTTCTACGTGAGAAGATTGTCTTCGTATGTTTGTTCAGTTTTCGTAACCACAATCTCCTTGGCTAATTTTAGTTGTAATTGACTAATCAGTAACCATATACTGTACTAAGTAAACATCATTCCATTTCATTCTCATAGTAAAAATCATGTTCAGTACAATACTATAGAAAAATGATTTCCAGTAAAATCCTATTGTAAAAATCTATTTCCAATATATTTTCATAGTAAAAATCTATTTCCCATACATTATCATATTGAACATCTATTTCCAATATATTATCATATTAAAATTCTATTTCCAATACGTTATCATATTAGAAATCTATTTCCAATACATTTTCATAGTAAAAGTCTATTTCCAATACATGTTCATAGTAAAAGTCTATTTCCAATACATTTCCATAGTAAAAGTCTATTTCCAATACATGTTCATAGTAAAAATCTATTTCCAATACATTCTCATATTAAAAGTCTATTTTCAATACATGTTCATAGTAAAAGTCTATTTCCAATACATTTTCATAGTAAAAATCTATTTCCAATACATTCTCATATTAAAAGTCTATTTCCAATACATTTTCATAGTAAAAATCTATTTCCAATACATTTTCATTGTAAAAATTTATTTCCAATACATTCTCATCATCGTTATCATCATGTTGCGCAAGCAGCACGGGTATCCATGACTATCTTTCGCCAACCTTCCCTATTATTGCCCCTGGGAGGTTCTCCGTGCAGCATCCCGAATCCTCGTATAGTTTGTCAATGTAGGTCCTTTGGTCAATGGGCGTCCTACGTTAGCATGTCCATGTGTTGGCCTCTACAGGAGAACGTCGCATACGAGCTCGTCCCTGTTTCTCCGGCAGTGTCCTGCATGCCTAGTCCGTATCACCCGTATGGTTTTTGAAATGGGGACAGCTGACCTTATAGTTGCTTCTTTGCGGGGTGCTGCTTCCACGACTTGTTCAGGACTGCTCGCAACATTCTTGTGCAGGTCCCATCTAGCTTATTCTCAAGGCGCTTTGTTAGGGTCCAGGTGGTGCAGCCATACAGCAGTACTGATATAACCACAGCCTGGAAGAATTGTCGCTTTAGCTTGTCAGTGAGATCAGATCTCCATATTACTAATAATCTGTTTGTGGCCGCCCATGCCTTTCCTATACGTGTATTAACATCGCTTTCTGTGGATGAGATATTACTACCTAGGTAAGTGAACTGTTCTACTGGCTTAAGAGGCTTACCGTCAAGTGTGGAGATGTCTCCTTTCTTTTGAAGCACATGAACTCGGTTTTATCGGAGTTCACATAGAGGCCGATATTCTTTGCTGCCTTCTCCAGGCTATGCAGTAGTGACTCAGCCTGTGCCGGTGTATCTGCAAGAAGCGCAAGGTCATCAGAGTAGTCTGCATCTGTGACTGTTTGTGCAGGATATCGCCTGCTTCTTGCCTTTCTTAGTGTAAATCCTTAAAAAAAGACATTCTCAGAGTAAAAAATTATTTCCAATACATTCTCATAGTAAGAATCTATTTCCAATACATTCTCATAGTAAGAATCTATTTCCAATACATTATCATAGTAAGATCTATTTTCAATACATTCTCATAGTAAGAATCTATTTCCAATACATTATCATAGTAAAAAGTATCACAGCTCAGTATTGCCAAACATGTGTGTGTGTGATGACTTGCAAGTGACCCCAACGCATTTTTTATAAAAAATACTTTTCAATGCATGTTTAGAATAAACATCACTTACAATCCATTTTATTGTAATGTTCGTTCCAATGCCTTTTTATAATAAACATAATGCATTTTCTATTGTAAAACCATAGAAGTCTGAAAATTTAATGTATAGAATTTATCAAAAATGACAACTGAGCCTAATTTTGGCATTAAGTAACCCATAAGAAATTGGTATGTCATTAAATAAATCGAATAAAAACAAGTTACAGATGAATAATAGGAAACCATGAGTTTACATGCTCAATAAAAACCCAAGACTATTCAGAAAAAAAATCTTATGATAAAGTCTTCGAGGTAAGAGCGGACAGCGTTTTTATTAGGTGGTTTTCTTAAAGTTAAGAAAGCTGTTAATACTTTGGTATATAGTCACATGACTGCGTTGACCAATAAAATCCGTAGAAAGAATCAGTATGGTCGTAATAACATGCACAAAGCATTACAAAAAAAAACTGTTTCCATTATTTATAGCCGAGTCTGCTAATACGTACATATATATATATTTCTTTCTTTTTTCATTTTTGTTAACAAGTAATGTCCTTCGCTATTTTTTCTGCCGAATAGTGATCCATACACATATACAGTGCTACAAAGAAAAAAAAGGGGAAAAAAAAAAGAAAAGAATTAAACTGGGCGTAAAAAATAAAGAAAAATAAAAATAAACATAAAAAGATCGGATTCTATCTCTTTGTACAGGAGATGTATCACAGAATTTCTTTTTTTTTTTTCTGTCTTTTTTTTTTTTTTTTTTTTTTTTTTCACTCTCCGAGTCGGCTTGAGACTACTGACAGTAGAAATTACTATTGCAGTCATTTCTCATATCAGAACCGACTCCAAGACCTTTCGAAAGGGAATGAAGTAATAAAATGTGTTTAAAATAGTAATAGTAAAAAATTATTAAAGTAAGATGAACAATTCGAGAAAGAAATAGGAAGAAAGAATAAAAGGAAAAAGAAGAAAAAGAAGAAGAAAAAGAAAAATGTTGATAAAAATGGAGCTACGGTAGGCAAATGGTTAAAAACGTGTGCGGTGGTTCACCTCTTAATTTAAGAGCGCACATTAGAGAACACACTTCAGTCCAAAGTCGATATTATCCGTGTCCATAATCTAATTTTACGCTGTTCAGCCGTTGATTCTGATTGAAAGAGCCAACCTTAAAGTGTTTAGACATTGATCACGCGTTGCCCGTGCGCCGGGCGTATAGCTGGCGCGTCGATGGCGCCAGGACTTCACTCGGGCAGCAAAGTAATGGGGGCCCATTACTCATATTTCAAACTGTAATGAAATCTAAGCCATTTATCTACAAGACGCACCCTTCTTTCTCTTCTCTCCTCTCGCTCACTCTATTCTCTCTCATACACACAGAGACACGATATATATATATAGTATATATAAGTATAATATATATATAGTGTATGTGTGTGTGTGTGGTGTGTGTGTGTGTGTGTATTGGAGAGAAATACATAGCTAGATCTAGGTTTGAATAGGGTAAATATTGTCAACGGGGCTTGGTGACAGAGTTTCACCGACAAACCACCAGTCATCTTACCAAGATTATATGGACCACATGACCTATTTTAGGCACCCTGCTTTGCCATGATTCATGAGTACATTTTTTTTCAGTTTAACACCGTCAAGCATCCGGTTGTTTGTCATGGGTTAGGGTTAGGGTTAGGGGGGTAGTTTTATAATTTAAAAAAAACCTCTAAAAATCGTCTGTTAACAAACAACCGGATGTTGACTGGTGTAAATGAAAAAAGATGTACTTATGAATCGAGCAAAGCAAAAGAGGGTGTGACATAAAGAGGTCATATGGTCTGTAATGTCCCGGTTCGCATTTCTGTCGGGAGAGTGAAATCGTTAGTAATATCTATCGCGGATGTAGAACAATAAATAGGATGTGACGGGTGTTCGACAACAGTAAATCCTTGACAAGAGTTCAAGTCAGGAGCATAACGATAATGTGGAATAAATGTGCTTTGCAAAATTCGAACTTGTCTATTATTATCTTCTAATAATTATCGAAATTATAATATTAGCGGAAATAGAATGCGCATCTGTATAGCCATTCCAGAGCAAAATATAAATAATTAATATATACTTTATTCAACAATGCTTCTAAAATAAAAACATCCAAAAATCTTATATATATATATTATATATTATATATAATGTGAAGGTTTTCGCGTATCCTTCAAGATTATTTGTCAGGAATATATAATTACGATGAAGTGTGGTTTTCGAGGGCATGGGATAAATAAGCATGAAATAAATAAGAGACTATGATATATATATATATACTATAAGTATATATATATATACACGTGCAAGTATACGTGCGATACACTTAGAGCTTGCGTTTTGTGTGTGGTCCCACGTTAATAGGACTGTGCCTAACCTGTTACAGGTGGGGTACAGGATAAGATACTAATTTATGCGTCGCACTGCAAGCGAGAAGAAGCATTTCCGATCCATGTTTATCTGTTTTGAAACACTAACTTTCTAAAGTAGATGTGCACGAAAACTAAGTTAAAAGGAAACAATATTGATGAATTAATAATCTTAAACAATATATAAGACGAACGAAATACTACAGAATAAAAAGATTATTTTTTTTCTAATATTGAGTTAATATGTTTTGGTTACCTTCTAATTTTCTAGCGCATTGTGAATTGCAGAAAATCATTGGTACATGGACTTCAAGCACTCCAAACGGACGCATATTATCTTACTTTTAAATCCTGGCAAGGCCTGTAGCTCTGTTAATATATATTACACAAGCGTTACTATTTAGGTATCATCTGCGTTAATTCGATACTATGTCCTCATCTTCATTGTTATATTGTTACAACAGCGTTTCTGATGTACAATTGATAGTTTTAACCAGATTCATTTGATGAAGAAATATTGTTACATCCGACATACACATGGTGAAGTAGATGTTAAAATATTATCTGCGTTATTCGGCGATTGTCACTCAGTCGTTTTTGTTATTGTACACGTTTCGGCCGATGTGCTCTCCGGACCCTCTTGGTATTTCTATATCGACCTCGGGAACCTTCTTATCGGACTCTGGAATCTTCTTTTCAAACTTGGGAGAACCCTTTTTGTCGTAATCGGAGCCATCACGGAAATTTGAACCCAACCTTTTATTCAGGCCACGGGGTACCTGTCCTCAATCCGCTAACCATAGCTGGGGTAGAGGCGTTTAAGCTGTGTTAATTATTATTCTATGTTACTGCCGCCCTTGACCAGGATTGAACCTGAAGTCCAGAGATAACTGTCTCTTAGAACTGTCTTAACCTAACTCCTTTATCCACTAGGCCATGTGTCCAATTGGACAGATAACAATGAAGATGAGGACAATAGTCCGAATAACGCAGATAATTGTTTAGATTTTTCTAGATATAAGACGTGTGTTGACTGCCCACTCTTATTTATAGACTCGGCGATAATCATGTGACCATAATCTTGGCCAATCACTGGCAGTACTCTGCTGCTGATATTGATATTTATATACCGGCTGTTCTGGTCATACCTACTCATAACTACTTGAACTTTGGTGGACGACGGAACATAGGATTATATCACTTGACCTTTTGACACTACGTAGGATGTTGGAATTGTGTGGATATAAGGTGTGTGCCAGTTGTTTACTTCTATTTATAGACTCGCCGACTACCATGTGACCAACCTATTGTCCAATCACTGGCAGTGCTCTGCTGCTGATATTATTATTTATACTGGCTGATTCTAATCTTAGCTCACAACTACTTGGATCTTCTTGGGCGACCGGCCAAAGGACTTATTGACTTACCAAAAGGATTCTATACCTCAGAACTTATTGACTTACCAAAGGATTCTATATCACAGGACTTATTGACTAGGACTTATTCACTTACCAAAGGATTCTATACCTCAGGACTTATTGACTTACCAGGATTCTATATCACAGGACTTATTCACTTACCAAAGATTCCACAACTCAGGACTTATTCACTTACCAAAGGATTCTATACCTCAGGACTTATTGACTTACCAAAAGGGACTTATTGACTTACCAAAATTCTATATCACAGGACTTATTCACTTACCATTCCACAAACTCAGGACTTATTCACTTACCAAAAGATTCTATAGTTCGGGACTTACTTACTTTAAGTCCTTCAATCAATCAAGCCTCATCTCAAACATTCAGTGAAATAGATGTTAAAGATATCACAGAATTATGGTTCAATTGCAAATATTTGCTATATTCTCTGACTTTTCTCTGTTAAAGTTTGCTCTATAATGCGCTATTTTTGTGTTATGTGTGTGAATGTGTGCGTGTGTGTGAGTTTATAAAGAGTTGGTAATTTAACGGATAAGGCAAATTATGGAACGAGTCACAATTTTAATACCGATAAGATAATTAACCGAATACGTCGGAGTTATGAATGAATATAAAAGTACTTAATACGCTTGTAGAGCAGGTTTAGTCAGAAAGTCTAGTCGGATTTTAGCGTGAGGATGATCCGGACTATCTCCGTGGAATTAATTAAATAAAAAAAATTAATTAAATAAAAAAATTATAAATTATATAATTAAATTATATATATATATATATATATATATATATATATATATATATATATTATATATATATATATGCGTCTGCATGTATCCGTTTCTACCAATCATTTCCTCTCAGAATTTTCTTGAAGATTTCCTCCCTGTGTATTGTCTGTTTCGGTTCTCTAAAACCGGCTTTAAGTCACTACTTTTCTATATTCGTTATTATTCCGATAAAATTAGTTTTCCTTTTTTTAGTGACAGTGAAAATTGTGATCTTTTTTTTATCTTATTTTCCATTTAGTAATTCTGTCTTAGATAAAAGAAACACACACACACACACACACACACACACACACAAACTCTCTCCCTGTCTCTGTCTCTCTCCTCTCTCTCTCTCTCTCACACACACACGCGCAAACTTACATACACACACACATTCACTCCCCCTATACACTCTTTCATCATTTTCGCGCGCACACACACACACACACACACACACACACACACACACACACACATATATATATATATATATATATATATATATATATCAACTGTTCCAAAGTATTTTTTTCAATTCCGTACATATACATAAGCTCATGTTTATCTTTTCTTTTCCTTTCTCTCCAAAACACCCCCATACACATATGTGTGTGAGTTCGTCTCCCATACACACACACACACACACACACACACACACATATATATATATATATATATATATATATATATATATATATATATATATATATACATACACAATTCAAGCCTTTTAAAGTAATTTTCAACTCGTTACATACGAGAAGATACATTATGGTTACAGTTTCTCTAACAGTGTGTGGGGGTATTAGAGAGACAGACTCTAATAACCCCACACACATATATCTGTGAGTGCATATATATATATATATATATATATATATATATATATATTATATATATTTTATTTTTTTTCAAATTCCAATTTCTTTTAAGCCGCATCACATGATAAAAGAATTCCTTTTTTTTCTATAGAAAAACGGGATGTAAAAGAAACGGAACTTCTTTTGTGTTAAGCGCACCAGGAGACAACTGGATTATTGTATGTCTCTATAATCGACTGTTTTCTCCCCCCGTTGGGAATTTTGCCGGATCAACTTTTAGTCTCTTTAATCGTCAACAGTAAAATCCCTGCAGCGATTTGCTACAATAGAAGGAATTTCAGCAAACAACGGTACGCACTCTCGAGGCCAATAAATAAAATTTGAGGAAAAAAAGAAAAAAAAAAAAAAAGAAAAAGGAAGAGACACGCAAGGAAATAAATGGCATACAGAAAAGCAGTATAATAGATATTGCAAATGTAAAAGAAAATATATATATATATATATATATATATATATATATATATATATATATATAGTAGAAACCTACTCGAGTTTCACCATAAGGATCTTCAAGGTTAAATCCACTGAATTAATCGAGGTACCGATTACCGAATTATCCAAAGAACACACGTGTGATCGGCTGCAATTAATCGATACCTCGATTAATTCAGTGGATTTAACCCTGAAGATCCTTATGGTGAAACTCGAGTAGGTTTCTACTATATATATATAGGTAAATCACCAAGTTAGTTGGTCTTAGGGTAATTCTAAAATTCACTTGGAACAACGGATTTTAAAAGTTGGTCTGGTCCAAGTTAAGAGCTCAATGTTCAATGATTTTGTACAGAGGATTATATTTGGTAAAGAAAAGAAAGGGATTAAAAATCGGCCATATTAACAGTTATAGATCTATTTCCATCCATATTTATACACGATATATGGGTAGAAATAAATATGTATATATATATGGGAAGAAATAGATCTAATATAACCAATTTTAAGCATTTTCTTTTATATATATATATTATATATATATATATATATATATATATATATATATATATATATATGGGTGTGTGTGTGTGTGTGTGTGCGTGAGTGTGTGTGTGTGTTTGTGTGTTTTTACCAACCCTTTCGCCCTAGCAGCATGTGAAACACTGTCAATTTTTAACCGGAGTTTACTAAGGTTGAACTCAGAGTTTCCCTACTCTTAGACCAGTTGTCATTCAAAGGTTATAAACCCCAGTCCGCCCTTCTATTTACCTATAGTTGGAAGAAGAATAGTTGGATTCATAAATTTCCAAACGGTGTTAGTGCTATATGAAACGCAACTAGTTTCTTTCAGGATTTGAACTCGTGTCACCGTGTCCATTTCCTACGAAAACTATTACACCACAGACACCCCCTGCATACTGTAGTGTGGACTTGCCGAGAAAGATGCGTGACAAGAAAGTCATGGAAATCTTGATGATATATATATATATATATATATATATATATATATATATATATATATCATATTTCAATAAAACAACTTTTCCCCCTCTATTCTCCCTTTCTGTCTCCCATTCATTATCATTGTGTAGATTGCTATACATGATAGCCTTAAATATATCATATATACTAGCAAATATATGCACCCTCCGGGTGCAAGTATTTAAGTTTTAATGTAATAAAATATTGTATTAAATTAGAAAGGCTAATGAAACTAAATAAGAATACAGATAAAAAGATTTGAAACAGAGGGAGTATAATAAAAGATTTGAAACAGAGGGAGTATAATAAAAAAAGGAACAACTGAAACTTACTCTTCCATCACTCTCGTCTTTCCTTGTTATTTTTTCTAATTTAAGTATTTAGTTATAAGAGGAAGTAAAGAATAAAATGACAGTTATTTTATCTTGTTAATGGATTTCATTTAATATTCATTGAAGAGATTTTTGCTTATATTCATTAAAATAAAACCAAACAGTTAGAAATCAATAATACTAAGCACATATTTATTAAATTCGATTTTTTAATATTAATATGCAAATTAGCCTTCCCGTTCACACTGTAAACCGCTATTTTGTTGTATATATAAATATAATTGCATGTGGTCAGTATGTAGACATAGTTAACAGTATTAATAATGTAAGACAATTTTATTAATAATTGAGATTTAGATAAAAATAAAATCATGGAGAATGTGATGTCAATAACTAAGAGAATTGTGATTTGAGTAGGAATATAGTTTCGGTTACAGACAAAAAAACACACAATCTCCATTATAATAAGATATATATATATATATATATATATATATATATATATATATATATATAATCATGTCGCACTATTAGCATGGATATCCATGACAATATATCCCCAGCCGTCCCTATCAGTCATTGTTCTCGGGTGGTCCTCTACGCAGCATCTAGTATCCGCACGGATCTGGTCAATGTTACGTCTTTGCCCGCCGGCCCACACTGGCGTGCCCATGTGCTCACTTCGGGGACTTAATAAAAATCAGTTTATCACTTATACGTTCATCAAACACTTGGTTTTATGAACGCATAGTAGATAAACTGATTGTTGCACAGTGTCATTGACTTTACGACTACGCTACCCTCAGTTTGATTCTTGGCTACTTAATCTGCACTCCAAACCAGCACCAATGGCAAACAGCTACATATATGACGTCATGGTTTTTTTACATTCTTGTCACCTTGGTAGGTGTTTAGCAGTTCGGTTATTTACAGAATACAGTTGGCAATCCTAGTCTATACATTTCCTCTGTAATATATAAATGTTACACACTGGACCCGTCAAAGAACACAAACACTTGTATTTAGGATAATGTAAGATGAGATGTTTATTCCCTCGGTTGTGTACAGCTGAGAGTCGTTGGCAGGGTTATGCAAACGTGGAGCCGTCGGGAGTTCTTTTCACGTGATCTCGAACCTAATCGTTGTCTGTCTACTCGATCTCTACGGGCTTCTTTTATTGAAGTCTGACCTCCGGTGTCACGCCTCTTTGTTCGTGACACCGACGCGGGTTTTCTGTAGACACGCTTCTTCGCCCACGCAGGCTGTTTTCATTGGCTATGGGCTACGCCTACAGATTTCTGCTGCTAAATCATGTCAAATGTTCACCTGCATTTCCAGGTGCAAAAGGTCAAGTCCGGGCCAGATCCTGTTTTCGTATCCAGGCTGCACCTGATTCCTATGCACTTCCTATTCAGCCTGGCCCTTGGGTGCACTGATCAGACAATATATTACATAAATACAAGTCTTTAGTTAGTTGGTAATCCTAATCTGTAGGTTTATTCTGGTGTTAATACAAAAGATAGGTCTTCCTGGCAAAACGTTCTGCAAGCGATTGATTTGAGGACAGTTGCAAACGATCTTAAATGCCTTCTGTCCTCTTATTTCATTGGCCAATTTCTCCCAGAACTTTCATAGACGGAAATGAAGAATTTGCGTACATCTAATCCCTTATAGATAATCCTACAACACTTGACTAAGAAAAATGAACACAGAATCAATCCAGCTGTCCATAACATCCGGGCATTTACTTCCTCAAAAATTACCGTACTTGGAATACACAAACTGCCAACAACCTTACCTGTGATATCTTCTTGGTCAGAAAGGAAATTTGAATGAAAAGGGTAGATCATTGGCATCCATCCGACTACTAGAGACAATGTTATAGTGTCCAGGAATAAGTGGAACCACGTAGACTGGACGGGTTGATATGGAGGATCAGCTGTCGCCCAAGTAGTAGCCCCCTCTCCACTCGTTGTGGTCCAAAGGAAAGAAAAAAAAACAAAAAAAACAATGCAGTTTGGCAATGATAGTATCGCAGGAGTTGCTAGATAGCACAAGTTCAGTATCACATCACCTTAGGGACTACAACTCCGGGTTTGATTTCGGGGTTTACTCCCCTAGCCTTTCCTTTGAATGATGTATAGCCGCTAGACAACAGAGATTTTATGAGATTTTTCATTGTCTAGACGGATTGCCGTCCAATGTTAAGGAGCTCCATCTACCCCATTTGGGGATTTATAGTTGTAAGTACCCCAATCCTACTCCTATCGATGTGGATTGCCGTTGGCTCCGGTGGAGCTCATTCGCCCCTTGATAGCTATTGCTCATAGTGGTACTGGAAGTCCACACACCCACATTATCGAGGCATGCCTAATGGGGTGTCAGTTTAGTCACCCGACGATAGTACAGGTAGTACTGGTTTACATGGTACGAGAAGCAGGTAAGATAGAATACATCTCTTGTCCCGGCTTGACTCAGAAAACGGTAGATGCAAACTTGATTTTCCAATGACAGTAATTAAGGTCTGCGAGAAGTTGGGATATCGGAAAATGTTATCTTCTTGAGTCTCAAAGCATTGAAAAAACAACCACATGGCCATATATTTTTTCAAAAGGATATGAGCCCGCACACAAATGAAAAAAGTGCATTAATACCTACAATTGTTGTATATTGTACAAACGGAAATAGGAATTTCCGGTTAAATTAAACAAAGAAAAGACGAAAAAAATGACAAAGGACTTTTTCCCGGCAAAAGCTGACAAAGAAGTTAAAAAACGGAAGAGAGGGTTTCCGGTCAAGGAAGCAGGGAGAAGATAAAGAAATATATAACAAATGTCCGTTATCAGATCAAAAGATAAAGATGCGGAGGCGTATCTATCAATATAAAGGCGAGAAGATTCGAGCCGACACACAGAGACGCCAGCCAGCAGCCAAAAAGGACACTTCACGTCTCCCGTCATCAAACACCCCTAGGGCACTCATTGTAATCTCTGCGCCTTTATCACCACCACACCGAAGAAAATAAAGAAGGGTCCTCTCTTTGTACATACGTATCTGTTGTTTAATGAAGTCCAGTATCGGTAGTAGCTGACTACTGCATATATCGCTTTGGGTACAGTGAAAACCCCAGTACTAACGTACACGATTAGAAGCGTGAATTTGAAGAAGCCGCTATATAACATATACGATTTTGATGCCAGTACGTAACACAATAACCACGTTGGAAAGTAACATAGTAGTTCTGGTAATATGTTTTATTTATATAGTAATAATCATATTGTACAAGTAAATGGCTGACTCTTACTTTCAGGCATCACTCTTAATTCCACTGATCCTTCTTGGGAAATCAAAGACAGACGTAATGAATCCCTAGCTTAATATTCGGACAATGGGTTTCTACGTTGAAAGGTTCAAGATTCAACCCAAATCAATATTTTAATGAGCAAGATTGATCATGGAAGAAAGAAGAAGGGAAAGGAGAAGAGAGGGAGGGGGAGAGAGAGGGGGGCGAGAGGGATGAGGAGGGGGAGATAGATGGGGAGGGGGAGAGATTACGATTTCAGAAAGCGCTTAAAATCCCCTGTGATCCGGCTTTTCTCGCACGCTAATTTAGAAGGATATTAGTTCAAAAGAGATTGATATTGCGAGAACAAAAGTAAATAAACACAGAAATATGAAAATAAAACTGCGGGGAAATCTGTTCGCATCTATCTACCTATCACAGTTTAATCATATCTCTATCTATATGTCTATCTATCTATCTATCTATGTTCATATATATATATATATATATATATATATAACGCAGTCTGTTCATATATATCTTTCTATCTGTCTATATATTTTATTATGTTCATATTTATCTCTATTTATCTATCTATCTCATTCTATTCAAATCTATCTATATATGTCTATTCACATCTATCCATATCTTAGTCTATTCGTTGTCTATCTATTTAGCTATCCATCTCAGTCTATTCACTGGCTATCTATTTAGCTATCTATATCAGTTTATTCACTGTCTATCTATTTAGCTATCTATCTCAATATATTCATTGTCTATCTATTTAGCTATCCATCTCAATATATTCATTGTCTGTTTATTTAGCTAGCTATCTTAATATATTCAGTGTCTATTTATTTAGCTATCTATCTCAATCTATCCATTGTCTATCTATTTAGCTATCTATGTCAATCTATTCATTGTCTATCTCTATCCATATCTCAATATATCCATTGTCTCTATTTAGCTATCTATCTCATCCTCTATCTATTGCTATCTCTATTCATTGTCTATCTATTTAGCTATCATATTTATTTAGCTATCTATAATCTATCCATTGTCTATCTATTTAGCTATCTATGTCTAATCTCAATTGTCTATCTATTTAGCTATCTATGTCTATATTATTATTATCTATCTATCTAATCTATTTATTATCTATCTATTGTCTATCTTTCTAATTCATTGTCTATCTATTCAGCTATCTATCTCAATCTATCTATTCATCTATTCCGTCTATCTATCTATTCAATTTAGCTTTCTATCTCGATTCATTGTCTATCTATTTATTATCATTATCTATCTATTGTGTCTATTTATTTAGCTATCTATCTTAATATATGCTCTATCATATCTAACTATCTCAATATATTCATTGTCTATCTATTCTAGTCTATCTATCTATCTCAGTCTATTCATCTATCTATCTCACTCTATTCATTGTCTATTTTAGCTTTCTATCCGGTCGATTCATTGTCTATCTATTCAGCTATTTGTCTTGGTCATTCATTAATCTATCTCTCTATCTCAATATATTCAGTGTCTATTTATTTAGCTATCTATCTTAATATATGCAGTGTCTATTCATTTTGCTAACTATCTCAATATATTCATTGTCTATCTATTTAGTTATCTCATATATTCATTGTCTATATATTTAGCTTTCTATGTCGGTCAATTCATTGTCTATCTATTAAGCTATCTATCTCAGTCTATTCATTATTTATCTATTTATCTATCTATCTCAGTCTATTCATTGTCTATCTATTCAGCTTTCTATCCCGGTCGATTCATTGTCTATCTATTCAGCTATCTATCTCAGTCTATTAATTATATATCTATCTATCTATCTCAGTATATTTATTATCTATCTATCCATCTATCTCAGTATATTCATTATCTATCCAACTCAATCTGTTCGTATCTATCTGAGTCGGCTTGTATCTATCAATCTATTTATCTCAATCTATGCTTCATCTACCAAAGTACCGCTAAATTTTAATTACTTAATGGAACATCAACGATGTGGATCGAGTAACTCTTAGACACAGGGTATTATCTAAAGTATTTTTTATCATGGTTATTTTTATATTTTGTGTATATTTGCACATTTTCATAGGGCTATGTAAAGTTCTCATTGCAAGAAAAAAAAAAGATTAAAATAAACGAATTCAAGTAAATAGCAAATCTGGTAATATATATATATATATATATATATATATATATATATATATATATATATATATATATATATATAAAGGAGATATTTTGGTATGTACGTGTCGACGTATAACTTCAAAACGGGGGGTCACTCAAATTTTAAATCTTGGAAACACATTAATATTCTTCTAACTAAGAAACACGCCAAATTTGATTATTGATTTTTACTGATTAAGGGGTGTAATTTATTAATTAAGCCGAAAACAACCAATTTGCAGAACTGTCCGTATACCAGCCCCTGCTGATAATGAAATATTGTCTCTGCATGCTTATTTTTACAGCGATACCAGCAGAGAGGTTTTCATTTTAGTGAATTATTTTTGCAGTCTAAGCCGTTCAGCTCGGAATTCATCGCCTATTTATGGTCCAATCTTTAACAATTTCCATCTCGTTAGAAAGAAAAGAAAATAATCTTTATAGATATGTAATTTGTATGAGTTTTTATCAATTGAATCATTTTTTACAGCGAGTTAAAAAATAAAAAATTGGCTTTGGATAGACACGCTGCCTGTTACAAGCAGTGCAGTCTATGCCAGTGAGCTCGGGATCTCTCGCCTACTTAAAATATTTATATCTTTAGAATATTCATATCTTTAGAAATAAGATGAAATAGTCTTTCGAAATATGTAATTTGAATGTGTTTTTAAAGATTAAATTATTTTTTTACAGCGAGATAAAAAAAAAAACCCTGCTATGTATAGCTGATAAATAACCGATAATACGAATAAGGTTTTTTCCAGACTTAATTTGTCCATATTCTTAAATTGTACAGTCATTTTAATTTTAATTTTTGCAATGCATAAAAATTGTAGAAAATCAAAATTTACGCTTTACGGTTACATTAATAAAAAATATTTTAATTGTAAATAAAAATATCATGAAAATCAGTTTACGGTTACATATTTGTATAAATTAAACTAACATTTTCATTCGAATGAAATGACTTTTAATTCTTTAATTTATTTATTAATTTTTATTGTTCGAGTTTTAAAGGGTTAGAAATAACAATGAAATTGACGAATATCCTTAGAAACTGTTTTTCTTTGCGGGGGGGGGGGGGGGGCAAGTGGTTCGTTAACTAATTATTTTCTAAAACCACGATAAAAAATCAATTGTGATTTTTTAAAATCTTTAGTCGAAGGTCCGACTGGATTTAAGTAGTCTGTGTACTCAATAATTAGTTGTGGGACGAAATTTATTTCAAGTATTTCCGACAATATCCAGTTATTGGAAAATTTCAAGAATTTTTGATATATAAGTACGAAAAATTGTAAACCCCTGAGTGCTTTGTTTATTAAAATGACACGGTAGTAAATGACCCGAAAAGTTGATATCCCATAAAAAAAACAAAAAAAAACCAACATTTGAATTATTATTTAAAATACAATTTAAATATTCCTCAGAATTTGTCTGACAAATTAAATATTAAGTTTTATGATTTTACTCTTTATTGTGACAATAATGATCGAACAATGTTTTCTATTTATAAGTTAATAAACATCGCTGAGAAAGTTAACTCTTATAGTTTATAGTGCAACATTTCAGTTCTTGAAAATTGGCATGTCTAAAAATATCATTGATTTCATAGGTGACATTTGAAATTTTATGAAAATTGTTGTTTTGTAATTAATACTAATGCTAAAAAAGTCTTAATTCTTTAGAGAACTACTAAAAACATTTTTAAACAATGTGTTTTTAAAATACTAGCTTAAGTTTAAGCAAAAATAGATAGTGCAATACGAAGAATTTCAGTAAAAAAAAAGGCTAATAATATTACACATGTAATTTATTTATAATACATTTAAAACGATTTTTTCGGTCAATACCTGATTTAATTAGATATTTCTGCTATGATAAATTAATATATAAAATTCATTTAAAATATGAGTATCATGATGTTAAGTTTAAAATGACATATTAGATTTAAAAAAACATATATTTTTAAAACTACTTTAGTATCAATTTCTAATAATTTTTGCCGAAAACTCTATTGAAAATTTAAATAGAACAAATATAATGTTTTATTTAATAAGATAATAGCCAATTAATTATTGAAATATAGGTACCACCAATTTTCCCTGTGAAATTTACCCCCTCTATATTTAACACAAGGAAACTTGCATAAATGTTAATGTTATCTTGTAAATCTTTGGTCCTTTAGAAAGAAGAAACATTAAAACAATTCATGATGATTTTCTAACAAAATTTTCAGCTTACGGAAATAATAAAAATTATAAATGAAAGATAAGGTTTAAATTTTTACATCGTTAAATCAATTGAAATTTAACGTAGCAAAAAAAAAGTTATGAGTACATGCTTTTAAAAAAATTCTATGAAAAATCAATTTACGTAATTACTTACCTTTTGATAAAAATCTGTCTGAAATTGTTTTTTTACTAAAATATATTAGGGGAAATATTTTTTTACGAGGTCTACCTACACTTACCTATTTTATTTTATGAAATATGAAAAATTGAACCGGCAAAAAACGATTTTTACGTTTCTTCTATAAAGAGTCTGAATAATTATATCAGTTGATTTTTATAATACTCAGTACCAGAGCTTTTTAGTAAAAGAACCATAAATACAGAATTCTGCTACAAAAAATATCAATAAATAAACTGATCGTGTAGTAAATAAACGGACTGTTTTATCTATTTTTCACGATAACGATGAGTAATTGCTCCCCAATCAGATAATTTGATCTTTGAATTAACAGTTTTTCTTTATGTTTGTTATTTCGTTTTTGCGAGATTTAAAAAAAAATCAAAAATATTTACGTTTCTTCCTTCAATATGGCCTAAACTGATCACCTGACCTATTTGGTGGTACCTAATTTAAATGATTTTAAAAAATCTCGAAAAATTATTTTTTTAGTTCTTATTTTTATTTTATTTTCCGATTTTCTGTACTTATTTTCTACCATAATATCATCCTTAATTTTTTTTTCTATTCACACCTTCGGTCTTTGTCTTATTATTCACATTGTAAATAGTTTCAAAATTATATAACCCCACCGATATTTTGAGCCCGCAAAATAGATGGGAGCGGTCAAAGTTAAATGCCCTTATAAAATCAGAAAGTTTTGAAATAAAATAACTGATGCAGTATAAAATCCATTCATTGATAAATCAAAACTGAATATATATATATATATATATATATATATATATATATATATATATATGGTCATCCACAGACACGTGTTTTGACTTATCAAGTCTCTTCAGTGTGGCTGGACATTTTGTAAGCTACCTACAGCCGGAATTGAAATCCGGTCGGTTTAACCATTGGGCTGTCTTCACTTACAGAATGGGAAGGGGATTTTAACTGTTTTAATACACACATCGCTTTGTGTGTAAAGGCCGTCACAGAGTGCTCCATTCCTTATATAGAAGAGCGTTGCGTGTATATATATATATATATATATATATATATATAATGAACGCACGTATATCTGGAGCCCAGACACCCCCCGGGGTCAATTGCCTTAAGTCATAGGTACTGGTCTCTCGGTAAGTCGGCCGTTCCGCTATTTATTCCTTCAATAATACGGAAGTCAGTAAAGGTGGTGACAGCAACCATTTGTGCTCAAAGTTCCGAATGATAGATACTCCCCCGCTCCCCGCCTTGTTTCCCCCCCTGATTGGGGGGGTCTTGATCCTGAATCAGTGGAGCATTTCCCGTTAATTTGCTGTGTACAAACAAATGCTGGACAAAGGAGGATGAAAGGTGTGAATCTCCTTGTGAAGTGCGTGCTCAAAGAAAGTCGGCACGGGCCGCGCCAGTAATTTGATGAAGAGCGTACACAGACGAAGGCGTCTCCCCCGCCAGTCGGGAGGTCGGTTGAGACCATTTACCCTTTGCTCGGCGTCAAGCCATTCACTATCGGATCGGTGGCAGAGGAAATGAGATTCTTTGCGATCCGAAATGGTACTGATCGGAACCCTGGAAGGCATTGAATCCGACAACGAGGAATTAGGATAATCAAATGAAAATAAAACGAGAAAGAATTTTCATTAAAGCTTTTGGAAAGTTTAAGAAATTCAAGAGATGGCTGAACATTCTGGAGTTAATAGGTTTGGTATATGATGTAGGTAAATGCATTCTGTGCCAGTGTTATAGAAGTATCAATGAAATCACATGATATATATATATATATATATATATATATATATATATGTGTGTGTGTGTGTGTGTGTGTGTGTGTGTGTGTGTGTGAAGAGATGGAAGTGAATCCGACAGTATGTAGTATATTAAGAAAATTGAAAAAACACAGGTTTAAATAAGTTGAGTGGTAAGTTTATTAGCCGACGCTGCAGTGTTTTGATCTATTAATTAGATCCTCTTCAGGGCATTTGTTGGTATAAGGAAAGGTGATAAACCAACAAATGCCCTGAAGAGGATCTAATTAATAGATCAAAACACTGCAGCGTCGGCTAATAAACTTATGTTGGTTTATCACCTTTCCTTATACCAACAAATGCCCTGACGAGGATCACATTAATAGATCGAAACACTGCAGCGTCGGCTAATAAATTGTCTCTATGTATGTGTGGATAAAAATACCAATCAGTATTAGTTTTACTCATTTGTTTCTTCAAATTTCAAAGTCTGTTTTTCTATAAAACTTATCAGCTAACGTTTGTTTGAATTCATTCACTTTTCACCAGTCATGATTTAGAAGTTTAACTTTATCAACTTTTGCCAGACGAAAATGTCAGACGTTGTCATCTGTGGAGCTCATTTTTTTTTCTTTCATTTTTCTTTCTTTTTTGTTACCAACTTAGACGCAGATTCGAAAAGCTGAAATGAAAAAAAAAATCGATTTTAGCTTTATTTCGCCACAGAGCAAGAAAAAAGTTTTCTATGAATTTCTTTTATCGTTATTATTTTTTTTTATTTTGTTCCTCTTTAAATGGCAAATGTCGAAGTATAAGTAAAAAGAAAAGAAAGAAAAGAGAACGATTATTATTATTATTATTATTATTATTATTATTATTATTATTATTATTATTATTATTATTATTCAGTTTTTTTGCTTTTCGTGTTTTAAGATAGTATTATGTCTCTATGATATATCAAAGCGTGATAAGACCAAGTCATTAACGATCGGTCCTGTTCTTTTTGCCACCAGTGTTTCCAGTGTGTCTGGTGCGTTTCTTGGTAGTAATCTTCTTCGAAACCTGCTTGTTGCTTCTAATAAGTTTATTGCATCAATAAGCATCAAAATGGTAAGACAACAGGAAGAGAAAAAAAAATGGTCACAGATAGTAGAGACGAAATATATCAGGTACACAATGATATAAGCAGACAGAGGTTGATAGACAGAAATATTATGGTCATATCTTATTATAATGGAGACTGTGGGTTTTTCTGTCTGTAACCGAAACTATATTACTATACAAGTCACAATTCCTTTCGTTATTTGCATCATATTCTCCATGATTTTATTTTTATTTAAACCTCAATTATTAATAAAATTGTTTTACATTACTTACACTGTTGACCATATCTACATACTAATAACATGCAATTGTATTTATATATACAACAAAATAGAGGTTTACAGTGTGAATGGGAAGGCTAATTTGCATATTGATCTTAAAAATTGATTTTAATAATATATGCTTAGTATTATTGATTTCTAATTGTTTGGTTTTATCTTATTGAATATGAGCAAAAATCTCGGGGATAAATCTTAAAAGAAATCCCTTAACAAGAAGAAATAACTGTAATATTATTCTTTACTTCCTATTTTAACTAAATAGTTAAATTAGGAAAATTTACCAATGAAATACGGGAGTAATGGAAAATGATGGAAGAGTTAGTTTCAAAGTTGTTCTATTTTTCAATCATGCCCCCTCTGTTCAAAATCTTTTTATCTACATTCTTATTCAGTTTCATTAGCCTTTCTAATTTAACATATTCTATTATATTAAAACTTAAATACTTGCACCCGGAGGGTGCATATATTTGCTAGTACGTATAATATTATGGTCATATACGTATAATTTCTAACTCATTTTGATTAGTCTGGTACATGGTCATGTCTCTTTGGGCACTCGATTTTCTGGAATGATTAGTTATGTTTGATGAGGTTCAACATTATTTCAGTTTTCTGATTAAGAAAAATACACAATTTACTGTGTGATAATTAGACTGTAACGTTATTTTCATAAACAGGGAGAGTGATCTCGATAAAGTATAGAATATATATAGGAATATATATTCTTCACTTATGGATATGAAAGTCCCTATTTACGAAGATAACCCAAAATTCTAATTATATATATATATATATATATATATATATATATATATATATATATATATATATCATGGGTTTATATTTAAAAGTAAACAGTACTCAATATCATGGATAGAGCATTTATATCTAAGTTCAATTGTCTGTATATCACATAGGAGAGAAATTGTCAGTAACCAGGCTTCATTGACTCATTGTCCACGCAACCTTAACTTATATATATATATATATATATATATATATATGTGTGTGTGTGTGTGTGTGTGTGTGTGTGTGTGTGAGGAAAGAGGGGTGGAATGAATCCGACAGAATGAGGTAAAATATAAGGAATGAATGTGTAGTATATTTCGCTGGGTTTTTGAACCCGGCTTCATCAGTTTTTATTGAATTATTCAGATCATACAAGTGTTTTATCTTACCCTCACCACAAAGCCCACACACCTACCTACTTCCCCCTTCTATAAAACACTTGTATGATCTGAATAATTCAATAAAAGCTGATGAAGACGGGTTCACACCTCAGCGAAATATACTGCACATTTTTGTCTGAGTTTTGTTCTTTCATTCCTTATATTTTACCTCATATATATATATATATATATATATATATATATATATATATATATATATATATATATATTGTAAGCAGGTGTTATTGAACAACACGGACCATTTCTTTTTCATTATTTGAACTAGCAAATATATGCACCCTCCGGGTGCAAGTATTTAAGTTTTGACATAATAAAATATCATATTAAATTAGAAAGGCTAATGAAACTGACTAAGAATGCAGATAAAAAGATTTGCAACAGAGGGGGTATAATCGAAAAATAGAACAACTTTGAAACTAACTATTCCATCATTTTCCCTCACTCCCGTCTTTCATTGGTAAATTTTCCTAATTTAACTATTTAGTTAAAATAGGAAGTAAAGGATAATATTAGTTATTTCTTCTTGTAAATAATTTTCTTTTAAGATTTATCCACGAGATTTTTGTTTATATTTCTTAAGATAAAACCAAACAATTAGAAATCAATAATACCAAGCACATATTTATTAAAATAAAATTTTAAATATCAATATGCAAATTAGCCTTCTCGTTCAAACTGTAAACCGCTATTTTGTTGTATATATAAATACAATTGCATGTTATTAGTACGTAGATATGGTCAACAGTATTAATAATGTAATACAATTTTTATTAATAACTAAAGGTTTAAAAGAATTAAATCATGGAGAATTTGACGTAAATAATTAAGGGAATTCTGACTTGAGTAGTAATATAGTTTCGGTTACAGACAGAAAAACACACAATCTCAATTATAATAAGATTTGTATCTTTTCCAGTCTTCTGGCGATCTTTCTGATGTTAGGATCCAGTTGGAATAGGATTCTACCCATACTATCTGCCCGAGCGCTTTCGACTGCTTCTTCAGTCATTATCATGGGGTATATGATTTGGTTTTAGTTTGTTTTTTTAGTTCTTTTATCTATTTTGTTTTTGAATTAGAAGAGTCTATTATTTGTTAGTGTATTAGTTATTAAAGATAGCTAATATATTATAACCGACGTTGAATGCTATTTTGTTAATGTTAGGGCTTTTCAAATTTTTTATGCATATTGCCTCAAGAATTTGTAGGCGTTACTTCTTATTATTTTTATAGATGATCTTTTTTGTGTGTTTTCGGTGAGAATTTTCCTAATGTGGGGGGAGGTTAATTTATCTAGGTGTTTTGTAATTAAATGTTGTTTTATGGTACTAGTATCAGAAATATTGTATGTAAGGCAACAGGAGAGTGTTGTAGTGGCAGATAGTATTGGTAGAATTCTATTCTAACTGGATCCTAACACCGCGAAGATCGCCAGAAGACTGGAAAAAATCAAAATCCAAATAATGAAAATGAAATATTCTGTCTTGTTCAATAACACCTGCTTACAAAATAACATGCTGCCAAAATATACAACATATATATATATATATATATATATATATATATATATATATATATATATATATATATAATCAATAGTAATGATATTATGGATGATTTAAACTCATAACTTTAAGTTTCATGCTTACGCAGTCTTCAGATGAGTCAAAATCATTTTGACTCATCTGAAGATAAAAGTTATGAGTTTAAATCATCCATAATATTATTACTATTGATTGTAAATCTGCTCTGCTTTATTAGCATTGATCCCCTTTTTATGCCAATACTTTTCTCATTTATTCTCTATTCATTCTGTATTGAATATATATATATATATATATATATATATATATATATATATATATATATAATTATATGTATCATATATATGTGTGTGTGTGTGTGTGTGTGTAGAAAAGTGAAAAGCACGAAGTAGTCGAAAAAGATTAATTAATTTTGATACTAAAGTCGACGTTATAGCCTTTTTTAAATAAATCTTTTTCAGGACTTAAAGATATATATATATATATATATATATATTATATATATATATATATATATATGAGGGTAAGTAAACAAACAAATGTGTTTATTTTTATATGGCTTTAAGCCGACAATTTTTGCAGGATATGAGATCAATTGATGTCATACCTAATTTTGAAACTTAATTAGTTAATAATTAATGAATTTAGACGGGCATATATGTTCAAATGTAAGACTTTGTTTAGCCTTACATTTGAACATATATGCCCGCCTAAATTCATTAATTATTAACTAATTAATTTTCAAAATTATGTATGACTTCAATTAAGCACATATCCTCAAATATATATATATATATATATATATATATATATATATATATATATATATAATGTAGAATTTAGACAAATTCTGCTAATAATTTTCATGTTATGTAGGTCAGAAAAATGACCATGGTACTAACCCTAAAATAGCTCCTTCTTTATTTAAAAATGTAATTTGGTTCAATTTTTGCATTTGAATTAAAATAAACTGAAATAAATCAAAGCTTATTGTATGAATGCTTAGTTCGTTCAATATCCAATTTTGGCTATCAGCCATTTTTCTTTTTGGCAATCATAACCAAACTCGCTGGTCAGTGGACGTGGGAATCGTGTTAGAGGCGCGTGAGTGTAGGAGGTTGGTGTTAAGGGGGAGGAGAGAATCGTTGTCTTTGACTCGTTCTCATTTTTATTAATGCCCTCTTTTTGATCAAGAAACATAAATAAACATGAAATAAAACCACTCCGCATCTTTCACATCTCTTGTCCCTCATCATAATACATCACCTACAGACGTTCTTCCTCCATTTTTTTTTATTTTCTGTCATCACGCTAAAAAGGAAATAAATAAAACATAAAAATAAACTATAAAACAAAATAATAAAAACTCAATCGTGATAAATATAATTCAACGAATACATTATTATTCGACTGATTATTTCAAGATGACCCCCTGCTAGAACGCACATAATTGATTATTTATCAACTTCAATACTTTCAAAACTTTAAAAATACAATTGTTTATTAACCCTAGCTAAATCTGGTATAGAAAATGTCTTATACATTTAGAACAAAAAATAATGTTGTTGTCATCCTTCCGTCTGCGAAAGACGATGGAGTAGTGTCCAACATTTTTTTTTTTTAAACTACGTAGCCTGGGCGGGTTGATATGCAGGATATGCTGATGCCCAAGCGACAAATCCCCTCTCCACACTACCGCTGTGGTCCAAAGGAAAGGTAAGATACCAATCCAATTTGGCATCGACAGTGTCACGGGAATTGCTGTGTAGCACTGAGTTAAATCGTTACTCCATCTTAGGGGCATCGGCTCCGGATTTGTTTTCGAGGTTTTAAAATAAAGAAAGTAAAAACAATAGGTAGGGGTGACAAGACTTTAGGACCACCGGATAGCCATTCAAAATAAATACGAAAATATATCTGGGTGTAATTAAACCTTCACTCTTCCTTTTTTGTAGTACTTGTAAAACTTTGCTAATTTTTTTTCTAGAGGGAGAGGGTGGCTATTGTTTTACTGGCTTATGACAATGGTGAGGTTGCACTATATTATTATAGAGTCTGTAGCGATTAAATGTGGTTTTATCAATATATTAAACGTTATTTATTTTAATTAAAGTCAATAGAATGTGTATATATGAATACGCACATGGGGGTGTATTCTTACATTTCAATTTTAAAAAAAAGATTATTATAATTAATTACGGTGGTGGGAAATGGGGTTTTGTTAATGTGTGCTTGAATTATTTTTATGCAACTTCCGCTTTTTTGAATTTTTGTAACTGAACGAAACGGTTATAGATGACTCTTGAGTTATATTACTTGGATTTTCCGGACTATTAGCCTCATCTTTATTATTATATACACAACGTTTCGGCCGCTGTGCCTACAGCTTTCTTCAGGTGTTTTCTGTCGAACTCTGAAACCTTGTGACTGAATTTATCAATTATCATTGAAAATCCGGAAAAGAATTATTACCTTTTGTAAGGAATATTAATAATAGAAGCAACAGTATGACTAGCTAGTTGAATTGTCGTTACTCAACTACCAAAACTACTATGTAACCCGATTTCGAATAATCTCACGTATTCGTATCTTTGTGTTCCGTTGGACGAGTGCAAATATCTTGTAGAGGAAATATCTTCCTTTACAACACTTATTAACCCTAGCTAAACATGGCACAGGAACTATCCTCGAAATTATGGGGTTAAACAGCGACCATTAGTAACACACACACATTATATATATATATATATATATATATATATATATATATATATATATATATATATATATATATATATTATTGTTGTTGTGGAGTCTAACAAAAAATCCTTGTAAAAGAAAGAGACAAATCTTTCGAAATATCGGAACGGAATAAAATAGAACTCAGTACATAATATCCAACTCAGTTTCTCATTTATTTCACACATCACTCATGCTTCGCATTAAACACACACACACACACATATATATATATATATATATATATATATATGTGTGTGTGTGTGTGTGTGTGTGTGTGTGTGTGTAATAGACATATGTATATAACACATACACACATATATATATATATATATATTATATACATACAGATATAGTATATGCACGGAAAATTAGACTCATCAGATTATATATATATATATATATATATATATATATATATATATATATATATAAACCAACCCCTCCGCACAGGCAGGATGTGACACAAAGTCAATTTCTTAAGTGAGGTTTAACAAATTTGAATTCAGAGTTTTCCATCTCTTAGATTGGTAACCTAACCACGGGTAAAGAGCCCAGTCTACCCTACTATTTACCCATAGCTGGAGGGAGATTTGGATCCTTTCGGGCAGTTGCCCCCACCTTTATTACTATTGTAAGATTCAAAGTTAATAATTGAACAACAACTCCGACACGTTGTGAGACAAAACATTTAATAGGTGTACAGCACATGGTAATGATAAGATACATAAAGTACATAGATACATAAGATACAAATAAGATATAAGAGTAGAGATAAAAGGACACATTCATGAATGGCAAATACAAGATACAATATTTAGGTATAAACGAGATACCCAAATGTACATAAAATATAAATGTTACAGACATGGAACTAAAGGATAGTCCATGCTGTATAAAAGTCTTACTGTAATGTAAGGGGGGTCCAAATCCCCACCGAGAAGGGGATAGACATAAGTCTAACCCATATGCTCGTTCAGAGGCAGTCAGGAAAGAGAGGGAAGCATTTGAATCAGCCGCTTATATACAATAGGTCCCCTGGTGGCCACAAACGGCAACACAGCGGGAAGATAGCTCTTCCAGGCAAAGGGAAGAGAATCCCCTACACTATATACATGAGGTTTCGGTTGATGTGCTCTCCAGCCTTCTTCAGGTGTTTCCTGTCAATTTTGAAGATGAGGCTTGATAATTTGTATTATTTACAATTTTCAGACACATGGTTCAACAGATATAATGGTTGACTTTATATAGTCCAATGTAAAAATCATCTGGTTGTTGCAGGTTCAATCCTGACTACAGGCGAAAATAGCAGAATATTTAACATAGATAAACACTTGCACCCTGTTATGGTTAATGGAATGGTAACAGTCTACAACAATTGATTAGATAAAGAGTTTGGTTCAAAATTCCATGAAGGCCTCAGATTACGACACGTAAACTCTTTCGTTTGACAGGAAACACCTGAAGAAATCCGGCGGTCTCATCAGCCAAACTGTTGTGTATATAACAATAAAGATGGGGTCGAGAAATCTAAATAATATAAAAATACAACAATATTATTCCTAATCTTCAGCTATTTCTCTTAGATCTCGGAAATTTTGTCGTAATCCTGAGCCTTCAGAAAACTTCGAAACGAACCCTTTATTCAATCCACCGGGGTAGACTGTTCTCATTCCACTAACCATAACCGGTTACAAGTGTTAAGCTATATTAACTATTTTATGTTATTATCACCCTTGGCCAGAATTGAACCTTCAATCTACAGATGATTATCACTTAGAACTGTATTAACTCAAACCTTTATATCCGTTGTCCATGTCTAGATAATTTATTTTGTTATTTTATCGAAGGAAAGTAATTCGTAAGGATCGAATCCAGACTTGACTCTTGATTTGATAATCGTATAAGCGAGAAACTGACAGTCACCAAGCTGGTGTTCCTAAATTGTACGAACGTTATTATCTTGCAACACCCTTAAAAATGAGAGAACGCCCAAATCATCCAAGATGAAAGGCTAGAATGTAAATCCTGTTTATCTGGTGTTGCTTATCAGCCGAATTCTTATTTCTGATGAGTTTTGTCACCTTGCCAAATAATGGACCATTCCGTTTTTATTATAAAGAAAGGGAAGAAAAAGGATATGCTACATAGAAAACATTAGAAAGAAAGAGATTAAGGGAAATATATATAGGGAGGGTGGGCGCGCGGAAGCGAGAACGCAAGTCTTTCAATCGAGCATGAGGAAAAGAAAGAAAAAGGTGAGAGAAAATTAAATGAAGATTATCATAATTTTTACATATTGAACAATTCTCAATAGCTCTTAAGTAAACGTATCAAACTTTGAATTATCATACTGCAGTTAATCCACAGGTCCCGCTAGTTTGCAAATAATTTTTATTCATATTTTGGGAATATTTTCTTGATTAAATCACGTTGAACTTTACTGTCAACTGGGTAACACACCAAGATTTTTTAAATAATTGCAATAGGATCTCAAGGTGGAAATTTTACTTTATAACTTTGTCCAAATTTAATTATTGTATTCAAATTAAAAGTAATGCAATTTTTAGCTAACTTTTTAAGGATACTTCTTCGATTGGTTTTTCAGAAGAAGCATTGGAATTATATAGAAGGAAAAAAGTGAGAACAGGAAAAAAAAGTGAGGTCTACTCTAATTTTCTTTTAAAATGTCAATAACTAATGTTATAAATCACAAGTTAAAGAAAAGTATTTTTAAAAATATTTCTCAAATACATTTTAAGATCGTAAACAATGTTTTATTATTTCTTATTTTATAGGTTAATTTGATTGGAGAGAAAAGTGACATAGATCACTAAGTAGACCTGAGTCTATTCTAGTAGTGAACAGGTTTGAATTCAGAGTTTTCCCTCTCCTAGACTAGTTGCCTAACCAAGGTTAATGAGCTCGGTCTGCCCTACTATTTACCCATAGCAGGAGGGAGAATAGTTGGATTCATACCTTTCCTAGAGTTGCAGTGCACAGTTTTAATTGATCTTTCAGCTAGGTCACACTTTCATTAGTGTAGAAGTTTGCATGTGATCTCCACAACTGCAATGGTTATATCCCCGTTCATCTGCTGGGTAAATAATGGGGAAGAGGCTTCTTAGGATGGGTTCTATTTCGCCGACTGGTCATCTTCTTTGGATGTGATTTCTTCCTCTGGTTGATACTGGCTTCTTTTGTTCTGGGACCCGGTTGTCTGTGCTCATTCTCTTTTGATTCTAAATGATGTCACAAGACTTAAGACAGACGACCATCACGTCTGGATCCTTCGACTAACAGCTAAATTCTGACTATAACTCGGTTCCCTTTCACACGTTTTGGTTTAGCCAATGAGATTGGTGCCTAGGTTGGTGAAAGTTTAACTATTGTCAATAACTTCTCTAACGGTCATGCTATAATGTTAACTTTCCATTTAGAATAACGGCATTTAAATTTTACTACACTACAGTCATAATTCGTTGGAAACCCATGAATTATGTAAATGTAACAAAAAATAGTATTAGTATTATCTGCGTTATTCGGACTATTGTTCCCATCTTCATTGTTTTTTGTACAACGTTTCGGCCGATATGCCCTCCGGCCTTCTTCAGGTATTTCTTGTCGGACTCGGGAACCTACTCGGACTCGGGAACCTTCTTTTCGAACTCGTGTCGAAATGTTGTACAAATAACAATGAAGATGGGGACAATGGTCCGAATAATGCAGATAATACTAATCTTCAAGCCTCATATCAAACATTCAGAGAAAAAATAGTATATGAGGTGGGTTCAAAAATTTTATATCCAAGTCAGAATAAATGTATTTACCAGGCTCCATGCAGGAACAAGAAATAATTCTCATTTACATTAATAGGCGAAATTTTCCACCTACAAATAAGGACACATGTTTAATTTTTAGCTTCTTTTTATTATTATATTTCTAAGGGTAAAAAAGAAATTAAATTAAACCAATGTAATTTTTTATCAATTCATCTCAACAAGCACTTAATATCTGAATTTACATTGTTGTCACGTGCACAAAAAGGGTTTTTGAAAAATACAATTATAGTTCAAATCACTCACGAGTTTAAGTTTACATTTTTAAAATGCTACATTAAATGTAAACAAAAAAGATCCTAAAATTATTTTAAGCGAATCAAAACTGGTTTGAATTCTTCTCTTAAAATTGTTGTCGCACCTTGATTTGAAGGGATTAATGACATTTCAGTTCATTTCAATGGTAGAAATTGGTTTGATATACGATAAAATTAAGTTACGAATTAAACTCGTAAGTCAATGTACCACTGTATATATTTCTCGTTTGAAATCAGAAGTACCGACAGTGTGAAAGTTTAGGGATTTTGATTTTACAAAAGCGACGCAACAACAATCATAGAACTTTAATCTATTTATTTCAATTTGGAAATTGATCTGATATACGAGGAAAATAATTTATGAGCGGATCGAATTAATCTCACAAGTCGAGGAACCAATATATATACTCTTTTTTTGCAATCAAGTTGCCTTTTGCGTGGGGATGTAGAATACACCGACTGCACCTCTACAGCGAGGTAAAATCCCGCCAATTGGGCTACGTATTGGCCGTGGATGGAATCCTGGTGGCTGAGCAGTCCATGACTTGCTATATTCCATTTTAGTCTTTACTTAGGCTAGACAGGTGGTCGGAGAGTTCTCTCTCCGATTAATCGGTTGGTCCCGTCAAGCCCTAGCACCTATATGATTGTCCGTACCCTATAGCCCTTATGGTAAATCCCAACTCTTTTCATCATATATGCGCTAGAAAGTGGTGGGTTAGAGACTGATGGCGAAGTTCTAAATTGGGAGCTCAGGGGAATATAGAGTACCCCTTCTCCCCATTACTCCTAGGTCCAATCTAACCTGGAGTGGTAGTACCTATTAGGATCCCATCTGTAGGTTAAATAGAAAAATTATTTTTTTTAAAGTTTGAAAAATTGAGTTTGAAAAAAATGTTGAATATCCATCAAGAATGAATAAGAATGAATATTTTATGTCTTCGGCATAAAATAACCCAACAAGGGTTTTCATGCCGTAACTACCAACCAACCAATCAACCAACCAACCATCATAAAAGTATCATCATTGTAACTTTAAAATTGATTTATTTTGATATGCAAACTTTTTTGTTTTGAACGAAATATTTTTGGTAAAACACGAGTTTGTGCAAACGCATCACCTTCCAAACTCACCAAAATAAGTGAGATTTTAAAAGATTTCTTGTAATCGACCATTGACTGTGTGAAGATGAGATTGATTTGTGCCTCTCAAAAATGACGTAAGCGCGTATCGGAAAGCTAACAACCACAGACAGGATTTGAAAAAGAAGAGCCTGGATACACAAAACCTACTTACTCTTGGCATGAGTTGAACTGGGAGTAATGTCAAAGAAGGTGTACACTACACCCCCCATTAGACCTGTTCAAAAATCAACTTTTTCCTTATTTCATACCCTCCTGCACGGTTTCCCATGCTTTTTGACCTGGAAAAGCCGAAAATCACTACCATTTTGAGGTAAAATGTCAGGAACGTTTGCCTCATTGGACCTCAAGATATTAAGCCATTCTGGCCATCCACATGGCCTGATGAATGGCTGCATTGTTAGACCTGATCAAAAACTTTTTCCTTTTTTCATACACTCCTGTACGGTCTCCCATGCCTTTTTGCCTGGAAAAGCCGAAAATCACAACCATTTTTGTCTAAAACTTTGGGAACCTTCGCCTCATGAAGCATGAAGATCTATTATATACGCGTTTTATGAAACGCCAGTTTCGGAGCTTTTTGAGGTTTGTTTTCACCTATTTCAAGCTGTGGAATAGAACCATGAGCAATTTGATAGCTTCAAGAAGCAAACTCTGAACATATAACTGTGAAGTGTCCTTCTGTCATGGACAATAGACTTTTCTGCCACTTGAAAATAATTTTTAGGGTCTTTGTCACACATTTTCTGATTTCAAGATTGTAAAATTTATGAAATTTTTATATTTTTCAGAAAATGATATGTAATTTTTTTCTTGAATGTTTACTTGGATTGTTTTTCACAGAAAGAGTATTACAAATGCTTCAATTTGATACCCACTTTGTTGTTCTATCCCAATTGTAACAAAAGTTTCAGGTGAAAAACGGTCTAGCAAAAGGCAAAATTTGGCACTTTTCTTCTATCGCGGGCTTAATATCTTGAGGTCCAATGAGGCAAAGGTTCCTGACGTATTACCTCAAAATGGTTGTGATTTTCGGCTTTTCCGCGTCAAAAAGCATGGGAAACCGTGCAGGAGGGTATGAAAAAAGGAAAAAGTTGATTTTTGAACAGGTCTACCCACCCCCCATATCTCCATAAATGCAGCCTCACCATCAAGTCTATCTGGGATTAGCGTCTGCCTGTCATAACTATCTGAATCTAATCCAACTTTCCCTGACTCTTTGCCATGATTACACGTTGACTTTTGAATTTAGACTACACTACATTGCAAAATGAATAGACAACCCCACTTATTATGTAACAAGATCACCTTCCCCATCCAGCTGTGTCTAGTCTTGTTCACTTTCTGTACCATTCGCTTATTGTGTTGTTTACTGTTTCCTCTCTTTCTTCACGTAGCCTGTACTTGTTATTCCCCCAAGTCTTCTCTGTTAAAACTTTTTTTATAATTCCAGTTTGTCATTGGGTTTATTTTTATTGCAGTCTTTAGATGCTGTAATTAGTCTTTCTTTGCTATTTGTTTTTAGTAATATAAAACGTGTAGTATCGATAGCACATGTAAGGGTTTTGTGGTCGGTTACTTTTCATTACAACAGTAATGGTAATAGAGATGGTATTAACGCCGGGACGGCTTCATTAGTTCAGTGTATATTTGGCACCCAGTAGTGCACTGTTTGGCCCCCCAGCATTTATCGCACTAATTGTTCGATTTCACTTCGTGGTTTCTAATTATCAAGAAAATAAGGTAAAACTGCCCCCGGTTACATTAGCTTTCCGTAAAATAAGAATTAGAAAAAAATCACTTTTACTAAGAAAAATAAACGAGAAAATCGCAATAGCTGTAGTCGATATGCTTTGTTATTTAAAAAGAACATAAGACTCTTATCGAGACAATCAAATCTCTTCGTCTTACTCTGTAATGATTAACCAAAATAAAGACGCATACAATTAACTGTAGTAAACAGTGTCTTGGTAACTGTCTGGCATGCATCTCCTTTGGAGTAAAGGTATTTAAGCTAGCTCAGCAATAGCATAATCACAATTGAGGGTTCGATTCTAACGGGAACCTCAGATGTTTGTAGTCTTGTAGTTAACTATTGCGAATGCTCGCAATAATTCGTAACTTGGTCCTGGGCGGTCGACCGACCACAGACAGACAGCAGCAGCAGAATGCAACAAATTCCACTGACGCGACCTGCAATCGAGCAACCTCGGGAACCGTAACTTTAAACAAAAATGTTGGCTTGTACAAGTGCCGAACAAGACACAAATTAAACTATACAATTGCTTAACAAAATAGAAACTTCTAAAACACCCAGTCTAACGAGTTACAAACTCATTTAACACTCATTTAAAACCCGTCTCAACCAAAAAAATCTCCCTTTTATGCCCTCTGGACCGGATCGAGAGAAGGCTGGAGACAGAAAGAGCTAGTTCAATATTGACACAGGATAGCTACGCCACTACCCGCTCACTCCTACCTTAAAATTAATTTTAACATAACTAGGTAAGATAAATACCCCGTGGCATAGTGGCTAACTTCCTTTACTGAGCCATTATAATAAGCGAATTCGCTTTCGGAATAATGCCCTTGGGAAAGGTCTAAACCCCCACCCCAGCTATGAGTTAAATAGTACCACTACTACTGATGAACCAAAATACAAACCCATAAAATTAGGTGTAGTAGTAGTCACGCTGAAAGCACCCGGTTCCTGTATGATCCCGGAAGTTAAGCAGCGATGAGCGTTTTCAATATTTCATTGGGTGACCACATTTTCTTCTTTTCTTTTGGTAGCATTCACTAAGTCACTGAAAAATGGAGTTTCATGGGAATAGGAAGTACGCAAGTGCTCCCCAACATTTCACATACAGATACCCTTGTTTGCCACAGAGTATCCATCAGACGCAGGAACGAGAGGACCAAAAGTAACCGCCAGTTTGCGATACAGACGCCTCTTTCAAATGAGGGATTTTCATCAGAGCCCCTTTTTTTATATTAGGTTGTGGAACTAATATCACTGGGTACCAGACCGGTCTGTTTTAGGTGTCCCTACCAGGAACGTAAGTTCCCGACGGCATAGCTCTAACACTATCACGTTTACACCGCCCTGTCGTGATGAGGACAAGTTAGACTTTAGAGTGATCACTACTTAAACCACAGAAGATACTTAAGCAACCCGAGTCTTTTGTTTATAAAAAAATTACTTGACTCTGAGGGGGTTGATATGCCATAAAACAAAACAACCAAATCCATACCGTTCCACAATAGAGGTTTAAATCCCAACGGGACCTCCCATTTATGCAGACTTATAGATGACTAATTATTTACTGGAGGTATCCCCGAGACATAGTGTAACAAAATGGCCTGTGGCATCGTAGTAAGCGCGTTCGAACTCCTGTCTCGCTGTTATATTAACTTTCGAATTGATACCCTTGGGAAAAGTATGAACTCCCATCCTCAGCTATGGGTTAAATAGTACTACTAGTGTAAGGATTTACCAAAATACAGACCCATACAACTAAATGTAGTACAGAGTTTTGATTACCGTTTGGCATTCTCCGCCTTGGAGCAAAGGTATTGAAGCTAGCTTAGCAATACCGTAATTATTATGGTCAATTCACGCTGAAAACACTGGTTTCCTGCTAGATCACCGAAGTAAAACAGTGATGAGCCAGTTCAATATTCAATTGGGTAAATAATTTAGCAGCATTAGATACTGTAAGCAACCTGATATACAAATTACTCGATTCCGCATTAAAAGAACAAAAAGAGGCTTTCTTTGCCGTAAAGCAATACAACCAAATCGATATTGTAACCACAATAGAGGGTTCTATCCCAACGAGATCTCCCATTCATATAGTTGACTAATTAATGTAAGTACGAGATCAGTCTCCGTGACGTAGTGTCTAATCTACTGAATGTACAACTCCATTATATTGAATAGCGAGTTTGGTTAGGTAAAGGTTAGTGGGAGTCCCATTGTGGTGCAATGGTTAACACGCTTATCTCGATAAACCATTTTCAACCTTACGTTACATCCTACTCGCGAGGAATGGGTTAGGTAAATACCCTTAACTATGTGAAAATTATCTGTATTAGGAAGGAATACGTGATATTCTAACTCTGCGCAAAAAATAGATAGATATCCTCTATTTGCACAAAAAAAGATAGATATCCTCTATTTGCCTACTAAATTTCCCCTAGGGCTGTACCAAAATTTCTTGCTATCCTTTATCTGTATGATAGGATATTTCACAGTTTACTATCTATTCAACTCAGAACTCCTTCTATTCAAATAATGTCCTATTATTATTGTAACTTGAGTCCTTCTGATAAATTATCATGAACGGTTTCCGGTAGGATCGTAATGGTGGGAGAGCGGCTTAAAGCAGGCAAAACATTAAACAACTAAATGTTCTGTTTTTTTCAATCTAAACTAAAAATGCTAGCGATGAGTTGTGGTTACCAAAACCGACAAGAATACAAAGAAAACATGTACACATGGAAACCGTTGCTTGCCACCGCTACAAATACAAAGTTTTTTGGCAACAAATGCCTTTCAACATGAAATGCAAAACAAATCTAAATCGGTTGGATAAACTAGGAGACCCATCCCTCAGCGATAAAACAAGGTGAGGTCGAGGAATTATCTAGTGGAACAGAATCCGGTGAGAAGTTGGATTGCAATCAGAAACGAGACAACACCCCAAAACTCAAGTAACAAGAACAAAAACTCCGCAATGTCAAAAGAAGAGATAACACAAGATTAAAAAAGAAATATTTTTATGCATTTTGCTGCATCTTTAATAAATGAAACAAAAAACCTAGGAAATATAGGTGATCAAGAAAGCTATGACATCTGTAAAGAAAAACGGATATGTTCCGGAAACTACTTACATTTTTATAAGCTGGCTAACCAAATTTCTCCCACACCTATACCAAATTTTCTTGTAATTTTATATCTGTATGATAGGATATTTCAAAGTTCCCTATCTATTCGACTCAGAACGATCAGCGGTGTATGGTAGAATCGCAGTTGTAGACGAATCACTGTGAGCGGCATAAAGTAGGCAAACGGTTAAGAAAATGAGTCACTACACACAATCGATTAACAGATTGCTGGAAAAGAAGCCACCCAGGCGAAATATCATGAAGCCAAGAGGTCCAGAAGAAAGCACCGGCAACAAAGCACTGGCACATCAACATCTCCGGGGACAGCCTTCGCATGCGACATCTGTAAGGTGAAGGAGGCCGTCGACCTCCGCCGCTGATGAGAAGATTCTGAAAGCTCGAAAGATGGTCCTGGTGAACTGGTGAGTTATCATTGATGAGCTAGCTTGTTCTCTGAAGATAACTCTATCAAATTATCCAGGATGAGCTCGGCTTCCATAAAACAAGAGTGTGGTTAATTTTTGAATCTCCTTCATGCAAGAATGGGTTGGGCATTAGGTAACCCACGAAAGTTGAAATGCTAGTAAAAAAAGGAGCCTAAGGAATGAAGTTGAGATAACGAAACAACCGACAAATTTCCATGTGAATAGAATAAAGAAGAGCTTTGGTTTGTTGTTTTTTACGGCATTTCATCCCTTGTTGGGCTATTTTATGCCAAAGACGTTTTGTTCTATTCATGCTTGATGGGTATTCAGGTTTTTAAACCCAATTTTTAACACATTTTTAAAACTCATTTTTTCCTATTTAACCCATACGTGGAACCATAAAAAATACTACCACTCCGGGTCAGAGTGGATCAGGGAGTAATGGCAATGAATGGGTACTCCACATCCCCAGACCTCCAAAATTGGAACATCACTATTAGATGCAGTTTAACGTCATGCTCAGAACTATAAAGAAGAGCTTGACTAAACGTTTTCCAGATGGTTTATTAATTGTAAAATAAAACTTATTTTTGTTTATTTTAGTCATGTGTTTTTCGTCTGACATTGTACTACCACTACCACTAGTAGGAATAATAGAAATAATAACAATAATTTTGAGATAAAGACGGATCACCTTATCCCAGCCAGAAGACCACACCTAGTAATTGTTAACAAAAAACAACAACTTTTCAGCTGGTAGACTTTGCAGTTAATATGAAGGAAAACAAAAAGATAAACAAATACCTAGACCTTGTCCGAAAATTGAAAAAGTTAAGGTATATGAGAGTGAAAGTGATACCAATTTTAGTTGGGGCACTAAGAACGGGCCCTAAAATTTAAGAAAACAGACTGGAAGAAGTGGAAATCAGAAGAAGAATTGAGACCATCCAGTCAACCACATTGTTGAAATCGGCTCGAATACTTAGAAGGTTCCTGGAGATCTGAGTAGACTTGGTTTCACTTAGACTCCAGTGAAAGACCATCAGCTAATGCTGGTGGCGAAAAAATCATAATAGAATTATAATATCATTGAAACTTCGGAAATGTAAATGTTACTTTGTTTTAAACTGCGAACCCACCCTGAAAGAAGAAGAGGGGATGAAAAAAATGTACAAATACGTTCTCCATTCTGATAAGATGCAAGAAAAGTTGAAACCACACCATCCCAAAAAGAAATTATGATTTTATGCATTTAACAGGTGTTTGGTTTTTGTCACTGGAAATTGAGTACGATCGATTAACGATAAATCTTCAGTATTTTAGCAGACCTCATTGATCAGCAGTGGTTTGAATGTTACTTTTCAAACTACTGAAAGTTAAAAGTTGGTTTAGTTCCAGGTGAGGTAAGAGAGGTGGGTGGGACGAGGAAGTAGTAGTTTTACTAACAAGAAGAGCATCCTTTGGCTTGAATTCAGATTTTTTTTTCTAAGCCCATTACCATACCAAGGTTAAAAAGGCCTGTCTGCCCTACTATTTACCCATAGCATTTCGACTAACGAGAAGAGAACGTCTTTGGCTTGAATTCAGATTTTTTTTTGCTAAGCCCATTACCATACCAAAGTTAAAAAGGCCTCTCTGCCCTACTATTTACCCATAGCGTTTCGACTAACGAGAAAAGAAGGTCTTTGGTTTGAATTCAGAGATTTCCTTTGTTTAGACTGAGCACAGTCTGCCCTACTATTAACCAATAACTGAAGGGAGAATAATTGGATGCATACCTAACCCATTCGCCACGTGTAGGATGGAACAAAAGGACATAAGTATGTTCCCACCTACGAATATCGAACTCGCTATTCAGTAGAAATAGATCTGCAAGAATAGCTTGCTAACTATTACACTGCGATGAGGCGCCAATAATTTTTCCCAAGGGTATTAACGCTAGCTTAAATGCGAAGGGACTCATCCATGATTTGAACTTGAGTCACTGTATTCATTTGTTACGATGATAACAGTGTTGCATTGGCCAACACTGCTTCTGGACATGTTGTATAAACCAGCCCTTTTTAAGGGGTTGTTTAATCTCTAAGACGGGTTGAGGTTTCTATTGTCGGTGTTGTATATTGTACAAACGGAAATAGGAATTTCCGGTTAAATTAAACAAAGCAAAGAAAAGATGACAAAAATGACAAAGGACTTTTTCCCGGTAAAAGCGAACAAAGAAGTTAAAAAACGGAAGCGAGGCTTTCCGGTCAAAGAAGCATGGAGAAGATAAAGATAACAAAAGAAAATTCGTAGGCGTTTGATATATATAAAAGGAAGTCAGGGATCCCAGGTCAGGAGAGAGTCAGACAGCGGACGGCGAACAGTGAGTGACCGACGCTCACGGTCCGTCGCGGCCAAGGGCAGTGAGACGCCACCAGCTACCCCTTTACCTCACCATCCCAGCAGTAGTAGTAGTCATTGTCAGCGCTCGCCACCCACCAGCAGAGGAAAAGAAATAAACGCAAGTTTTTACAATACCCATGTGTTGTGATTTTATTAAGCTACTACACATACTTCGTTACGAGACCATGTATACCCGCTACGTATACAGATACGCGATTTAGCAACGTGAAGAAGAAATCCGCTATATAACGTATATAATTTCTCGCATTCACTCGGCTATATGAATTCTCAACATGGAGAGGTACACTTTGTGATTTTTTAATATTTGCCTACATTTTGACTCGCAAGCCAGGGGGGACACGAATAGAGAACGAGGGCCTGTCAACAAAAATGGACTTCTAACTTCAACCATCTCACTCGGCACACTGATAGCCTTAAGTTGCAAACGAACTCTCAGCCCCGAACCACCAATTCGGACTGCTTATATCACCACCCTAGAATTTCCGGCTGAATTTCTACTCCTACTTAAACCCTCTTTCTTTTGGTCAGACCACCAATACACCTTTCATTTTAGTGGAGATGCGTATTGTAAGGAATAGAGTCATAGGAAATGGACTCATCACCCCGAGTTCAAATCCAGGATGAGAAAGGTATGAATCCAACTACTCTCCCATCCGCTAAGGGTAAATAGTTGGGAAGACTGGGCTCTTTGACCTTGGCTAGTCAACCAGTCTATGAAAAGGAAAACTCTGAATTCAAACCTGTTATACTTCGCTTAATAAATTGATGTTGTGTCACACCTACTCGTGCGGAAGTGTCGGTAAAATATATATATATATATAATATATATATATATATATATATGTCATCCACAGACACGTGTTTCGACTTATCAAGTCTCTTCAGTGTGGCTAGACATTTTGTAAGCTACCTACAGCCGGAATTAAAATCCGGTCGGTTTGGTGTCAGTCCGGCACCTTAACCATTAGGCTGTCTTCACTTACATAATGGAAAGGGGATTTTAACTGTTTTAATACACACATCACTTTGTGTGTAAATGCCGTCACAGTGCTCCATTCCTTATATAGAAGAGCGTTGCATATAAACCTTTTTTATGATCGGTCAGCAAACGTTTTCCGAATCTACTTAAAGATTCTTAGATCTAATTTTCAATCCTAAACAAAAAATGATCAGACACATCATCTTCCTTCGTATCGGTTTGTGGGTCTCATATTTGTTTATTTGTTTGTTTTCAATTCATACACTGATTTTCGAAGATTTATCTTATTTCTTGACTAAAGTTCGATAACCGTTACATCCCGAGCACCTGGACAGTCTTAATTTGCTTTCGACTAAATGAAGCTTCCATTCATCTCCCTTTTTTGTCACAGTTCCAATGTTCCAATATTGGCTGAGCAGCAGAAACGTACATTCGCCGACTCTCTGGGGACAATTGTTACCGTCTAGACAATTAGCTTGTGAGTCAATGGCCGATAGGGAAGATAGTGTGAGAGAACCATGAGAAACCTTGCTGTCGTCACTAATTCTCGTTACTCACTCTAACACCACCCATCCCTAACTGTCATCGTCCCTGATAGGTTTTCCAAACGCCATCCAAAATCCGTACAAATGCGCTGATTATTATAGCCACCAATTTAAGACCGCCTGTTCTACAGCTTTGAGCTGGATCTAGTCCCTGGGGGTTAAACAAAAAGCTTTATGTGGTATGCTTGAATATCAACTTGTTTAAAACCTGACGGCCTTTAGTCTCTTGTTCACCACTACCATTCCCAGCGATTTTAACTTGCACAAATTTGAATATTCGGTTATTATAGCCACCAGTTTAAAGACCGGAAGTTCTACAGCTTTGCGTCGATCTAGTTCCTGTTATAAAAAAAAACCTTGTATGGTCAGCTTTAATATCCACTTTGTAAAACCTGACAGCCTTTCCCTTCTTGTTCACTACTGCCATTTGCGCCATGATCACTTTCACTGATAGAAAATATTCGGTTTGTATCTCAAAGACACAGTGTGATTTAGTTTCTTTCGTTTTCTTTACTTTCTGTTGTTTTTAGGGATAGCATCTAATTGGTTTTCCACCCATTTTTCACCTGACTGAACCCAATTATTAAAATGACGATAATCACTAATGACTGTGATGATAATGATCAGGCGAGAGGTAATATGGATGATCATAATTACAATATCAGCAAAATAATACCTGGCGAGTATTGAAAAGTGCAAAAGACGATCCCTGTTGCGAAGAAATAAAAGCCCAACTAATATACACGTGGCGCCATTTTCTGAAATATGTGAATGTGTGATACACGCGTTTGAGACTGCGTTCAGGGTTGCGATCATTTGAAGTTGAATTTCAACCTTAAATGTCTTATACTCTATCAAGCCCCAGAAAATTGGTAATTAAATGGATAAAGGTAAATAATCAATAAGTTCAGTGAGTATGATAGAACATCAACAGTGTATTACCAGTGGCGAAGGAAATGGAGTTCAAACACTGAAAGAGGCAGTTTGCATTTTACTTCGAGATAATAATAATAATAATAATAATAATAATAATAATAATAATACCAATTGTAGTTGGTGCACTTGGAACAGTCCCAAAAGGATTGGAAAAGGGTTTGGAATGTTTGGAAATCAGAGGAAGGATTGAAACCATTCAGAACACTACACTGCTGCAATCTGCCAGAATACTCAGAAGAGTCCTGGTGACCTGAGGAGACTTGCTGTCACTCAGACTCCAGTGAAAGACCATCAGCTAATGCTGATGTGAAAACTCAAAAGGAGTAAATAATAATAATAATAATAATAATAATAATAATAATAATAATAATAATTATTATTATTAGTTTTTCACATCAACGTTAGCTGATGGCCTTTCACTGGAGTCTGAGTGACAACAAATTTCCTCAGGACTCCAGGACTCTTCTGAGTATTCTGGCATATTGCAGCAGTGCAGTATTCTGGATTCTCTCAATTCTTCCTCTGATTTCCATATTTTCCAATCTTTTTCCCAAGCTTTTTGGAACCGTTTCAAGTACACCAACTACAATTGGTTCACTTTGACTTTCATATTCCATAACTTTTTCAGTTCTCTGGCAAGGTCCAGGTATTTGTCCATTTTTTTCCTTTTCCTTCGGCTTCACCCTGTGATCTGCTGGAACTGCAAAATGTACCAGTTGACAAGCTCTTTCTCTTTTGTTAATCAACACTAGGTCTGGTCTTCTTGCTGGGATAAGGTGATCCGTTTTTATCTCAAAGTCCCAGAGAATCTATTATTATTATTATTATTATTATTATTATTATTATTATTATCATTATTATTATTATTATTATTATTATTATTATTATCTATATATCAATACTCATGTTCCTTAATTGTATAATCTTGCAACACCCATTGGTTGAAAATAAGATCGTCCAAATCAACCAAGATGAATTGTTAAATTGTAAATCCTGATAGTCTAGTGTTGCTGATCCACCGAATTCTTATTTCTCATGAGTGTCATCACCTCAGCTAAATAATGTACAATTCCGTTTTTATTATAAAGAAAGAAAGAGAAGAAAAAGGGCTTACTACAAAGAAAAATATTTAAAAAGGAAAAAAGAAAGAAAAAGAGTAGATGAAAAATAGAGAGAGACACACACACACACACACATATATATATATATATATAATATATATATATATATATATATATATATATATACCAAGCGTGTTGGTAAATCCTTGCGGTGAGAAAAAAACCAACAAATAGTTTGATTGTAAATATACTACCAAACATCAACCGGGGAGAAAAAATCTTTGAAAAAAAAAAAAAAAAGACCAAGATAGTCGTACCAACAAAAAATAATCTATTTGGTACAGTATTTAGCCAAAGAAAAAAACAATTATATGTATATATATGTATATAAGATATATATATATAAATTCATATAACCGCTAGGAGAATAAGCTAATAAGTAAAAAGTGCTCAATACCTAAGTAGAGCAAATAATAAAGATAAATCTAATGATTCAGACGAACCTACTATTAGTTTCGCTTAATGCTCTTCAGGGCTAAGAGTCAGAGCATTAAGCGAAACTAATAGTAGGTTCGTCTGACTCATTAGATTTCTCTTTATATATATATATATATATATATATATATATATATATATATATATATATATATAGAGAGAGAGAGAGAGAGAGAGAGAGAGAGAGAGTGAGTGAGTGAGAAAAAGAGAGAGCATGTGAAAACGATGACGCTTATCTATTTAAATTGAACATGAGGAAAAGATGAAAAGAAGCAAAGAATGAAAAATGGAGTGAAAGAGTTAAATCAAAATTACTATACTTTTTACATATTGAACTATTTAGCGATAGCTCTTTAGTAATCATATCAAACGTGATAATTAAATTATCATACTGCGGTATATCCGCAGGTCCTGCTAATATCAATTTAATTTCTCATTTATTCTTTTTTTATTAATAACAAGTATAGTGATCCACTGAAGTATTTCTTCTCCTAGAACCAGGACGGTTGACTTACACTCATATAGGACCATAATATATTGATAATGAAGATTCGGTCTCTATTTATCTGTCACCGAAACTACATCACTGCTTACCTCACAGACTTAAAATCGTCAATGCATAGAATAAAGAACAAACCTCTTATCAGTTTAGAAAATTATGTTTTACTCTTTTTTTTTTTAGAAACAAGAGCTTAACTAAAAAATTTACAAATGAATAACTACCTTGGATTTTTTGTAAAATCTATGTGTAAAATATTCAAAAATAATTATTTAATTAATAATTAATAGATGCACGCAACATTTTATTTGAAGGGGACAGAACTAAGTTTCCAATTCAAGTTATTTTATTTATTGTTTTCCTTTAATAAATTTGGTTTTACTTATTTATTATACAAACCTTCTAACATTGAATTTTTAACTCCCACTCTTCTCAGGCAATATCTTTCAAAAATTAAACTTTACACCACTCGGAGGGAGATTTTTTCTAGTAATGATAACGTAATCGTCTGCACTCCCTATAAATAATGTCTGAAAAAAGCTCGGAAGTGAGAAACGACGAGATCTCACGGGAATTGTTAATTCAACCAAGGAATTGCTAATTACTCTTCACCTTTTGTTTTTCTCAGTTAACTGTGATAGTTGCGTTGCAACACTTGTCAAAGCCGAAGATTCCAGTCTACTGATGATGTGGATGATAATTATGATGATAGTGGTGGTTAGTCTACTGTATGATGATGAGGATGATAATTATGATGATAGTGGTGGTTAGTCTACTGCACAATGATGAGGATGATAATTATGATGATAGTGGTGGTTAGTCTACTGCACAATGATGAGGATGATGATAATTATGATGATAGTGGTGGTTGTGGTTTTCACTCAACAAATGGATATGCCACTTCACCAGTAAATTTTTCCTTCCTTGGACATATCAACTACGTTAAAAACTTAAAAAAACAAAAACATTCAAAAATCCATTTAGTATTATCTGCGTTATTCGGACTATTGTCCTCATCTTCATTGTTATCTGTACAAAGGACGATGAGCCCTCCGGCCTTCTTCAGGTATTTCTTGTCGGACTCAGGAACCTTCTCGGACTCGCAGACCTTCTTCTCGGAATCGGGAACCTTCTTGTCGTAATCGGGAGCCATCACGGAACTTTGAACCTAACCCTTTATTCAGTCCACGGGGGTATCCTGTTCTCATTCCGTTAACCATAGTAGAGGCGTTAAGCTGTGTTAATTATTAGTCTATGTTACCAGAATTGAACCTGCAGTTCAGAGATAACTGTCACTTAGAACTGGCATAACCTTGGCCATATGTCAAATTGAATATAATATAATATCAATCATCAAGCCTCATCTCAAACATTCAGAGAAATAAAAATCCATTTGTTTTTGTCCTAAAATATTTTTCTCCTGACGATGACCTATTCGGAACTAGTTGAGAACAATTAATCGATAAATAGAATAGAATACATATTCTGATATGTCATCGCTTTTGTTCATCTCTTTATATATATATATATATAATATATATATATATATATATAATATTATATATATATATATTATAATATACATATATAATATAGTTAAGAATTAATGGCAAAATAAATGAATGAATGAAATAAAAATGAATGAGATGAGTGGAATAAATGAAAAAATCATTTCCAAGCGACCTCTCCCAAAAGTAAACAAATGGTAAAAAAATAAAATAAAAATAAAAATATAGGATAACAATTTTTTTGAGATAGAGAAATCCCTAATGGAAAGTTTTCCTCATCTATTATTGGATTCTTTTGAAGCATTAAAATAATATAATTATTATATAAGCTATTGGAGAAGACAAAATCTATCTATCTCTCTCTCTCTCTCTCTCTCTCTCTATATATATATATATATATATATATATATATATATATATATATATAAGAGAGAGGGAGTGTGTTTTATAATTTGCTTGAAGCATTGTGAGTATATTTGTTTGGCCGATGGTTTTGAAGGCTAAAATCAAAAGTAAATGAACAAAATCATAGTTACCTCGTTTCTCCTTACACTTGTATTGTGATAGCCTTCAAAACCAATCACCAATATATATATATATATATATATATATATATATATATATATATATATATATATGTGTGTGTGGTGTGGGGGGGTTGAGAACGTTTGTTTGTAAGTGACCCTGTGTATTTATATGTGCATGTATGGAAGTGTGCTGCAATTAGCGTGGCGAAGACGAGTTCTAGTCTACAATGACCACGACGGGGGGAAGAATTTTGATCCAAAATAAATGAAAAAAAAAAAATCAATTTTCCCGCTTGAACACACCTCGAGAATCACCAAATTGGCTTCCGATAAGGAACATTCCAAACCGTCAACATGTTGCACCAACATCGAAGACACGCCCAAGAGAGCGAAACAGGGGGCGGGTCAGGGGCCGTTATTTTAGAAATTCGTCTGCCCATCCTGACGTTCGACAGAATACAACCACGTTATCGACTGGGGCCCATTAACGGATTCCCCATATCCCTCTATTTCTTTCCCTCTCCCCCATCTCTCTCTGTTTCTCTCTCTCTCTCTCTCTCTCTCTGTTTCTCTCTCCTATTTCTGTCTCTGTCTCTCTCACCCACTCTCGCTTGTTCGCTGGCTCCTTTGTTGGACAACGAATGACGTCGTTAAAACAGTTACAAATGTCGGAACTATTTTCCTTCCTTCTGGTTTGGTCGACATCCAAATCGAGTGTCTGGCTCTCAAGAGACTAAATGGCCGACCTCTTGCTACTGTGCTACAAAAAAAAGTTTGGACAGGCTTCACGACACTAGCGTCTGACAATCTCCATTTACGACAAATGTTTCTATTTGCTGTCTGTTTTGGCTGGCACATTTCCGATCTCTTTACTCCGACAATTAGAATCTCTCTCTCTCTCTCTCTCTCTCTCTCTCTCTCTCTCTCTCTCTCTCTCTCTCTCTGATATATATATATATATATATATATATATATATATATATATATAAATGGATTAAATAGGCATTTAAATCCGACAGTATGTAGAAAAATGAAGAAAAAAACAGAGTATTCCAAAAGATGATTTAATTCGTGATGTTGAAGTCGACGTTATAACGTTTCGGATTTTATACCCTTCATCAGGACATGTGAAATGTTGTATGGTGATAGTATATATATATATATATATATATATATATATATATATATTAAGAAAATTTAAAAAAACAAGTGTTCCGAATATAGGATGAATTTATTTCGATGTTTAAACATTTCGTTTCTTTGAACCTTCATAAGATGTATCTTGGGGTGATGGATGTTTTTAAAAAAAATGATGGATGTTTTTATAGATGACAAGAGATGAAAATCTTTTTAGTTGTGTAACTGTATTTGTTCAGCGTTATATTTTTGAAAGGCAAGTCGCGATCCACGCACGCGAAGATGTCATGACGCGTGACAAAAAGATTTTCATCTTCTGTCAACTATAAACATCCATCAATTTTTTCACCTGATGAAGTTTTAAAGAAACCGAAATGTTTAAACATCGATAAATAAATTCATCCTATTTTCGGAACACTTGTTTTTTAAATTTTATTAATATTGTCGGATTTATTTTCCATATTTACTCCCATATATATATATATATTATATATATATATATATATATATATATATATATATACATTTTTCTATTTGCTGTTTTACCAAGCACGTTTCCGATTTCTTCACACCTACAGTTACAGTATTTATCTATATCATCCAAGAAGGATATGACACAAGGTCAATATCTAAGTGGAGTACAGCTGGTTTTAATATAAAGTTTTTCTTCACCTATCATCATCATCATGTCACGCTAGTAGAACAGTATCCATGACAATTTGTCACTAAACATTCCCATCGAACATTGCCATCGAGAGGTCCTCTATGCCACATCTAGTATCTGCGCAGAGCTGGCCAATGTACGTCTTTGCTGGATGGCCCACACTGGCGTGTTCATGTGCCGGTTTCCATAGGAGAACGTCGCTTATGAGTTCATAATTGCTTCTCCAGCAGTTTTCAGTATGATGTATTCGTCTTACTCAGATGGTTTGTGTGATAGGTGTTGTATACCCTTTCTTTCCTTTCTTACTTCTATTATTCTGGTCATCTTTGGTATCTTACGTTCTTCTCCTAGCGTCTCTTCTAGCGTCTGGACTTCGTCTTGGTCTTAATTCATTTCTTCTTTTAGATCAGTCTTGTTACCAAGACATTCATCAACCACAAAACCATGTTATTTTCGTAAGCTTTTATTTACTTAACTAAACATTTCATGTAACTAAACATAGCGCGCGTATGCAGGTGAGTCCCAGCTAAGCAGACATATCTTATCTGCCTGACGTCCAAGCTGAAACTGAGAGCCAACCAGGTCCCACGTGACTTCACGTATTTCGCGGGCTTTCTGTAATCTTCCATGGAAAGTCTCGCCTGTGATATGAAAAGGTGTTATAGGTGATATACCCTATAGACCAATGGAATGCGCCGACTGTTACTATAAGTAACAGGGACAATTATGGCTTAAATAGTAAGCCAATTCGAGTCAGCTCATAACTCGATTGTCGGACGTAATTCCCACTTCTCTGTACTGTAATTGTCTACTCTTTTGTTAATACATTTTACTATATTTGTTACCCGTCGTTTTGTTCTTATTTGACCCCTTAAAACCCCACAACAACTGGCGACCGAGGATTCGAAGTAACTTACGCAGGTTATCGTGTACAACACAACATATATCCCAAGAGAAAAAAATATTAAGACTCCTGTGGAGTGAAATCTTAGGAGGGGGGTGTTATACCCTATAGACCAATGGAATGCGCTGACTGTTACTATAAGTAACAGGGATAATTATGGCTTGAAGAGTAAGCCAATGCGAGTCAGCTCATAACTCTATTTGTCGGACGTATTTCCCACTTCTCTGTACTGTAATTGTCTACTCTTTTGTCAATACATTTTCCTACATTTGTTACCCGTCGTTTTGTTTTTATTTGACCCCTTAAAATCACACAATAATTATGTAACATAGGGCGCAAGTGGTCGCACAGCTGCTTCCTTGAGGAATGTTGTTTCTACGATTTGTTTAAGACCGCACGTAGTATTCTTGTGCAGCTCCCATCTAGCTTATTCTCTATGCGCTTAGTTAGAGTCCATGTGGTGCAGCCATACAATAGCACTGGTACAACTACAGCATCGGACTAATTATTTGTTTATAGTAGATTCTGCCTTTCCTATGCGTTATTTATCTATAATGGTTACGAAACTAAGACTAAATAACCCATTCTGTCCTATTATTTACTCATATCAGGGGTGAAAGAAGAGACCAGACAGATTCGTGCATTTCCAAAGGTCATTATGGCGATGTGAAACGTAAACGGTCTCGTCCAGTATTTGTTTTCGGGTCGCTGATTTCATTTCCTACGGCGATAATCGTTTTGTTCAAATACTTATGAGTAGATCTGTATATCCCCTCGAAAGTTTCAAAAGTTTTTTCAACGTTGTTCCGGCACGTTCCTAGAAATTTGTGCTAATGTGCGATTCTGACCGAAAATGGCAAACAATCATGTTTTTCTTAATTCTTCATTTGGAAATATCTAGGTGGAAGTAAATTGATTTTCCGGTATATTTGCTGCCGAAAGGGGAGGCAATTTTCATCGTGGAACAAAGTGGCATTTCTACAATCTGACTTCTCTCAAGACGACAAATATAATTTCCAACAATTTTTTTTTTTGAATTTGATAAAACTATGAATAGGTTTTTAGTGGTGGCTCAAGAGTTAACGACGTGGCCAGAGTTGTGTGCGAGAAATGAATGGGATTGATTTTTCTGACACGACGCAATAACAGTTGCAAAGTGGGAATGGATTAACGATTGCAATTTCGTGTAGCGGCTGAACAAGAATGGTATTGATTCGCCTCCTCGCATAATGTCAATTTTAAGGTAGGGAGCCATCACGTGTATATGTGGGTTGAGAGAGGGACGTCTAGGTCCCTCGGCACTTCATTTAGGGAGATTTTCAGCATTAACGACTCAAACTGGACCTACTATTTAATGTGCTATTGTTATGTATTCAATTTTGTTGTGAAATGTAGAATTTTCTTGCTGGTTGGTTGGTTGGTTGGATTTTACGCCATGTCAACCCTTGTTGGGTTATTCTTTTTTTATGCCTAAGTCATTTTGTTTCATTCAGATATTTTCCTCATAATCAATTTTATTTTAAACACATTTTTGATACTCAATTTTTGATCTATTTAAAGTAAAAAGTAAGTAAGTAAAGTCGACGGGGCGGCCTAAAGTCGGTATCAGCCAGTCAGTGAGGGAGTCTATCTCCTTTTCAATAGCGCTAGACCAAGGAGATTGTTTTTTTTAGCATCTGAGGTGGAGCGCCACACCTACCATCAGCTCCTTACTTTACCGCACAGATCCCTGTGCTACTCATATGCTGAGTTGGCGAGGACAGGTATCGAACTAGGAACCTTGTGGTTTCTAGCCGAACGCTCTACCGACTGAGCAAACCCGGCCCACCCTAATAGGTACTACTGCTTGGGATCAGAGTGAACCAGGCAGTAATGACGATAAATGGGGACACTACACTCCCCAGAGATCCTGAATTGGAACTTCACCACTAGATGCAGTTTAACGACATACCTAGAACACTAAGACCATCAGCCAACACCTTCTAGCTAATATAGGATAAAAAGGTTAGAATTGCCATGAGGGCAATAGGGTTTTGACAATCATATAGGTGCTAGGAATGACGTGAGCAGTCAATTGATCGTAGGGGGTTTCTCCGACCACCCATCTAGCCTAAGTAAGTTGTGTGTTGCATGTCATGGGCTGCTCAGCCACTAGGTTTCCATCCTTAAGCATCATGAGTCTCCACCAACAGCCAAAAAGTATCCCCATGGGGGGGGGTTGTACCTCTCTGTAGAGGTGTAGTCGGCGTATTGTACAGCCCAGCTTTCAGGGCGGTGTAGAACTTAGAATTAACGGTTACTGGAAAAACACAAAGTAACCAATAAAGAATCATGCAGTAAGTTTGACAGACAAACTTTCTCTCCTGATTGACATTTTGCGAGTTTCTCTCTTTGGCTGGGCGAGTCACGTGACTGTCCAGTCTGGGGAAAAGTCAGGAGATTTCGCCAGGACAGCCGCGGGGGTTCAACCGCGTAATAACATCGGTGCTACACTCGTGTTAAAATATGGGGTCTCGGTTAATAAAGATGTATACATTAAAGGGAAATCAATATCCGTGTTTTTGATTTGTGCTGCTGGTGAAAAATACTTATTAAACGTAACTTTGTGATTATAATATCGCCTTTTCTGGGATTATTCAGTAACCCCTATAAATTATATTAGTCTTTACAGGGGCTTGATATAACGTTGCCTGTTAAGCATTTTTATCAACAGGGTATTCATTTTATAGATATATAGAGATAGAGATAGATAGAGAGAGAGAGACACACACACACACACACATACACAAATAGAAAGGGGCAGAGAATAGGAGAAACAAAAAAGAAAAAAATGATGTGAGTGGAAACTGGAACCAAAAATGGCGTCGGAAATTCAAGCCATACAAATTGTGCTCTAATTCGACGGTGCATATCCGTTGCCAACCTCGGAACGAAAACGGTCAGTTACAAATATCGCCATTTCCTCTCAGGTCAGTCTTTTCTTTCTTTTTTTCTCTTTTCTTTCTGGTCGAGTCAGTGTGATCAGCGCTCACCATTCATCTTTTTCCGAACATTTTTGCCATTATTCGACCCGCGCCCTCGTTCCATCTTTTGTAAGGTCAGCATTTAGCTGCATTGTGCAAAGCCAAAAACAACCGGCTATTGTTTTCGCGTAGACATTTTGGTTCCTTAGATTTCGGCTTTGCAGCGGATTCTTTGTTGGTGTCTGGAGCGTAAATGGAATCGGTCGCTCGACCAGTCTGTACTTTAAAGCCGTCATCATCTTTTAAGTAAATCATGACCGAATATTATCAATTAAGTAAATGGTTTTCATTAGAGTTAAATGATGCTTCTATATATTCTACAATATTCGAGGGAAAAAAAGTAGAAATAATTGTCAGATGAAATCTATGAAAATCTCTAAAGATATTTGCCAATGCTGTTAGATATGTGGATAATTCTTGACAGATATACAACACAGGAAATTAACTGTCAATTTGTACACCACACACACACACACACACACACACACACACATATATATATATATATATATATATATATATATATATATATATATATATATATATATATAAATGAGTTAAGAGTAAAAGAAATGAATCCGACGGTATATGTATAGATAAAAGGGTATAAAACACACAATGTTGTTAAAATGAATATATTTTCATATCATTTTCATTGCTGATAGTTATACGTATACATCTAAAAACGGACCTAATTATCATTATGCTCTGATGGTGATCTTTTATAAATCGAAATATTGTCAATATTATCAATGAAAATGATATAAAAATATATTCATTTTAAAACATTGTGTGTTTTCATACCCTTATATATATATATATATATATATATATATATATATATATATATATATATATATATATATATACAGGTTTCGTTGAATTGAACAGACAATTCCTGTCTGACAAGTCTTTCATTAATCCGTTCTAATCAAAATAATAATCGCTTCGTCCATCTGTAACGATAAGACCCGTTTCAACAGACATACGTGGTATCAACTGATATCAATCGAAAACTCGATTAATTCAGCGGATGTAACCCTGACGATTCAGATGATGAAACTCGAGTAGGTTACTTTATATCCATTTCTTATATATATATATATATATATATATATATATATATATATGGTGTTGATTGGGAGTCTCCGTATGCTTCTAGTGAGTATATATATTTGAGATATATTTTTGTATCTGTATCCGTTTTTCGGAAGTACATATACCAGGTTTGGGCATTAGTGTGAAGCATTAAAGTGCTATATTATAATAATGTAGTTATCATAATATATGCATCTGAGAATAAATATCAGAAAACTCGGTTGATTTTTTTTTTTTTTTTTTAGTTCCTTTTATTTAGTAGCAGTGGTAAATTTTCGGGATTATGATGAACTCCCTTCTTCAAGACCTGAGGACAGTAGTAAGTAGATTGTTATTTTTTGACTTTCGAATGTTTTTTTTTATTTCTTTGTTTAACGACATATCATCTACTTTTGTGGGTTATTTAATACCTAAGACATCCTTTTCAAATAATAGTAGTGGTGCTATTAAATGCATAGCTGAAGGGATGAGAGGTTTCATATCTTTCTAAAGAGTATTTGTTTGAAAATGCACGTAGTAGCATGACTGGTGTTTGAACCCGTTTACTACGATATCACAATCAAGCACGTTAGCAACTAACACGCCAATCTTATGATGCTATGATAAGCGAACAGAAAATTCGTCGGCTCGAACAGTCGGATCTCTCCACTGAAAAAGATGTTTTCCCACCTGCCAAAGTCCCCTGACCAAGTCCTTGCCGCCTGCAACAATATTTTCTAGCAGTCCTTGGCCAATGCTCACTCGCCTATTCTTCCTCGTCGTATGTCAGTGCCCTCGTCAGCAAGATCGGAACGTAACTGTCTGGGTGTGGTAAAGCAGACCTTAAATAATCATTAACTGCCCTGACTAAGATCCCACATCCGTGTCAATCGTGCAGTGTAGGAATTTGTATACGCGCCAACGAGGTAGCCACGACTCACGATCAGTAGGATGCGAGTTCAACCATCCTAATCGCCGGTTATACTTCCACCTGATCTCATTTTGCATATCAGACAGGTTCGTGCTCACTTTGGGCTAACACGTGCGTAATTTCTCTCGTTACAGATGTAATTTTCCAAACCCTCAGAACCACAAGGCCGACTTCCTTTTCCTTGTCTATTATTGTATCGGTTTTGGTTTGGTTTTCTAATGACCTATTAATCTTAGTTATCTTATACCAAAACATCGCGTGGTGCAATGGTTAAAGCCATGGGAAACGGATTCGTCGCCCCGAGTTCAAATCCTGGACGTGGTAATTGCATTTCACTTAGCGCTAATACCCTTTGGAAAGGTATGAATCCTACTCTCTCTCCAGCTATGGGCAAATAGTCGGGCAGACTGGGCTCTTTAACCATGGCTAGGTAACCAGTCTAGGAGAAGGAAAACTCTGAATTCAAACCTGTCAAAACTCCGCTTAAGAAATTGACCTTGTGTCACATCCTGCTCATGCGAAGGGGTTGGTGAATATATATATATATATATATATATATATATATATATATATATATATATATACCAAAACATCCTTAAAGAAGAAAAGTAGTTGTACTAATCAATTCATAAGTGGAAAATGGTTTCATCCATGTCCAAAATTGTATTAGTCCGAAATTGAACGTAATAGCACGACTTGAGTTCGTCATATAGTACCTAAATAATGAGAATGGAATCGTTTGTTTTAGCTATAAATAAAATATGACGAAACCTCGGAATAGAGACACAACGAGTTTTCACATAACTTTTTAAATAAACTTAGCAATTACTAATTAATCTGGTCACCTATATTTTTGCGTAGTAAACCTCTTCCCCATCTTTAATACCCGTTGTGTTTCGTTCTTTTATTTCCCAGTTAAATCTGATACTCGAGTTACGACAGAATTAGAACAGTTTTCAAATAGAAAATATTGCTGTATGATTAAAATAATTAAAATACGTTCAGCTAGTTTTAAAATAAATTTTCCTCGTTTTTGTTAGTTGTTTAATATTATATAAGAAATATTTACTCCTTCTCCGTAGAAAATGTCAGATATGCGACTTTTATGATTTCATACTCCACAGGTTCCAAAATGGCACTTTTGATGGCGGAGATTAACGGCTGATAATTCCGGAAATTAACGAAAAAAAAAAACTGTTTGATCGTATCGAAAACAATTCTGGATATAAAAAAAAAGAAGAGGAATAAAATCATGAAAATGTATTTCAACTCGTACGACTCAAAGTTTACTGATATCCTCTAGTTAAAACATTAATATGATCTTTTGAAAAAAAATAAAAATAAAAATAAACGAACCAAAAAAACAAAAACAAAACATCATAAAAGTCATTTTATATTCACAGGTTTTGCGCTACTTCTCTTCAAATTATTTTGTTTTTTGATAGAAATATTTAAAAAAAAAATCTACCTCATGAAATTCATGTATTGTTGAATTTCTGTCTAGCGGCCATTTTCTTCGTGCTTTCTACAAAGTTGAGTCAAAAGTATTAACAATATTTTGGTATACGCTATTTTGCCTCTCTGATATCATGATCGAAGCAGTTCAAGGTATGATAAGGATGCTATGGTTGGTAGTATCGTGGTAGATGGTGCACTGACACGTTGTGAATTGCGGCAATCAATAGGTGTAAAGATGAAGTTTAACGTAGACTAACTCATAAAACTAGCAGGACCTGTTGATACACCACAGTATGATAATGTATCTATTACAACGTTTGATATGTTTACTTGAGAGCTATTGAAAAATAGTTAAATATATAAAAAGTATAAAAATCTTAACTCTCTCACTCTTTTTCTTTCTTTCCTTTTTTTAATCTTTTCATTATGTTGGATTGAAACAGATTAGCGTTACCACTTCCACGCAACCCCCTCTCTACATATTTACTCTACTCGCTATTTTTCTTTCTTTCCTTATTACATTTTTTTCTGCATAGAATATCCTTTATATGAAAACGGAATGGTCCATTATTTAGCTGAGGTGATGACACTAAAAAAATTAGAATTCAGCGGATAATCAACAGCAGATAATCAGTATTTACATTTTTGCATTTAATCTTGGAGGATTTGGACAATCTCATTGTTAACCAGAGGGTGTTGCAAAATGATAACGGTTGTACAATTAAAGAGCACAAGTATTGATATATAGAGTATCATGTTACTAAATGATAACATAACATTTTTACTTCATTATGGATGATCTGGACGGTTTTATTTTTAACCAGGGGGTGTTGCAAGATGATAATTGTTGTGAGGTTTTAAGGGGTCAAATAAGAACAAAACAACGGGTAACGAAAAGTAGAAAAATGTATTAACAGAAAGTAGACAATACAATAGAGAGATGTGGAAATTACGTCCGACGAACAGAGTTACTGGCACTCGCATTGGCTTGCTCTAAGCCACAATTATCCCTGTTTATTTATAGTAAGCTGTTGGCGCATTCCATTGGTCTTATAGGGTGTGTCACCTATAACAATAACGGGCGCACTTTTAAGGAACATGAGCATTATAAGATGTTAATGTTCTTATAATACAATAAAGAAAACTTAAGTGAACAGATTCACAATGAGGTCCGAACGAAGCAACAAGAAGATAACACATATAGACTTTATTTGTCTGGACTAAGGAATACACATACTCATAACAAGGTACAGTAAGATATAGGAAACAAATACATATAAAGATACACAAAGGATGTAGGACTAAGTTCTAAAGAAGTGATACAGAGTTACATGTAGAAATATGTCACTTACTGATAGTTTGCTGGGGGGCAAAGCGTCCCCCTACTTAATGGACCTAGACACAAGCGTTCATGTCATGTGTATTCATGGACCGAGGGAAAAATGTGAGTATTTTCCGGACTACTGCTTAAATACCTCAGCCACCTATAGGCGAAAGCCTGACAGCAAAGGAAGATAACCCTTTATGACTTATGTCCATCCCAGCATGGGATGACAATCGCGAGAGTATTATTATATAGATTATTTTTTACTAGTTCGAACTGGCCTGTATCGCTACGGAAGGAAGAAAAACCTGTATTGTGCGAAAGATGAAAAGTGCCATTCAAGTGTTTGTTTCACTTCTGAAGATAACTAGTTTTAGAAGTAATTAATTTTTTTTATATACTATTTACGACTATATCACGCTGAAAACGACGGTTCTCATCCAATAGCAGAAGTTAAGCAAAGTAGAGCCCGGTCAGTACTTGGATGGGTGACCACTTGGGAATATCAGGTAATGTAAGCATAAAAAGTAGGCTCCGGTTTAGCTCAGTCGGTAGAGCATGCGGTTAGGAATCACAAGATTCCGGGTTCGATAACGGTCCTCGACAACTCTGCGCATGATCAACACAGCTTTGATAATATGATCTGTGCGGTATTAATTATTCTCATTCTATATATTGACAATTTTGCTAATTGTGACGTAAGCAGTGAGGTAATTTTGGTTACAGACAAATAGAGACTAAATCTCCATTAATAATTCAGGATATAAATAAAATCTTTCCATGAACTTTTGTCAAATTTTCCCCTGAAAAATATTTCAGCTTCACAAGATATAAAGTAAAAAGTAAAGTCGACGGGGCGGCCTAAAGTCGGTATCAGCCAGTCAGTGAGGGAGTCTATCCCCTTTTCAATAGCGCTAGACCAAGGAGATTGTTTTTTAGCATCTGAGGTGGAGCGCCACACCTACCACCAGCTCCTTACTTTACCGCACAGAAAACTGGTAAAACTCATATGTTTCTGTATTTTCTGAAACTCGCACATCATTAACTATTTGTCTTCTTTTTAACGGCCCACAACAACTCTTCCACGACTGTGATCCTGCTGTAAGTCGCTGACAGCTGCTCTCACACTTATCACTTGTTTACACTAAAAGTCACTACTTGAACATCCCAGTCATCTTTATTTGAATAGAATGGGTTCCGAAGTGAAATAGATAGTGAAATATCCTATCATACAGGTACACACAAAATTTTGTACGGCCGTGGAGAAAATCTGGTGGGCAAAGAGTAAAAAAAGATAAAAAAACAAAAAAACAAAGAATAAAAAACAAAAAACAAAGAACGAGTTTTACTATTGTAAAATTCAAGGTTAGATTGAACAACAGCTCCGACACGTTGTGAGACAACACATTTAATAGGTGTACAGCACATGGTAATGATAAGATACATAAAGTACATAGATCCATAAGATACAAATAAGATATAAGAGTAGAGATAAAAGGACACATTCATGAATGGTAAATACAAGATACAATATTTCGCTATAAACGAGATACCCAAATGTACATAAAATATAAATGTTACAGACATGGAACTAAAGGATAGTCCATGCTGTATAAAAGACTTACAGTAATGTAAGGGGGACCAAAGCCCCGCCGAGAAGGGGGTACATATAAGTCTAACCCATGTGCTCGTTCAGAGGCAGTAAGGAAAGAGAGACAGAAGTATTTGAATCAGCCGCTTATATACCAGAGGTCCCCTAGTGGGAACAAACGGGAAGATAACTCTTCCAGGCAAAGGGAAGATAATTCCCTACACTATCATTCACTAATCTTCACAACTTACCCAGCGTAGTTTATGTACTTCAACTAGTTTAAATATAATCTGACTTAGGTGCGTAGCAATGTGTCAGTTTTTTTACGGAATGTTCTGAGTGGGCGTTGGCAAACGCCGTTGAAATGTATTAGATGTAATATTTAAAATATTTCAATTAGTAACATATGTCATGATGTATTAGATCGGCTAAGATTCGTTGATGAAAAAAAAAAAGAAGAAAATCATCAACGAAAAAGATGGCGCGTGTGTTTGTCTAAAGAAATAGAGAAATGTTGAATGAATTAAAAGAGGAAAGACTAGACAATGACTAATCTCATTTGACGATCATTTCTTTAAATATTCTTCATATTTTCTTTCTTTATTTCCATGTTATCCTTAATCTTTCTTTTTTCATTTTTCTCATAGTTGGTTGTGAGGTTTTAGGGAGTCAAATAAAAACAAAACGACTGGTAACAAATGTAGGAAAATGTATTAACAAAAAGTAGACAAATACAATACAGAGAAGTGAGAATTACGTCCGAAAAATAGAGTTATGAGCTGACTCGCATTGGCTTACTCTCAAGCCACAATTGTCCCTGTTACTTATAGTAACCCGTCGGTGCATTCCATTAGTCTTATAGGGTGTATCACCTATAACACTTATCAAACATTTCCGCCCTGTCGGTGAGGCGTTAGAATTCACCGACTGTACGTCTACAGAGGGGTAAGACTCCCCCACTGGGGCCACCCTTTGGCCTTGGGTAGCGCCCGTGATGCTTAAGGACGGAATCTTGGTGGATGAGCAGTCCATGACCTGCAACACTCCACTTAGACCCTTACTTAGGCTAGACGGGCGGGCGGAGAGACCCTCCTCCGATCACTCGGCTAGTCACGTCAAGCCCTAGCACATATATGATTGCCCCAAACCTATTGCCCTTATGGTAAACCCCAAGCCCTTTTTATCATATGGGTGCTAGAAGGCGGTGGCTGAGGTTCTACATGTGAATGACGTTAAACTCTATCTGATGGTGAGGTTCCAGTTTTGGAGATTTGGGAATGTGGAGCACCCCTTCACCACCATTGCTCCCTGGTCCACTTTGACCCGGAGTGGTAGTACCTGTTAGGGTCCCATCTTTGGGTTAACTATTAAAACATGTTTATAAACAAAACTGATTATCCATTAAAATTAATTTATTTCAAAACTTTATCGGCATTAAATGACCCAGCGAGGTTGATATGCCGTAAAACAAAACAAACAACTATATATTGATTATCAAACATTTAGTTCTTTCTTTCTTTCTTTTTTTCTTTGTGTTTTCAATCATTTCTTATATTTTTTCTCTATATCTTCTCTTTCTTGCTTTTTATCCCGGTAGAGCACTCTAGAGGAGACATTAATTTCACCGTTTAGCGTAAGGCATTTACTCGTCCGTTGTTTACAGACTTGAGTTCTCTGATGAGTAACATGATATTACAGAGTGACACAGAAAAAACTGAACCCAAATTATTTATTTATTTTCCCATTAAACTAACCGTAAACCCCAACACTAACCCTAACCCTAATCCTTGTTAGACTTAAACTTTAAAAAAAGAATTTAACAGTTTTATTACAAAATTTGTGGGTTCTGTTTTTTCTGGGTCACTCTGTAATATTATGATAAACAACTAGGGGGGTAGGGTAATGGAGTGATTTAGGGTTAGTTTAATGGGAAAGTAAACAAATAATTTGGGTTCTGTTTTTTCTGGGTCATCTGTAATATCATGTTACTTAATTAGGGGGTTAGGGTTAGGGTTAGGCTTTGGGTTAGTTTAATTGGAAAATAAATAAATAATTCGGGTTCTGTTTTTTCTGGGTCACCCTGTAATATCATGTTACTCAATTAAGGGGGTTAGGGTTAGGTTTTAGGGTTAGTTTAATGGGAAAATAAATAAATAATTCGGGTCTGTTTTTTTCTGGGTCACCCTGTAATATCATGTTACTCATCTAGGAAATAACCATTTAGTGGATATTATTGCAAGTTTTTTATGGATTACTTTATTATTGAGAATATTAATGTTTCTTGTCATTTCAGTTCTGTTTGTATGCCTCCTACCTGCGAAGTGAGACATTGACAGTTAGCGTCATTTTCAGGTCAATTCTTTTTGGGACAGGCAGGGTCTTACTCCCCTGCAAGGTGGTACTGTCGGGTATTCTAAGTTCCATCAACAGTACAAACTGAAATATTCTGCTAAAATAATAAAGAAAAGAAAATTCTTTAAAATATATACAGGGTGGACCGAAAGTCATATTTCAGATGTAGATGTAAAATAATTATATACTACAACCAGGAATTCTAGAAAATAATTCTAGAAAATAATTCTAGAAAATAATTCTAAAAATAATTCTAGAAAATAATTCTAAAAATAATTCTAGAAAATAATTCTAAAAAATAATTCTAGAAAATAATTCTCTAGAAAAAGGTGCATATGAAAAAGAAGACATAGGAATCCTGTTAAAAATGTATAGAACTTTTATTTATCTTACGATATTCGGGAGAAGTGTATGACCCAATGAGTAATTTTTCTTTTATTTGACCCATAGATGGTACCCTAACAGGTAATACCGCTCCGTGTCAAAGTGGACCTGGAAGTAATGATGATGGAATACCCCACAATAACCAGAGTTCCAGAATTGGAACTTCGCCATCTGATTGTTTAACGTCATACTTAGGACATTAAGAAACTTAGCTATGACATTTTAGGTCATTTATGATAAGAGTGTGGGTTATTTCCTAGTTGAGTAACATGAGTGACCCAGAAAAAACAGAACTAAATTATTTATTTATTTTTCCATTAAACTGACCCTAACACTAACCCTAACCTAAACTTGTTAAATTAAAATTAACAATTTTATCACAAAATTTGTAGGTTCTGTTTTTTCTGGTTCACCCTGTAATATTATATTATTCAAATAGAGGGGTTAGGGTTTAGGGTTGGTTAGGGGTTTAGGGGTTAGGGGGTTGGGGTTTTGGGTTAGTTTAATGGGAAAATAAATAATTTGGGTTCTGTTTTTTCTGGTCACCCTGTAATATCATGTTACTCAACTAGGAAATAACCAGAATGTGGGCTTGCCATAAGGGCAATAAGGACGGGATCTAGGAGTAAATTTGAAAAAATGTGACACATTGACATTCGTATTTATTATTAGAGAAGATGAGTAGAAAGAATTAACAAAAATGTCGATTTCACAGATTGCAACGAAACTAATACTCATTTTTCATATCGTTTTTTAAAATCAAAATTGTTTAAACCCTCGATGAGGAAACATTTCTTTGGCGTGTTTTTTAGTTGAATATGTGGGACAGATTTTGGTTATTTAATGTATTTTTTTATTCTATTATTTATCTACGTATCGATTTTGTGATCTTTTCTTAGTGGAATAAATCCATAATATGACCAGAAAAAAGGCAAGAAGTTTTAATCTGATGATGATGCCCCACAGACTATGTCGTTAAAAGTTTAGTTTCCTATTAGCCGGCAATTCAGTCACATTCCTCGCTTTTTGATGAGGCAATTCGTGCATTGGCTTGCTCCCAGCGCACTAAGAGAAAAGAAAGTGGAAACAAAAACCGGAAATAAAATAACAAAAAAAAAAAGACAGAATTTTCAGGAGGATACAGTCCCTGTTAATTGGCTCAGACCAGCAAAAGAAGAAGGCGAACAGTTTATAAGCAATTCACGAACATTGAAAAAAAAAAAAAAAATGCTGAAAAAATAAATTTCTTCCTTTTTTTTTCTTTTTGTTTATTTCTGAAATGTTAGGATTGAATATTGCAAAGCACTTTGATAGAATGATGTTCTTGGCACAAAGCAAAATAGTCTTTCCCTTGCTTAGATCCACGACTGATCCGATAACTCGTCCCCCACCCCCACACTTTCCCCGCCATGATTAATACAAATTTTCTTTTACTTTTCTTTTTTTGTTGCTATCTTTACCTATTAAACATCCCCCTGGCTACAACGTGGAAGTCGTTCAACAACACACACAAAGAGAGTAGAAACATAAAATAAAGTGAAGGGAATTGAGGAAAGACCAATAGAAAAAAAAATGTCTGCGAGAATAGAATGTACGGCGAGTAATAGTCACGCACACAGTTAAAAAAAATGGAGGGTTATTGAAACAGAATTTTCAATAAGAGGACAACAACAAACTAAAAAAAAAAAAGAAGATAAAATGAAGGTAAAAGAGTAAAGTGAAGAGGAGAATACGATTAAATTGAGTTGGAGAAGGAGGAGAAGAAGTAGGAGGAGGGGGAGAAGATGAAGTTTTAAGATTTGAATGAAATAAAGTTTAAAACGAACATCACTTACAAAAATAAAAAAAAAGAAACGGTTCGCTAACAAACATAAATGTAGAGAGTAAGATGAAGAAAAGGATTTGATGAAGAAGAAAGGAAAGATGTGAAGGAGAAGAATTTTAGTGTTAGAAGAAAACAAATATATTTTAGGAATAGTTACAACATAGATTTGATGCTGAAGAAAAATAAAAATGGAGTTGAAGAAGAAGAAATATATTTAGTGAAAAAGAAAAAGCTAAGACGGAATTAAATGTTTTAAAAGAAGAAGAAATGTTTTGAAGGAGAAGAAATAATTTTTGGAGACGACTACGAATATGAAAAAGAAAAAGAATGAAAGGAGAAGAAAACATTTTGATGAAGAAGAAAATAGAGAACAGAAGAAAGAGAAAATTGGAAACCAAAACAAAGAAAAAGATCTGAATATGAAGGGTCCGTGTAAGATGAAGAAGCGATCAAGAAGAAGAAGAAGAAGAAGAAAGGAAGGAAGTAGAACGGGTTAGGAATAAGCTTAAAGATCTGAATCAAATAGAATTCAAGATGAACATCAACAACAAAAAAAGTAAAAAAAGAGAGTTAAAGTAGTTCGCTAATAATAATAATAATAATAATAATAATATATAATATATATATATATATATATATATATATATATATATATATAAGTAATTGGTAATTTGCTTGAAGCATGTTAAGTATGTTATAATATATTAATGATTTGAAGGCAATTACAATGAGAATAAAAAAAAAAAAAAAAACAATTACAATGCGTATAAAACAAAAAAAAACAAAAACAAAACAAAGACAAAAATAACATCTTTTTGTTTTTATTTTTTATACGCATTGTAATTGCCTTCAATCATTATTTTTATATATATATATATATATATATATATATATATATATATATTGACAGTCTCGTCTGATGATTGCAGTCAGCATGAAACTAATAGTAACGAGAATATTAAATCTATTATACTCATATTTGGTTGTAAAGCTGCTCTGTTATTTTAGCACTGAACCCTTTATATGCCAATACTTTTCTCATTAATTCTCTATTAAGTCTCTCTCTCTCTCTCTCTCTCTCTCTCTCTCTTCTATATATATATATATATATATATTATATATATATATATATATATATAACAGAGTTTTATAATTTGCTTGAAGCATTGTGTAATATATTGGTTAGGAGGTTGATTTAGAAGGCTATGACAAAGCAGGTGTAAAGAAAAATAATAATACGGTAACAATGATGTTGTGTGTTAACCTGTTTTTAATTCTTGAATTTTCAGATAAAATCTCTTTTTCAAAAGATCACTGGAACTGAAGCAGTCTAGTTATGGCATTTCTTTTTAAATTATTTTTTTTTGAAAATGATGAATATATATATATATATATATATATATATATATATACAATAAAGGAGTATACTCGATATCGATTGATTCTTCATTAATCAGTTATGAGTATTAATCACAGCATTTGGCCTTAGCCCATTTTATTATTGAGATTTGATTGATGTAGTCAATCGATGAAACTCGAGCAACATTCTTTGTTTCTTTTACATAAAGCTACTACTTTTTGCTCATATGTGTCTGGCCATCTTCTTTTTTTATCAGGGTGGAATTGGTGTATAAATCCACCAAAGTTTCTTATATTAATAAGACACAAGTGAACGGCAAATGTAGGGCGTGTGGATACAGAAATGAGACGATCAACAATGTATGTAGCATAACAATCATAACGAGAAGACAAGGCGAGGCCCGACTGGGTTGGAAAAGTGATCCACTGGAAATTGTGTAAGAAACTTATTTTTGAACAAACAATGAAATAGTCTATGCATAAACCAGAATCGGTTCTTGAGAATGAAATGCATAAAATTCTCTGGGACTTTTACATAAAATCAGAAGACCGCAAAGAGTAATACGATAATTTAACTATTGCATCGTTTGATATGTATCTTAAGATGTGCTATAGCAAAAATAGTTGAATATGTAAAGCGTATAGTAATCTTGATTTAACGCTCTCTCTCTCTCTCTCTCTCTCTCTCTCTCTCTCTCTCTCTCTCTCATATCCTTCGGTTTGTTCCGGTTAAATTAAATTGAAATATACTGTTACGTAGCGGCTTCTTCAAATTCACGCTGCTAAATCGCTGTACGTTAGTAGTCGTTGCGTGTATATATGGTCACGTAGCGAAGTATGTAGTAGTTAGCTACTACCGACTACTGGACTTCAATAAACAACAGATACGTATGTACAAAGAGAGGACCCTTCTTTATTTTCTTCGGTGTGTGGGTGGTGAAGGCGCAGAGCTTCACAATGAAAATGCCGACGGCTGGCGAAGAGCGGCGTCGAGTGTTCACAGTGGAAAATGCCCGAGGGTTGACGGGAGACCGAGGTGATGCTATCGGCTGTTCGCTGGGGTCTGACTGATTGTCGGCTCGACCCTCTGGCTTTTATATTGACGACACGCCGACGCATCTTTATCTTTTGATCTGTTTTTTTTACATCCGCTAATATGCCTACGCATTTTTATCTTTTCATCTGATAACAGACGTTTGTTATATGTTTCTTTATCTTCTCCCTTCTTCCTTGACCGGAAAGCCTCGCTTTCGTTTTCCCCTTTTTTAAAATATATATTTTTATAAATCTGTTTGTCTTTTTGCCGGAAGTTCCGTCTTCGGGGCGAGGACAATACAACACTACTTATCCAAGTACTGTAGTTTCAGAATGTATATGGTCATCGGGTCTATCTCCAAAACCCTAGGAGGAGTTCATGAACAAATAAACAGGAACTACAGCTTTATATAGAGTTTATCGGCGAGACAGATAAACACATTCACAAGATACTTGGCAAACCCAAACTATATGGTATATAAAAAATTGCAATTTACGAAACTGCTCATCTCCTTAAGAGAGTAGTAACAATGTCAGTGGAAAACTAAACCCTGAAAATAGCTTTCAAAGAAACAAGAAAAACAGCAAAGCGTGAATATATATATATATATATATATATAAATGGAATTGAATCCGACAATATGAGGAAGAATGAATAAAGGTTCCGGGACTTTTCAACAAGTTAGGGATGAATAATAACACTTTATTTTGCAATACAAAATTGTATCTACCATAACTCCAAGGAAAATCAAATATTCAAATTCTCGAGATTGGCTAACAGCTCTATATCGATCAGCGTTCCCGAAAGTGATTTGAAAAAAAATTCTCTTCGAACATTTCTAAAAAAAAATTCTTCGTTTTTCTCCAACGAATTTTTTTTTCATTCAAAATAAAATCTCACTCTGTTGGTGGAATTTTCTCTGTGTACGGAATATTTTTACATTTTTCTATTATTTCATTTCATTTGTTTATTTAATGATAGTAATAGTTTGAATCGTGTACACAAAGATAAACTGACCGAAACACATGTGTAAGTGATATTGATTAGATTCATCTTTTATTATCAATTCTGTACTTTCTTTTCTTCATTCATTCTTTCTCATATATATATATATATATATATATATATATATATATATGTGTGTGTGTGTGTGTGTGTGTGTGTGTGTCCAGACATCTTTATAGGGCTTCAAATCTTGAAACAAATTAATGAATCTGAAAAGAAAAACAACACAGTTGTAATTGTCAATATTAAGGAACGTACATTAAAGAATTGAGAAAAATGTAACTGCATATAAAAGTATAAATAGTTTAAAATAGGAAGTCCCTTTCAATCACCCATATATATATATATATATATATATATATATATATATATATATATATATAATGTGTGTATATAATATGTGTGTGTATAAATAAGTGTGTATATGTGTCTGTATAAATATGTGTCTGTATAAATATGTGTGTACGTGTATGTGTGTATAAATATGTATGTGTGTGTATAAATATATATATATGTGTGTATAAATATGTATGTGTGTATAAATATTATATATATATATGTGTGTGTGTATGTATATATGTATATATATATTTATACATACACACACACATATATATATATTATGGAGGCGCGTGGTCTAATGGTTAGAATCGTAGGAAATGGACTCGTCAACGTGAGTTCAATTCCTGAACGAAGCTGTTGGCATTTCACCTAGCGCTAATACCCTTGGTAAAGGTATGAATCCAATTCTCCCCCCAGCTATGGGTAAATAGTAGCAGACTTGGCTCTTTTAGCTTGATTAGGTAACCAGTCTAGGAGAAGGAAAACTCTGAATTCAAACCTGTTAAACTCTGCTTAAGGAATTGACCTTGTGTCGCATCCTGCTCGTGCGGAGGTTGGTATATATATATATATATATATATATATATATATATATGTGTGTGTGTGTATGCATGAGTGTATATGAATATATATGTATGTATGAGTGTGTATGAATATATATATATATGTATGTATGTGTGTGTGTATACATACATATGTGTGTATATATGTATATACAGGATGATTGAAAAGTATAATAAAACTGTATATGTGAGTGTATGTGAGAATGTGTCTCTTAATTCCATAACATTTTCCAAATGTAGTATAATTATTCGTATTATAGAATGCATCAATGTAATCTTGTATGAGTACAAATATAAGATGATATAAAGCCCGATGTATAAGTCTAATTCTCTTTTGAAATGTGTGAATAGTGCGCGCCATTGTGAAACGAGAAATGGTGCTAATTCATTATTTTATCAACTCTCTGCTGCACAGTGAGTAGCCCTCGACTGTTTACGTGCAACCACGAGGCATTTAAATGTTTATAAGAGGCTTAGGCTTCTCAGATGAATGTGAAATCCGCATCATACAACGCGAAAGATGGAATCCACCAAGCTCTGGCCAGCCACCGTATATACATAAGAAGATGAAGGCGCCCTACCAGCGCCCATTACTACCCCCAACTTTGAAAAATCAACCCTCAACACCCAAGAAAAAGCATGCAACCTTTTCACTCTCTGCTCGCGTCGTATTTTAAACCGATTAAATGGACGTATAGCGCAAGCCTTATTATAGCCATCGGTCCAATTGTGTTGCTTCACGACTCCAACGTCTGCAAACTCCGAAACACTTCCTCCGGTTTCTTGCTCAGGATTATTGACATATACACAAAATACTTTTAAACTCTATTTTCCCTCTTCTTAATTCTTTGTTTCTTTCTATTTTATCGTAATCTTCATTGTTTTCTTTCTTCTTCTTTCTTTTTCTTTTTTCTTTTTGTTCTTTCGTATCTCTTTTTGTTTTCTTTTTTTCTTCTGCTTTTTTTTTCTCTTTTTCTTTGTTTATTTGTTTGTTGTTCTTTGCTTTATTTTTTCTATCTTTTGTATTCCTCTTTTTACGTATCTATTTCTTTCGTTCTTTCTTTCTTTCTTTCTCTCTTTCTTTCTTTCCTTTTGCGTGTCTATTTCTTTCTTTCTTTCTTGCATCTTTCTTTCTTTCTTTCTGTATTATACAATTTTTTATCTGTGTTTCATTTCTTCGTCTTTCTTTCGCTTTGTTTGTTTTATGTCTTTTCAATGTTTCCATTCTCCGTGTTTCTTTCTTTCTTTCCTCTTTCTCTTCCTTTTTTGCCGTGTCTATTTCTTTCTTTCTTTCTTTCTTTTCTTTCTTTCTGTGTTTTCTTTTCAATATGTTTCCCATTTCTGTGGTGTCTTCCTTTTTTCCTTTCTTTCTTTCTTATCTTTCTTTCTGTTGTTTAAATCTTTTCAATGTTTTCATTTCCGGTGCGTCTTTCTTTCTTTCTTTTCTTTCTTTCTTTCTGTGTTTTTTCTTTATTATCTGTGTTTCCATTTTCTTTCTTATTCTTTCTTTCTTTCTTTCTTTCTTTCTTTCTTTCATTCCTGTGTCTATTCTTTTCAATGTTTCCATTTCCGTGTGTCTTCTTTCCTTTCTTTCCTTTGCCGTTGTCCTATTTCTTTCTTTCTCTTCTTTCTTTTCTTTCTTTTCTTTTTTCTTTCTTTTCTTCTTTTTGTGTTTTATATTTCTTTTTTTGTGAATCTTTCTTTTTTTTTTTTTTTTTTTTGTGTATTTTTTTTTCTTTCTTTTCTATCTTTCCCTCCTCTTTTTTTAAAAATATTTTCTTTTGTTTATTTCCTTCCATCCTAGCTATGCCTGTCTCTTTCCTTTTCTTCTTTGGTTTATTCTACACTAAGCTTTCTTCCTCCGTGTCTCTTATTTTTACTCTTTCTCATTTCTTTTGTTTCCTTCTTTCAAATGTGTTTTATTTTTTTCTATGTCTTCCTTTTTTGGAAGACTCTTTCTTCTATCTTCCTCTCTTTATTTTTTTCTTCCTTTTTTTTTTTTTTTTTCTTTTTCTGTCTGTTTTTTTATTTAAATTATTTATCTTTATTAATATCTGATTTTGCCATATTTTGTATGTACCTACCTTTCCTATTTTCTTCTTTTTTTCCCTTCGTTTTCGCGCTGTTTCCGGTTCCGTTTTTTCACCTTTTTACTAATATGGTATTTTCTCTTTCTTTTTTCTTTTATCTTTTTCTTCTTTTTTTGGTCTCTTTTTCAAGAATTCTTAATTTTTTCTTTCTTTTCTTTCTTTCTTCCTTTTTCTTTTTTAAATTTTATTTATTTATTTATTTTGTTTTTACTTGTTATTTTCTGGTTTTCCTTCTATTTCCTTTTTTTCTTTTTATACTTTCCTCTCTTTTTTTTCTTTCTTTCGCTTCCTCTTTCTTTTTTTTTCTTCCTTTCCTTCCTTTTTCTTTTTTTTTTTTTTTTTTCTTTCCCTATTTTCCTTCTTTTTTTCTATCTTTTCTTCCTGTCTTTTTTCTTTCTTTTCCCTTTTTTTTCTTCCTTCGTTTCTTTTATCTTCGCTAAGTCCTTGATATTTAATATTTCTTTGTTTGTAAATTTTATTGTTTTTTTTTTTGTTTGTTATTTTTAGAATGGTGTAGCCGGAAAATGTTCCCCCGGTGACATTTTTAGGTGAGATTGCAAATATTCAGAATGTTAGTGTTTGTGGGGGAAGGTTGGGTTTTTAAACTAAACCTT
>CM042150.1:108978805-108982450 GCA_023376005.1 Doryteuthis pealeii | reverse complement strand
AAAGAGAGAGATGCTTTCCTATCCCGGTGAATTCTATCATTTGTCTTGGTTGATTCATTATCTATCTATCTCAATATATTCAGTGTCTATTTATTTAGCTATCTATCTTAATATATGCAGTGTCTATTCATTTTGCTAACTATCTCAATATATTCATTGTCTATCTATTTAGCTATCTCAATATATTCATTGTCTATATATTTAGCTTTCTATGTCGGTCAATTCATTGTCTATCTATTAAGCTATCTATCTCAGTCTATTCATTATTTATCTATTTATCTATCTATCTCAGTCTATTCATTGTCTATCTATTCAGCTTTCTATCCCGGTCGATTCATTGTCTATCTATTCAGCTATCTATCTCAGTCTATTAATTATCTATCTATCTATCTATCTCAGTATATTTATTATCTATCTATCCATCTATCTCAGTATATTCATTATCTATCCAACTCAATCTGTTCGTATCTATCTGAGTCGGCTTGTGTCTATCAATCTATTTATCTCAATATATGCTTCATCTACCAAAGTACCGCTAAATTTTAATTACTAAATGGAACATCAACGATGTGGATCGAGTAACTCTTAGACACAGGGTATTATCTAAAGTATTTTTTATCATGGTTATTTTTATATTTTGTGTATATTTGCACATTTTCATAGGGCTATGTAAAGTTCTCATTGCAAGAAAAAAAAAGATTAAAATAAACGAATTCAAGTAAATAGCAAATCTGGTAATAATATATATATATATAATATATATATATATATATATATATATATATATAAAGGAGATATTTTGGTATGTACGTGTCGACGTATAACTTCAAAACGGGGGGTCACTCAAATTTTAAATCTTGGAAACACATTAATATTCTTCTAACTAAGAAACACGCCAAATTTGATTATTGATTTTTATTGATTAAGGGGTGTAATTAATTAATTAAGCCGAAAACAACCAATTTGCGGAACTGTCCGTATACCAGCCCCTGCTGATAATGAAATATTGTCTCTGCACGCTTATTTTTACAGCGATACCAGCAGCGAGGTTTTCATTTTAGTGAATTAATTTTGCAGTCTAAGCCGTTCAGCTCGGAATTCATCGCCTATTTATGGTCCAATCTTTAACAATTTCCATCTCGTTAGAAAGAAAAGAAAAGAATCTTTATAGATATGTAATTTGTATGAGTTTTTATCAATTGAATCATTTTTTACAGCGAGTTAAAAAATAAAAAAAATTGGCTTTGGATAGACACGCTGCCTGTTACAAGCAGTGCAGTCTATGCCAGTGAGCTCGGGATCTCTCGCCTACTTAAAATATTTATATCTTTAGAATATTCATATCTTTAGAAATAAGATGAAATAGTCTTTCGAAATATGTAATTTGAATGTGTTTTTTAAAGATTAAATTATTTTTTTACAGCGAGATAAAAAAAACAAACCCTGCTATGTATAGCTGATAAATAACCGATAATACGAATAAGGTTTTTTCCAGACTTAATTTGTCCATATTCTTAAATTGTACAGTCATTTTAATTTTAATTTTTGCAATGCATAAAAATTGTAGAAAATCAAAATGTACGTTTTACGGTTACATTAATAAAAAATATGTTAATTGTAAATAAAAATATCATGAAAATCAGTTTACGGTTACATATTTGTATAAATTAAACTAACATTTTCATTCGAATGAAATGACTTTTAATTCTTTAATTTATTTATTAATTTTTATTGTTCGAGTTTTAAAGGGTTAGAAGTAACAATGAAATTGACGAATATCCTTAGAAACTGTTTTTCTTTGCGGGGGAGGGGGCAAGTGGTTCGTTAACTAATTATTTTCTAAAACCACTATAAAAAAATCAATTGTGATTTTTTTTAATCTTTAGTCGAAGGTCCGACTGGATTTAAGTAGTCTGTGTACTCAATAATTAGTTGTGGGACGAAATTTATTTCAAGTATTTCCGACAATATCCAGTTATTGGAAAATTTCAAGAATTTTTTATATATAAGTACGAAAAATTGTAAACCCCTGAGTGCTTTGTTTATTAAAATGACACGGTAGTAAATGACCCGAAAAGTTGATATCCCATAAAACAAAAAAAACAACCAACATTTGAATTATTATTTAAAATACAATTTAAATATTCCTCAGAATTTGTCTGACAAATTAAATATTAAGTTTTATGAATTTACTCTTTATTGTGACAATAATCATCGAACAATGTTTTCTATTTATAAGTCAATAAACATCGCTGAGAAAGTTAACTCTTATAGTTTATAGTGCAACTTTTCAGTTCTTGAAAATTGGCATGTTTAAAAATATCATAGATTTCATAGGTGACATTTGAAATTTTATGAAAATTGTTGTTTTGTAATTAATATTAATGCTAAAAAAGTCTTAATTCTTTAGAGAACTACTAAAAACATTTTTAAACAATGTGTTTTTAAAATACTAGCTTAAGTTTAAGCAAAAATAGATAGTGCAATACGAAGAATTTCAGTAAAAAAAAAGGCTAATAATATTACACATGTAATTTATTTATAATACATTTAAAACGATTTTTTCGGTCAATACCTGATTTAATTAGATATTTCTGCTATGATAAATTAATATATAAAATTCATTTAAAATATGAGTATCATGATGTTAAGTTTAAAATGACATATTAGATTTAAAAAACATATATTTTTAAAACTACTTTAGTATCAATTTCTAATATTTTTTGCCGAAAACTCTATTGAAAATTTAAATAGAACAAATATAATGTTTTATTTAATAAGATAATAGCCAATTAATTATTGAAATATAGGTACCACCAATTTTCCCTGTGAAATTTACCCCCCTCTATATTTAACACAAGGAAACTTGCATAAATGTTAATGTTATCTTGTAAATCTTTGGTCCTTTAGAAAGAAGAAACATTAAAACAATTCATGATGATTTTCTAACAAAATTTTCAGCTTACGGAAATAATAAAAATTATAAATGAAAAATAAGGTTTAAATTTTTACATCGTTAAATCAACTGAAATTTAACGTAGCAAAAAAAAAGTTATGAGTAAATGCTTTTAAAAAATCTCTATGAAAAATCGATTTACGTAATTATTTACCTTTTGATAAAAATCTGTCTGAAATTGTTTTTTTACTAAAATATATTAGGGGAAATATTTTTTTACGAGGTCTACCTACACTTACCTATTTTATTTTATGAAATATGAAAAATTGAACCGGCAAAAAACGATTTTTACGTTTCTTCTATAAAGAGTCTGAATAATTATATCAGTTGATTTTTATAATACTCAGTACCAGAGCTTTTTAGTAAAAGAACCATAAATACAGAATTCTGCTACAAAAAATATCAATAAATAAACTGATCGTGTAGTAAATAAACGGACTGTTTTATCTATTTTTCACGATAACGATGAGTAATTGCTCCCCAATCAGATAATTTGATCTTTGAATTAACAGTTTTTCTTTATGTTTGTTATTTCGTTTTTGCGAGATTTAAAAAAAAATCAAAAATATTTACGTTTCTTCCTTCAATATGGCCTAAACTGATCACCTGACCTATTTGGTGGTACCTAATTTAAATGATTTTAAAAAATCTCGAAAAATTATTTTTTTAGTTCTTATTTTTATTTTATT
>CM042150.1:108953805-108973805 GCA_023376005.1 Doryteuthis pealeii | reverse complement strand
ACTTAAATACTTGCACCCGGAGGGTGCATATATTTGCTAGTATATTATAACCGACGTTGAATGCCATTTTGTTAATATTAGGGTTTTTAAATTTTTTTTATGCATATTACCTCAAGAATTTTTAGGCATTTCTTATTGTTGTTTTTATTGATGATTTTTTTTGTGTGTGTTTTCGGTGAGAATTTTCCTAATGTGGAGGAGGTGAAATTATCTAGGTGTTTTGTAATTAAATGTTGTTTTATGGTACTAGTATCAGAAATATTGTATGTAAGGCCACAGGAGAGTGTTGTAGTGGCAGATAGTATTGGTAGAATCCTATTCTAACTGGATCCTAACACCGCGAAGATCGCCAGAAGACTGGAAAAAATCAAAATCCAAATAATGAAAAATAAATGTTCTGTCTTGTTCAATAACACCTGCCTACAAAATAACATGCTGCCAAAATATACAACATATATATATATATATATATATATATATGTATATATATATATATATATATATATATAATCAATAGTAATGATATTATGGAGGATTTAAACTCATAACTAAGTTTCATGCTTACGCAATCTTCAGATGAGTCAAAATCATTTTGACTCATCTGAAGATTAAAGTTATGAGTTTAAATCATCCATAATATCATTACTATTGATTGTAAATCTGCTCTGCTTTATTAGCATTGAGCACCTTTTTATGCCAATACTTTTCTCATTTATTCTCTATTCATTCTGTATTAAATATATATATATATATATATATATATATATAATTATATGTATCATATATATATATATATATATATATATATATATGTGTGTGTGTGTGTGTGTGTGTGTGTGTGTGTAGAAAAGTGAAAAGCATGAAGTAGTCGAAAAAGATTAATTAATTTTTGATACTAAAGTCGACGTTATAGCCTTTTTTAAAATAAATCTTTTTCAGGACTTAAAGATATATATATATATATATATATATATATATATATATATATATATATATATGAGGGTAAGTAAACAAACAAATGTGTTTATTTTTATATGGCTTTAAGCCGACAATTTTTGCAGGATATGAGATCAATTGATGTCATACCTAATTTTTAAACTTAATTAGTTAATAATTAATGAATTTAGACGGGCATATATGTTCAAATGTAAGACTTTGTTTAGCCTTACATTTGAACATATATGCCCGCCTAAATTCATTAATTATTAACTAATTAATTTTCAAAATTATGTATGACTTCAATTAAGCACATATCCTCAAATATATATATATATATATATATATATATATATATATATATATATATATATATATATATATATATATTAAAATGCAGAATTTACACAAATTCTGCTAATAATTTTCAAGTTATGTAGGTCAGAAAAATGACCATGTTACTAACCCTAAAATAGCTCCTTCTTTATTTAAAAATGTAATTTGGTTCAATTTTTGCATTTGAATTAAAATAAACTGAAATAAATCAAAGCTTATTGTATGAATGCTTAGTTCGTTCAATATCCAATTTTGGCTATCAGCCATTTTTCTTTTTGGCAATCATAACCAAACTCGCTGGTCAGTGGACGTGGGAATCGTGTTAGAGGCGCGTGAGTGTAGGAGGGTTGGTGTTAAGGGGGGAGGAGAGAATCGTTGTCTTTGACTCGTTCTCATTTTTTATTAATGCCCTCTTTTTGATCAAGAAACATAAATAAACATGAAAATAAAACCACTCCGCATCTTTCACATCTCTTGTCCCTCATCATAATACATCACCTACAGACGTTCTTCCTCCATTTTTTTTTATTTTCTGTCATCACGCTAAAAAGGAAATAAATAAAACATAAAATAAAACTATAAAACAAAATAATAAAAACTCAATCGTGATAAATATAATTCAACGAATACATTATTATTCGACTGATTATTTCAAGATGACCCCCTGCTAGAACGCACATAATTGATTATTTATCAACTTCAATACTTTCAAAACTTTAAAAATACAATTGTTTATTAACCCTAGCTAAATCTGGTATAGAAAATGTCTTATACATTTAGAACAAAAAATAATGTTGTTGTCATCCTTCCGTCTGCGAAAGACGATGGCGTAGTGTCCAACATTTTTTTTTAAAACTACGTAGCCTGGGCGGGTTGATATGCAGGATATGCTGTTGCCCAAGCGACAAATCCCCTCTCCACACTACCGCTGTGGTCCAAAGGAAAGGTGAGATACCAATCCAATTTGGCATCGACAGTGTCACGGGAATTGCTGTGTAGCACTGAGTTAAAGCGTTACTCCATCTTAGAGGCATCGGCTCCGGATTTGTTTTCGGGGTTTTAAAATAAAGAAAGTAAAAACAAGAGATAGGGGTGACAAGACTTTAGGACCATCGGATAGCTATTCAAAATAAATACGAAAATATATCTGGGTGTAATTAAACCTTCACTCTTCCTTTTTTGTAGTACTTGTAAAACTTTGCTAATTTTTTTTCTAGAGGGAGAGGGTGGCTATTGTTTTACTGGCTTATGACAATGGTGAGGTTGCACTATATTATTATAGAGTCTGTAGCGATTAAATGTGGTTTTATCAATATATTAAACGTTATTTATTTTAATCAAAGTCAATAGAATGTGTATATATGAATACGCACATGGGGGTGTATTCTTACATTTCAATTTAAAAAAAAAAGATTATTATAATTAATTACGGTGGTGGGAAATGGGGTTTTGTTAATGTGTGCTTGAATTATTTTTATGCAACTTCCGCTTTTTTGAATTTTTGTAACTGAACGAAACGGTTATAGATGACTCTTGAGTTATATTATTTGGATTTTCCGGACTATTAGCCTCATCTTTATTATTATATACACAACGTTTCGGCCGCTGTGCCCTACAGCTTTCTTCAGGTGTTTTCTGTCGAACTCGGAAACCCTGTGACTGAATTTATCAATTATCATTGAAAATCCGGAAAAGAATTATTACCTTTTGTAAGGAATATTAATAATAGAAGCAACAGTATGACTACCTAGTCGACTTGTCGTAACTCAACTACCAAAACTACTATGTAACCCGATTTCGAATAATCTCACGTATTCGTATCTTTGTGTTCCGTTGGACGAGTGCAAATATCTTGTAGAGGAAATATCTTCCTTTATAACACTTATTAACCCTAGCTAAACATGGCACAGGAACTATCCTCGAAATTATGGGGTTAAACAGCGACCATTAGTAACACACACACATTATATATATATATATATATATATATATATATATATATACGTTATTGTTGTTGTGGAGTCTAACAAAAAATCCTTGTAAAAGAAAGAGACACATCTTTCGAAATATCGGAACGGAATAAAATAGAACTCAGTACATAATATCCAACTCAGTTTCTCATTTATTTCACACATCACTCATGTTTCGCATTAAACACACACACACACACATACATACATATATATATATATATATATATATATATGTGTGTGTGTGTGTGTGTGTGTGTGTGTGTGTGTAATAGACATATGTATAAACACATACACACACATATATATATATATATATTATATACATACAGATATAGTATATGCACGGAAAATTAGACTCATCAGATTATATATATATATATATATATATATATATATATATATAATAAACCAACCCCTCCGCACAGGCAGGATGTGACACAAAGTCAATTTCTTAAGTGAGGTTTAACAAATTTGAATTCAGAGTTTTCCATCTCTTAGATTGGTAACCTAGCCATGGGTAAAGAGCCCAGTCTACCCTACTATTTACCCATAGCTGGAGGTAGATTTGGATCCTTTCGGGGAGTTGCCCCCACCTTTATTACTATTGTAAGATTCAAAGTTAATAATTGAACAACAGCTCCGACACGTTGTGAGACAAAACATTTAATAGGTGTACAGCACATGGTAACGATAAGATACATAAAGTACATAGATACATAAGATACAAATAAGATATAAGAGTAGAGATAAAAGGACACATTCATGAATGGTAAATACAAGATACAATATTTAGGTATAAACGAGATACCCAAATGTACATAAAATATAAATGTTACAGACATGGAACTAAAGGATAGTCCATGCTGTATAAAAGACTTACAGTAATGTAAGGGGGACCAAAGCCCCGCCGAGAAGGGGGTAGACATAAGTCTAACCCATATGCTCGTTCAGAGGCAGTAAGGAAAGAGAGGGAAGCATTTGAATCAGCCGCTTATATACAATAGGTCCCCTGGTTGCCACAAACGGCAACACAGCGGGAAGATAGCTTTTCCAGGCAAAGGGAAGAGAATTCCCTACACTATATACATAAGGTTTTGGTCGATGTGCTCTCCAGCCTTCTTCAGGTGTTTCCTGTCAATTTTGAAGATGATGCTTGATAATTTGTATTATTTACAATTTTCAGACACATGGTTCAACAGATATAATGGTTGACTTAATATAGTCCAATGGGAAAATCATCTGGTTGTTGCAGGTTCAATCCTGACTACAGGCAAAAATAGCAGAATATTTAGCATAGCTAAACACTTGTACTTTGTTATGGTTAATGGAATGAGAACAGTCTACAACAATTGATTAGATAAAGGGTTTGGTTGAAAATTCCATGAGGGCCTCAGATTACAACACGTAAACTCTTTAGTTTGACAGGAAACACCTGAAGAAATCCGGCGGTCTCATCAGACAAAATGTTGTATATATAACAATAAAGATGGAGTCGAAAAATCTAAATAATATAAAAATACAACAATATTATTCATAATCTTCAGGTGTTTCTCTTAGATCTCGGAAATTTTGTCGAATTCGGGAGCCTTTATGTCGTAATCCTGAGCCTTCAGAAAACTTCGAACCGAACCCTTTATTCAATCCACCAGGGTAGACTGTTCTCATTCCGCTAACCATAACCGGTTACAAGTGTTAAGCTATATTAACTATTTTATTTTATTATCACCCTTGGCCAGGATTGAACCTTCAACCTATAGATGATTGTCACTTAGAACTGTATTAACTCAACCTTTATATCCGTTGTCCATGTCTAGATAATCTATTTGGTTATTTTATCGAATGAAAGTAATTCGTAAGGATCGAATCCAAACTTGACTCTTGATTTGATAATCGTATAAGCGAGAAACTGACAGTCACCAAGCTGGTGTTCCTAAATTGTACGAACGTTATTATCTTGCAACACACTTAAAAATGAGAGAACGCCCAAATCATCCAAGATGAAAGGCTAAAATGTAAATCCTGTTTATCTGGTGTTGCTTATCTGCCGAATTCTTTTTGCTCATGAGTTTTTCACCTCGCTAAATAATGGACCATTCTGTTTTTATTATAAAAAAGGGAAGAAAAAGGACATGCTATATAGAAAACATTAGAAAGACAGAGAGTAAGGGAAATATATATAGGGAGGGTGGGCGCGTGGAAGCGAGGACGCAAGTCTTTCAATCGAGCATGAGGAAAAGAAAGAATAAGGTGAGATAAAATTAAATGAAGATGATCATAATTTTTACATATTGAACAATTCTCAATAGCTCTTAAGTAAACGTATCAAACTTTGAATTATCATTCTGCAGTTAATCCACAGGCCCCGCTAGTTTGCATATATTTTTTATTCCTATCTTGGGAATATTTTCATGATTAAATCACGTTGAACTTTACTGTCAACTGGGTAACACACCAAGATTTTTTAAATAATTGCAATAGGATCTCAAGGTGGAAATTTTACTTTATAACTTTGTCCAAATTTAATTATTGTATTCAAATTAAAAGTAATGCAATTTTTAGCTAACTTTTTAAGGATACTTCTTCGATTGGTTTTTCAGAAGAAGCATTGGAATTATATAGAAGAAAAAAAAAGTAAGATCTACTCTAATTTTCTTTTAAAATGTCAATAACTAATGTTATAAATCACAAGTTAAAGAAAAGTGCTTTAAAGAATATTTCTCAAATACATTTTAAGATCGTGAACAATGTTTTAATACTTCCTATTTTATAGGTTAATTTGATTGGAGAGAAAAGTGACATAGATCACTAGGTAGACCTGAGCCTATTCTAGTAGTGACCTGGTTTGAATTCAGAGTTTTCCCTCTCCTAGACTAGTTGCCTAACCAAGGTTAATGAGCTCAGTCTGCCCTACTATTTACCCATAGCAACATGCCCAAGGAGTGATGACAACAGCAAGGCCCTAGAATATGTCAGCAATGTAAAAGTAGTAAATGACATCGCTGAGCGGGGAGTCAAGATGATGAGTGATTTTGCAAACATCATTACCACAGATTCACAGCAAAGAGAGTACATTCTTCAAGCTGTGGAATACAAGCATGAGCGATTTGATAGCTTCAAGAAGCAAAATCTGAACATATGACTGTGAAGTGTCCTTCTGACACGGACAATAGACTTTTCTGCCACTTGAAAATAATTTTTAGTGTCTTTTTCACACATTTTCTGATGTCATGATTGTAATATTTATGAAATTTTTATATTTTTCAGAAAATGATATGTAGTTTTTTTCTTGAATGTTTACTTTAATTGTTTTTACAGAAAGAGTATTACAAATGCTTCAATTTGATACCCATTTTGTTGTTCTATCCCAACTGTAACAAAAGTTTCAGGTGAAAAACGGTCTAGCAAAAGGCAAAATTTGGCACTTTTCTTCTATCGCGGGCTTAATATCTTGTGGTCCAATGAGGCAAAGGTTCCTGACGTTTTATCTCAAAATGGTTGTGATTTTCGGCTTTTCCAGGTCAAAAAGCATGAGAAACCGTGCAGGAGGGTATGAAAAAAGGAAGAAATTGATTTTTGAACAGGTCTAACCCCCCCATATCTCCATAAATGCAGCCTCACCATCAGGTCTATCTGGGATTAGTGTCTACCTGTCATAACTATCTGAATCTAATCCAACTTTCCCTGACTCTTTGCCATGATTACACGTTGACTTTTGAATTTAGACTACACTACATTGCAAAATGAATAGACAACCCCACTCATTATGTAACAAGATCACCTTCCCCATCCAGCTGTGTCTAGTCTTGTTCACTTTCTGTACCATTCGCTTATTGTGTTGTTTACTGTTTCCTCTCTTTCTTCACGTAGCCTGTACTTGTTATTCCCCCAAGTCTTCTCTGTTAAAACTTTTTTTTATAATTCCAGTTTGTCATTGGGTTTATTTTTATTGCAGTCTTTAGATGCTGTAATTAGTCTTTCTTTGCTATTTGTTTTTAGTAATATAAAACGTGTAGTATCGATAGCACATTGTAAGGGTTTTTGTGGTCGGTTACTTTTCATTACAACAGTAATGGTAATAGAGATGGTATTAACGCCGGGACGGCTTCATTAAGTTCAGTGTATATTTGGCACCCAGTAGTGCACTGTTTGGCCCCCCAGCATTTATCGCACTAATTGTTCGATTTCACTTCGTGGTTTCTAATTATCAAGAAATAAGGTAAAACTGCCCCCGGTTACATTAGCTTTCCGTAAAATAAGAATTAGAAAAAAATCACTTTTTACTAAGAAAAATAAACGAGAAAATCGCAATAGCTGTAGTCGATATGCTTTGTTATTTAAAAAGAACATAAGACTCTTATCGAGACAATCAAATCTCTTCGTCTTACTCTGTAATGATTAACCAAAATAAAGACGCATACAATTAACTGTAGTAAACAGTGTCTTGGTAACTGTCTGGCATGCATCTCCTTTGGAGTAAAGGTATTTAAGCTAGCTCAGCAATAGCATAATCACAATTGAGGGTTCGATCCTAACGGGAATCTCAGATGTTTGTAGTCTTGTAGTTGACTATTGCAAATGCACACAATGATTCGTAACTTGATCCTGGGCGGTCGACCGACCACAGACAGACAGCAGCAGCAGAATGCAACAAATTCCACTGACGCGACCTGCAATCGAGCAACCTCGGGAACCGTAACTTTAAACAAAAATGTTGGCTCGTACAAGTGCCGAACAAGACACAAATTAAACTATACAATTGCTTAACAAAATAGAAACTTCTAAAACACCCAGTCTAACGAGTTACAAACTCATTTAACACTCATTTAAAACCCGTCTCAACCAAAAAAATCTCCCTTTTATGCGCTCCGGACCGGATCGAGAGAAGGCTGGAGACAGAAAGAGCTAGTTCACTATTGACACAGGCTAGCTACGCCACTACCCGCTCACTCCTACCTTAAAATTAATTTTAACATAACTAGGTTAGATAAATACCCCGTGGCATAGTTGCTAACTTCCTTTACTGAGCCATTATAATAAGCGAATTCGCTTTCGGAATATTACCCTTGGGAGAGGTCTAAACCCCCACCCCAGCTATGAGTTAAATAGTACCACTACTACTGATGAACCAAAATACAAACCCATAAAATTAGGTGTAGTAGTAGTCACGCTGAAAGCACCCGGTTCCTGTATGATCCCTGAAGTTGAGCAGCGATGAGCGTTTTCAATATTTCATTGGGTGACCACATTTTCTTCTTTTCTTGTGGTAGCATTCCCTAAGTCACTGAAAAATGGAGTTTCATGGGAATAGTAAGTACGCAAGAGCGCCCCACCATCTCACATACAGATACCCTTGTTGGTCACAGAGTATCCATCAGACGCAGGAACGAGAGGACCAAAAGTAACCGCCAGTTTGCGATACAGACGCCTCTTGGAAATGAGGGATTTTCATCAGAGTCCCTTTGGCCGGGTTGTGGAACTAATATCACTGGGTACCAGACCGGTCTGTTTTAGGTGTCCCTGTTGCAGATTGACTATTGTTCGGTTTGTTTTGCGCGGGAAGTTCGAAAAGACGAAGGAAAATTGAACTGAGAAGACAATGGCAGAGGGTCTGGTGTGACAAAGGACTTCCTCTATACAAGCGGGAAATTGAACAAAGAAACTGGAAAGGGAAGTAAGGACTTCCGGCTGAGGGACAAAGAGAAAGATTAAAATGCGTGGGCGGTCGTCAATACTTAAGCAGTTGTCAGTCCACCCAGAGGCAGACCCCAGGAGACGGCGAAGAGAGCACAAGGAGTCTGACCGTTGACACGGTCGATCGCTGCTAGCGAGCAGTGAGGCGTGCCCACCACCTTCCACCAGGCCAGCAGTAGTAGTGCCCATTATCAATGCCCGCCACTCACATCCACCCCGTACAACCGAGATGAGAGAAATAAAGTCAAATCTCCTACTACATAGAGCATGCCTTGTGATGTCATTTAAGCGACCACTAGATACATCGTCTAGGGGTTAGAAACGATCTCCACTGTATACCAACAACGTATACGATTCAGAGTAGCGTGAGTTTGAAGATGCCAGTATATAACATATACGATTTTGTTGCTTGAGTAGCGGAAGAACGGCTATGCAACATCCCTACCAGGAACGTAAGTTCCCGACGGCATAGCTCTAACGCTATCACGTTTACACCGCCCTGTCATGATGAGGGCGTTAGACTTTAGAGTGATCACTACTTAAACCACAGAAGGTACTTAAGCAACCCGAGTCTTTTGTTTATAAAAAGATTACTTGACTCTGAGGGGCTTGATATGCCGTAAAACAAAACAGCCAAATCAATACCGTTCCACAATAGAGGTTTCAATCCCAACGGGACCTCCCATTTGTGTAGACTTATAGATGACTAATTATTTACTGGAGGTGTCCCCGAGATGTAGTGTAACAAAATGGCCTGTGGCATCGTAGTAAGCGCGTTCGAACTCCGGTCTCGCTGTTTCATTAACTTTCGAATTGATACCCTTGGGAAAAGTACGAACTCCCATCCTCAGCTATGGGTTAAATAGTACTACTAGAGTACTAGTAGTGTAATGATTTACCAAATACAGACCCATACAACTAAATGTAGTACAGTGTTTTGATTACCGTTCGGCATTCTCCGCCTTGGAGCAAAGGTATTGAAGCTAGCTTAGCAATACAGTAATTATTATGGTCAATTCTCGCTGAAAACACTGGTTTCCTGCTAGATCACCGAAGTAAAACAGTGATGAGCCAGTTCAATATTCAATTGGGTAAATAATTAAGCAGCATTAGATACTGTAAGCAACCTGATATACAAATTACTCGATTTCGCATTAAAAGAACAGAAAGTGGCTTTCTTTGCCGTAAAGCAATACAACCAAATCGATATCGTAACCACAATAGAGGGTTCTATCCCAACGAGATCTCCCATTCATGTAGTTGACTAATTAACGTAAGTACGAGATCAGTCTCCGTGACGTAGTGTCTAATGTACTGAATGTACAAGTCCATTATGTTGAATAGCGAGTTTGGTTAGGTAAAGGTTAGTGGGAGTCCCATTGTGGTGCAATGGTTAACACGCTTATCTCGATAAACCATTTTCAACCTTGCTGTTACATCCTCTTACTCGCGAGGAATGGGTTAGGTAAATACCCTTAACTGTGTGGAAAATATCTTTGTTTTAGGAAGGAATACGTGATTATTCTAACTCTGCGCCGCAAAAAAATAGATAGAATTCCTCTATTTGCGCAAAAAAATAGAATAGATATCCTTTATTTTGCCGGACTAAATTCCCCTAGGCTGTACCAAAATTTTTCTTGCTATCCTTTAATCTGTATGATAGGATATTTTTCACAGTTTACTATCTATTCAACTCAGAACTCATTCTATTCAAATAATGTCCTTATTATTATTGTGTAACTTGAGTCCTTCTGGGTAAATTATCATGAACGGTTTCCGGTTAGGATCGTAATGGTGGGCGAGAGCGGCTTAAAGCAGGCAAAACATTAAACAACTAAATGTCTGGTTTGTTTCAATCTAAAACTAAAAACAAAATGCTAGCGATGAGTTGTGGTTACCAAAACCGACAAGAATACAAAAAGAAAACACGTACACATGGAAACCGTTGCTTGCCACCGCTACAAATACAAAGTTTTATTGGCAACAAGAATAAAAATGCCTTTCAACATGAAATGCAAAACAAATCTAAATCGGTTGGAATAAAACTAGGAGACCCATCCCTCAGCGATAAAACAAGGTGAGGTCGAGGAATTATCAAGTGGAACAGAATCCGGTGAGAAAGAAGTTGGATTGCAATCAGAAACGAGAACAACACCCCAAAACCTCAAGTAACAAGAACAAAAAACTCCGCAATGTCAAAAGAAGAGATAACACACGATTAAAAAAAGAAATATTTTTATGCTGCATTTGCTGCATCTTTAATAAATGAAACAAAAAACACTAGGAAATATAGGTGATCAAGAAAGCTATGACATCTGTAAAGAAAAACGAATATGTTCCGGAAATACTTACATTTTATAAGCTGGCTAACCAAATTTCTCCACACCTATACCAAATTTTCTTGTAATTTTATATCTGTATGATAGGATATTTCAAAGTTCACTATCTATTCGACTCAGAAGGATCAGCGGTTTATGGTAGAATCGCAGTTGTAGACGAATCACTGTGAGCGGCATAAAGTAGGCAAACAGTTAAGAAAATAAGTCACTACACACAATCGATTAACAGATTGCTGGAAAAGAAGCTACCCATGCGAAATATCATGAAGCCAAGAGGTCCAGAAGAAAGCACCGGTAACAAAGCACTGGCACATCAACATTTTCGGGGACAGCCTTTGCATGCGACATCTGTAAGGTGAAGGAGGCCGTCGACCTCCGCCGCTGATGAGAAGATTCTGAAAGCTCGAAAGATGGTCCTGGTGAACTGATGAGTTATAATTGATGAGCTAGCTTGTTCTCTGCAGATAACTCCTGGTTATGTCAATCAAATTATCCAGGATGAGCTCGGCTTCCATAAAACAAGAGTGCGGTTTATTTTTGAATCTCCTTTATACAAGAATGGGTTGGGCATTAGGTAATCCACGAAAGTTGAAATGCTAGTAAAAAAAAGAGCCTAAGGAATGAAGTTGAGATAACGAAACAACCGACAAATTTCCACGTGAATAGAATAAAGAAGAGCTTTGGTTTGTTGAATTTTACGGCATTGTTGAGCTATTTTATGCCAAAGACGTTTTGTTCTATTCATGCTTGATAGGTATTCAGGTTGTTAAACTCCATTTTTAACACATTTTTAAAACTCATTTTTTCATATTTAACCCATAAATGGAACCATAAAAAATACTACCACTCCGGGTCAGAGTGGATCAGGGAGTAATGGCAATGAATGGGTACTCCACATCCCCAGACTTCCAAAATTGGAACATCACTATTAGATGCAGTTTAACGTCATACTCAGAACTATAAAGAAGAGCTTGACTAAAACGTTTTCCAGATGGTTTATTAATTGTAAAATATTAAAAACTTATTTTTGTTTATTTTAGTCATGTGGCTTTTTCGTCTGACATTGTACTACCACTACCACTAGTAGGAATAATAGAAGAAATAATAACAATAATTTTGAGATAAAGACGGATCACCTTATCCCAGCCAGAAGACCACACCTAGTAATTGTTAACAAAAAACAACAACTTTTCAGCTGGTAGACTTTGCAGTTAATATGAAGGAAAACAAAAATATAAACAGATACCTAGACCTTGTCCGAAAATTGAAAAAGTTAAGGTATATGAGAGTGAAAGTGATACCAATTTTAGTTGGGGCACTAAGAACGGGCCCTAAAATTTAAGAAAACAGACTGGAAGAAGTGGAAATCAGAGGAAGAACTGAGACCATCCAGTCAACCACATTGTTGAAATCGGCTCGAATACTTAGAACGTTCCTAGCGATCTGAGGAGACTTGGTTTCACTTAGACTCCAGTGAAAGACCATCAGCCAATCCTGGTGACGAAAAAAATCATAATAGAATTATAATATCATTGAAACTTCGGAAATGTAAATGTTACTTTGTTTTAAACTGCGAACCCACTCTGAAAGAAGAAGAGGGGATGAAAAAAATGTACAAATACATTCTCCATTCTGATAAGATGCAAGAAAAGTTGTAACCACACCATCCCAAAAAGTAATTATGATTTTATGCATTTAACAGGTGTTTGGTTTTTGTCACTGGAAATTGAGTACGATCGATTAACGATAAATCTTCAGTATTTTAGCAGACCCCATTGATCAGCAATGGTTTGAATGTTACTTTTCAAACTACTGAAAGTTAAAAGTTGGTTTAGTTCCAGGTGAGGTAAGAGAGGTGGGTGGGACGAGGAAGTAGTAGTTTTACTAACGAGTAGAGCAGCCTTTGGCTTGAATTCAGATTTTTCTTTTTTTTTTCTAAGCCCATTACCATACCAAGGTTAAAAAGGCCTGTCTGCCCTACTATTTACCCATAGCATTTCGACTAACGAGAAGAGAACGTCTTTGGTTTGAATTCAGAGCTTTCCTTGGTTTAGACTGAGCGCAGTCTGACCTACTATTTACCAATAACTGAAGGGAGAATAACTGGATGCATACCTAACCCATTTGCCACGTGTAGGATGGAACAAAAGGACATAAGTATGTGCCCACCTACGAATATCGAACTCGCTATTCAGTAGAAATAGATCTGCAAGAATAGCTTGCTAACTATTACACTGAGATGAGGCGCCCATATTTTCCCCAAGGGTATTAACGCTAGCTTAAATGCGAAAGGACTCATCCATGATTTGAACTTGAGTCACTGTGTCCATTTGTTACGATGATAACAGTGTTGCATTGGCCAACACTGCTTCTGGGCATGTTGTATAAACCAGCCCTTTTTAAGGGGTTGTTTAATCTTTGAGACGGGTTGTGGTTTGTATTGTCAGGTTCTTGGGCTCGCATTCATTCGGCTATATGAATTCTCAACATGGAGAGGTACACTTTGTAATTTTTTAATATTTGTCCACATTTTGACTCGCAAGCCTGAGGGGACACGAAGAGAGAATGAGGGCCCGTCAACAAAAATGGACTTCTAACTTCAACGGTCTCACTCGGCACACGGATAGCCTTAAGTTGGAAACGAACTCTCAACCCCGAACTACCAATTCGGACTGCTTATATCATCACCCTAGGATTTCCGGCTGAATCTACTCCTACTTAAACCCTCTTTCTTTTGGTCAGACCACCAATACACCTTTCATTTTAGTGGAGATGCGTATTGTAAGGAATAAAGCCCGTAGGAAATGGACTCATCACCCCGAGTTCAAATCCAGGATGAGAAAGGTATGGAATCCAACTACTCTCTCTCATCCGCTAAGGGTAAATAGATGGGCAGACTGGGCTCTTTGACCTTGGCTAGGCAACCAGAGAAGGAAATCTATGAATTCAAACCTGTTATACTTCGCTTAATAAATTGACGTTATGTCACACCCTACTCATGCGGAAGTGTCGGTATATTATATATATATATATATATATATATATATATATATATAATATATATATATATGGTCATCCACAGACACGTGTTTTCGACTTATCAAGTCTCTTCAGTGTGGCTAGATATTTTGTAAGCTACCTACAGCCGGAATTGAAATCCGGTCGGTTGGGTGTCAGTCCGGCACCTTAGCCATTAGTCTGTCTTCACTTACAGAATGGGAAGGGGATTTTGACTGTTTTAATACACACATCGCTTTGTGTGTAAAGGCCGTCACAGACTGCTCCATTCCTTATATAGAAGAGCGTTGCATATAAACCTTTTTTATGAACGGTCAGCAAACGTTTTCCGAATCTACTTAAAAATTCTTAGATCTGATTTTCAATCCTAAACAAAAAAAAAATGATCAGACACATCGTTTTTCTTCGTATCGGTTTGTGGGTCTCATATTTGTTTATTTGTTTGTTTTCAATTTTTACACTGATTTTCGAAGATTTATCTTATTTCTTGACTAAAGTTCGATAAGCGTTACATCACGAGCACCTGGACAGTCTTGATTTGCTTTCGACTAAATGAAGCTTCCATTCATCTCCCTTTTTTGTCACAGTTCCAATGTTCCAATATTGGCTGAGCAGCAGAAACGTACATTCGTCGACTCTCTGGGGACAATTGTTACCGTCTAGACAATTAGCTTGTGAGTCAATGGCCGATAGGGAAGATAGTGTGAGAGAACCATGAGAAACCTTGCTGTCGTCACTAATTCTCGTTACTCACTCTAACACCACCCATCCCTAACTGTCATCGTCCCTGATAGGTTTTCCAAACGCCATCCAAAATCCGTACAAATGCGCTGATTATTATAGCCGCCAATTTAAGACCGCCTGTTCTACAGCTTTGAGCTGGATCTAGTCCCTGGGGTTAAACAAAAAAAGCTTTATGTGGTATGCTTGAATATCAACTTGTTAAAACCTGACGGCCTTTAGTCTCTTGTTCACTACTACCATTCCCAGCGTATTTACTTGCACAAATTTGATATTCGGTTATTATAGCCACCAGTTTAAGACCGGAAGTTCTATAGCTTTGCGTCGATCTAGTTCCTGTTATAAAAAAAACCTTGTATGGTCAGCTTTAATATCCACTTTGTAAAACCTGACAGCCTTTCCCTTCTTGTTCACTACTGCCATTTGCGCCATGATCACTTTCACTGATAGAATATTCGGTTTGTATCTCAAAGACACAGTGTGATTTAGTTCTTTCGTTTTCTTTACTTTCTGTTGTTTTTAGAGGATAGCATCTAATTGGTTTTCCACCCATTTTTCACCTGACTGAACCCAATTATTAAAATGACGATAATCACTAATGACTGTGATGATAATGATCAGGCGAGAGGTAATATGGATGATCATAATTACAATATCAGCAAAAATAATACCTGCGAGTATTGAAAAGTGCAAAAGACGATCCCTGTTGCGAAGAAAATAAAGCCCAACTAATATACACGTGGCGCCATATTCTGAATATGTGAATGTGTGATACACGCGTTTGAGACTGCGTTCAGGGGTTTGCGATCATTTGAAGTTGAATTTCAAACCTTAAATGTCTTATACTCTATCAAGCCCAGAAAATTGGTAGTTAAATGGATAAAGGTAATGAATCAATAAGTTCAGTGAGTATGATAGAACATCAACAGTGTATTACCAGTGGCGAAGGAAATGGAGTTCAAACACTGAAAGAGGCAGTTTGCATTTCACTTCGAGATAATAATAATCTTATTATAATGGAGATTGTGGGTTTGTCTGTGTGTAACCGAAACTATACTATTATACAAGTCACAATTCCCTTTGTTATTTACATCACATTCTCCATGATTTTATTTATTTAAACCTCAATTATTAATAAAATTGTGTTACATCATTAAGACTGTTGACCATATCTACATACTAATAACATGCAATTGTATTTTTATATACAACAAAATAGCGGATTACAGTGTAAATGGGAAGGCTAATTTGCATATTGATCTTAAAAATTTGATTATAATAAATATATGCTTAGTATTATTGATTTCTAAATGTTTGGTTTTATCTTATTAAATATGAGCAAAAATCTCGGGGATAAATCTTAAAAGAAATCGATTAACAAGAAGAAATAACTGTAATATTATTCTTTACTTCCTATTTTAACTAAATAGTTAAATTAGGAAAATTTACCAATGAAAGACGGGAGTAATGGAAAATGATGGAAGAGTTAGTTTCAAAGTTGTTCTATTTTTCAATCATACCCCCTCTGTTCCAAATCTTTTTATTTGCATTCTTATTCAGTTTCATTAACCTTTCTAATTTAATATAATATTTTATTATATTAAAACTTGAATACTTGCACCGGGAGGGTGCATATATTTGCTAGTAATAATAATAATAATAATAATAATAATAATAATAATAATAATAATAATTATTATTATTATTATTATTATTATTATTATTATTATGAGTTTTTCACATCAACGTTAGCTGATAGCCTTTCACTGGAGTCTGAGTGACAACAAGTTTCCTCAGGTCTCCAGGACTCTTCTGAGTATTCTGGCATATTGCAGCAGTGCAGTATTCTGGATTCTCTCAATTCTTCCTCTGATTTCCATATTTTCCAATCTTTTTCCCAAGCTTTTTGGAACCGTTCCAAGTCCACCAACTACAATTGGTTCACTTTGACTTTCATATTCCATAACTTTTTTAGTTCTCTGGCAAGGTTCAGGTATTTGTCCATTTTTTTTTCATTTTCCTTCAGCTTCACCCTGTGATCTGCTGGAACTGCAAAATCCACCAGTTGACAAGATCTTTCTCTTTTATTAATCAACACTAGGTCTGGTCTCCTGGCTGGGATAAGGTGATCCGTTTTTATCTCAAAGTCCCAGAGAATTTATTATTATTATTATTATTATTATTATTATTATTATTATTATTGTTATTATTATTATTATATCAATACTCATGTTCCTTAATTGTATACTCTTGCAACACCCATTGGTTGAAAATAAGATCGTCCAAATCAACCAAGATGAATTGTTAAATTGTAAATCCTGATAGTCTAGTGTTGCTGATCCACCGAATTCTTGTTTCTCATGAGTGCCATCACCTCAGCTAAATAATGTACAATTCCGTTTTTATTATAAAGAAAGAAAGGGAAGAAAAAGGGGCTTACTACAAAGAAAAAATATTTAAAAAGAAAGAAAGTAAAAGAGAAGATGAAAAATAGAGAGAGAGAGAGAGAGAGAGAGAGAGAGAGAGGAGAGAGAGAGAGAGAGACACACACACACACATATATATATATATATATATATATATATAGAGAGAGAGAGAGAGAGAGAGAGAGAGAGAGAGAGCGTGTGGAAACGATAACGCTTATATATTTAAATTGAACATAAGGAAAAGAAGAAAAGAAGCAAAGAATGAAAAAATGAGTGAAAGAGTTAAATCAAGATTACTATACTTTTTACATATTGAACTATTTAGCGATAGCTCTTTAGTAATCATATCAAACGTAATAATGAAATTATGATACTGCGGTATATCCGCAGGTCCTGCTAATATCAATTTAATTTCTCATTTATTCTTTTTTTTAATAACAAGTATAGTGGTCCACTGAAGTATTTCATCTCCTAGAACCAGGACGGTTGACTTACACTCATATAGGACCTTAATATATTGATAATGAAGATTTGGTCTCTATTTATCTGTCACCGAAACTACATCACTGCTTACCTCGCAGACTTAAAATCGTCAATGCATAGAATAAAGAACAAACCTGTTATCAGTTTAAAAAAAATGGTTTACTCTTTTTTTTTTTACAAACAAGATCTTAACTAAAAATGTTACAAATGAATAACTACCTTGGATTTTGTGTAAAATCTATGTGCAAAATACTCAAAATAATTATTTAATTAATAATTAATAGATGCACGCAACATTTTATTTGAAGGGGACAGAACTAAGTTTCCAATTCAAGTTATTTTATTTATTGTTTTCCTTTAATAAATTTGATTTTACTTATTTATTATACATTTTTAACTCCCACTCTTCTCAGGCAATATGTTTCAAAAATTAAACTTTACACCACTCGGAGGGAGATTTTTTCTAGTAATGATAACGTAATTGTCTGCACTCCCTATAAATAATGTCTGAAAAAAGCTCGGAAGTGAGAAACGACGAGATCTCACGGGAATTGTTAATTCAACCAAGCAATTGCTAATTACTCGTCACCTTTTGTTTTTCTCATTTAACTGTGATAGTCGCGTTGCAACACTTGCCAAAGCCGAAGATTCCAGTCTACTGTATGATGATGAGGATGATAATTATGATGATAGTGGTGGTTAGTCTACTGTATGATGATGAGGATGATGATAATTATGATGATAGTGGTGGTTAGTCTACTGTATGATGATGAGGATGATGATAATTATGATGATAGTGGTGGTTAGTCTACTGTATGATGATGAGGATGATGATAATTATGATGATAGTGGTGGTTGTGGTTTTCACTCAACAAATGGATATACCACTTTACCAGTATTTTTTTTCCTTCCTTGGAACTACGTTAAAAACTTAAAAAAACAAAAACCATTTAGTATTATCTGCGTTATTCGGACTATTGTCCTCATCTTCATTGTTATCTGTACAAAGGACGATGAGCCCTCCGGCCTTCTTCAGGTATTTCTTGTCGGACTCAGGAACCTTCTCGGACTCGCAGACCTTCTTCTCGTAATCGGGAACCTTCTTGTCGTAATCGGGAGCCATCACGGAACTTTGAACCTAACACTTTATTCAGTCCACGGGGGTATCCTGAGAACATTATTCCGCTAACCATAGCTGGGGTAGAGGCGTTAAGCTGTGTTAATTATTGTTCTATGTTACTGCTGCCCTTGACCAGGATTGAACCTGCAGTCCAGAGATAACTGTCACTTAGAACTGGCCATGTGTCCAATTTAATATAATATAATATTAATCGTCAAGCCTCATTTCAAACATTCAGAGAAATAAAAATCAATTTGTTTTTGTCCTAAAAATTTTTTTCTCCTGACGATGACCTATGTCGAAACTAGTTGAGAACAATTAATCGATAAATAGAATAAAATAAATATTCCGATATGCTTATCGCTTTTCTTCATCTCTTTATATATATATATATATATTATATATATATATATATATATATATATATATATATATATATATAGTTAAGAATTAACGGCAAAATAAATGAATGAATGAAATAAAAATGAATGAGATGCGTGGACTAAATGAAAAATCATTTCCAATCGACCTCTCCCAAAAGTAAACAAATGGTAAAAAAAAAAAAAATATATATATATATAGGATAAAAATTTTTTGAGATAGAGAAGTCCCTAATGGAAAGTTTTCCTCATCTATTATTGGATTCTTTTGAAGCATTAAAATAATATAATTATTATATTGGAGAAGATAAAATCTATCAATATATATATATGCAAAAATAAAGACAATAGTTTTTCCGTTAAGATAGAGACAGTAATACGAAACATTGGTAATCTCAGAATAAGAGAGAGTTTATTAATAGCCAAATTAGGTCCTAGTATAAACAATAGATTAGAGCTAAACACTGAATACATAATTAATTAAAATACACGTTCCTCACAGTATATAATACATAGTATGTACATTTCATTATACATATATCAAATGAATATTACAT
>CM042150.1:108923805-108951305 GCA_023376005.1 Doryteuthis pealeii | reverse complement strand
TGGTTTGTGTGATAGGTGTTGTATACCCTTTCTTTCCTTTCTTACTTCTATTATTCTTCTCATCTTTGGTATCTTACGTTCTTCTTCTAGCGTCTCTTCTAACGGCTGTTCTAGCGTCTGGACTTCGTCTTGGTGGTCGGTCGTACTTAATTCATTTCTTCTTTTAGATCAGTCTTGTTACCAAGACATTCATCAAACACAAAACCATGTTATCTTCGTAAACTTTTATTTACTTAACTAAACATTTCATGTAACTAAACATAGCGCGCGTATGCAGGTGAGTCCCAGCTAAGCAGACATATCTTATCTGCCTGACGTCTAAACTAAAACTGAGGACCCAACCAGGTCCCACGTGACTTCATGTATTTCGCCGGCTTTCTATAATCTTCCATGGAATGTCCCGCCCGTGATATGAAAAGGGGCCATCCCTTCAGAAATACAGGGGCTTGACAATAATCTATGCATCCACATAGATTATCGTTATAGGTGATATACCCTATAGATCAATGGAATACTATAAGTAACAGGGACAATTATGGCTTAAATAGTAAGCCAATGCGAGTCAGCTCATAACTCTATTGTCAGACGTATTTCCCACTTCTCTGTACTGTAATTGTCTACTCTTTTGTTAATACATTTTCCAATATTTGTTACCCGTCGTCTTGTTCTTATTTGACCCCTTAAAACCCCACAACAACTGGCGACCGAGGATTCGAAGTAACTTACGCAGGTTATCGTGTACAACAACAGCATAAATCCCAAGAGAAACAAATATTAAGACTCCTGTGGAGTGAAATCTTAGGAGGGGGTGTTATAGGTGATATACCCTATAGATCAATGGAATGCGCCGACGGGTTACTATAAGTAACAGGGATAATTATGGCTTGAAGAGTAAGCCAATGCGAGTCAGCTCATAACTCTATTTGTCGGACGTAATTCCCACTTCTCTGTACTGTAATTGTCTACTCTTTTGTTAATACATTTTCCTACATTTGTTACCCGTCGTTTTGTTCTTATTTGACCCCTTAAAACCCCACAATAAGTATGTAACATAGGGAGCAAGTGGTCGCACAGCTGCTTCCTTGAGGAATGTTGTTTCTACGATTCGTTCAAGATCACACGTAGTATTCTTGTGCAGCTTCTATCTAGCTTATTCTCTATGCGCTTCGTTAGAGTCCATGTGGTGCAGCCATACAATAGCACTGGTACAACTATAGCATCGGACTAATTATTTGTTTATAGTAGATTCTGCCTTTCCTATGTGTTATTTTTTCTATAATGGTTACGAAACTAAGAATAAATAACCCATTCTGTCCTATTATTACTCATATCAGGGGGGAAAGAAGAGACAGACAGATTCGTGCATTTCCAAAGGTCATTATCGCGATGTGAAACGTAAACAGTCTGTCCATATTGTTTTCGGATCGCTGATTTTTGGCGATAATCGTTTTGTTCAAATACTTATGAGTAGATCTGTATATCCCCTCGAAAGTTTCAAAAGTTTTTTCAACGTTGTTCCGGCACGTTCCTAGAAATTTGTGCTAATGTGCGATTCTGACCGAAAATGGCAAACAATCATGTTTTTCTTAATTCTTCATTTGGAAATATCTAGGTGGAAGTAAATTGATTTTCCGGTATATTTGCTGCCGAAAGGGGAGGCAATTTTCATCGTGGAACAAAGTGGTATTTCTACAATCTGACTTCTCTCAAGACGACAAATATAATATCCAACAATTTTTTTTTTTTGAATTTGATAAAACTATGAATAGGTTTTTAGTGGTGGCTCAAGAGGTAACGACGTGGCCAGAGTTGTGTGCGAGAAATGAATGGGATTGATTTTTCTGACACGACGCAATAACAGTTGCAAAGTGGGAATGGATTAACGATTGCAATTTCGCGTAGAGGCTGAACAAGAATGGTATTGATTCGCCTCCTCGCATAATGTCAATTTTAAGGTAGGGAGCCATCACGTGTATATGTGGGTTGAGAGAGGGACGTCTAGGTCCCTCGGCACTTCATTTAGGGAGATTTTCAGCATTAACGACTGACGCTGGACCTACTATTTAATGTGCTATAGTTACGTATTCAATTTTGTTGTGAAATGTAGAATTTCCTTGCTGGTTGGTTGGATTTTACGCCATGTCAGCCCTTGTTGGGTTATTCTTTTTTATGCCAAATAAATTTTGTTTCATTCAGATATTTTCCTCATAAAACTTTTTATTTAAACACATTTTTGATACTCAATTTTTGATCTAGTTAACCCATAGTAAAAAGTAAGTAAGTAAAGTCGATGGGGCGGCCTAAAGTCGGTATCAGCCAGTCAGTGAGGGAGTCTATCCGCTTTTCAATAGCGCTAGACCAAGGAGATTGTTTTTTTAGCATCTGAGGTGGAGCGCCACACCTACCATCAGCTCCTTACTTTACCGCACAGATCCCTGTGCTACTCATATGCTGAGTTGGCGAGGACAGGTATCGAACTAGGAACCTTGTGGTTTCTAGCCGAACGATCTACCGACTGAGCAAACCCGGCCCACCTAATAGGTACTACTACTTGGGATCAGAGTGAACCAGGCTGTAATGACGATAAATGGGGACACTACACTCCCCAGAGTTCCTGAATTGGAACTTCACCACTAGATGCAGTTTAACGACACACCTTGAACACTAAGACCATCAGCCAACACCTTCAAGCTAATATAGGATAAAAAGGTTAGAATAGGGTTTTGACAATCATATATGAGCTAGGAATGACGTGACCAGTCAATTGATCGTAGGGGGCTTCTCCGACCACCCATCCAGCCTAAGTAAGTTGTGCGTTGCATGTCATTGGCTGCTCAGCCACTAGGTTTCCATCCTTAAGCATCATGAGTCGTCACAAACGGCCAAAAAGTATCCCCATTGGGGGGATTGTACCTCTCTGTAGAGGTGTAGTCGGTGTATTGTACAGCCCAGCTTCTAGGGCGGTGTAGAAATTAGAATTACCGGTTACTGGAAAAACACAAAGTAACCAATAAAGAATTATGCAGTAAGTTTGACAGACCAACTTTCTCTCCTGATTGACATTTTGCGGGTTTCTCTCTTTGGCTGGGCGAGTCACGTGACTGTCCAGTCTGGGGAAACGTTAGGAGATTTCGTCAGGACAGCCCTGTGGGTTCAAACGCATAATAGCATCGGTGCCACACTCGTGTTAAAATATGAGGTCTCGGTTAATAAAGACGTATACATTAAAGGGAAATCAATATCCGTGTTTTTGATTTGTGCTGCTGGTGAAAAATACTTATTAAACGTAACTTTGTGATTATAATATCGCCTTTTCTGGGATCATTCAGTAGCCCCTATATATTATATTAGTCTTTACAGGGGCTTGATATAACGTTGCCTGTTAAGCATTTTTATCAACAGGGTATTCATTTTATACATATATAGAGATAGATAGATAGAGAGAGAGAGACACACACACACACACGCATACGCAAATAGAAAGGGGCAGAGAGTAGGAGAAACAAAAAAGAAAAAAATGATGTGAGTGGAAACTGGAACCAAAAATGGCGTCGGAAATTCAAGCCATACAAATTGTGCTCTAATTCGACGGTGCATATCCGTTGCCAACCTCGGAACGAAAACGGTCAGTTACAAATATCGCCATTTCCTCTCAGGTCAGCCTTTTCTTTCTTTTTTTCTCTTTTCTTTCTGGTCGAGTCAGTGTGATCAGCGCTCACCATTCATCTTTTTCCGAACATTTTTGCCATTATTCGACCCGCGCCCTCGTTCCATCTTTTGTAAGGTCAGCATTTAGCTGCATTGTGCAAAGCCAAAAACAACCGGCTATTGTTTTCGCGTAGACATTTTGGTTCCTTAGATTTCGGCTTTGCAGCGGATTCTTTGTTGGTGTCTGGAGCGTAAATGGAATCGGCCGCTCGACCAGTCTGTACTTTAAAGCCGTCATCATCTTTTAAGTAAATCATGACCGAATATTATCAATTAAGTAAATGGTTTTCATTAGAGTTAAATGATGCTTCTATATATTCTACTATATTCGAGGAAAAAAGTAGAGATAATTGTCAGATGAAATCTATGAAAATCTCTAAAGATATTTGCCAATGCTGTTAGATATGTGGATAAATCTTGACAGATATACAACACAGGAAATTAACTGTCAATTTTTACACACACACACACACACACACACACGCACACACACACACACACACACACACATATATATATATATATATATATATATATATATATATAAATGAGTTAAGAGTAAAAGAAATGAATCCGACGGTATATGTATAGATAAAAGGGTATTATTTTGATTAGAACGGATTAATGAAAGACTTGTCAGACAGGAATTGTCTGTTCAATTCAACGAAACCTGTATATATATATATATATATATATATATATATATATATATATATATATAAAGGGTATGAAAACACACAATGTTGTTAAAATGAATATATTTTTATATCATTTTCATTGCTGATAGTTATACGTATACATCTAAAAACGGACCTAATTATCATTATGCTCTGATGATGATTTTTTATAAATCGAAATATTGTCAATATTAGTAATGAAAATGATATAAAGTATATTCATTTTAAAAACATTGTGTGTTTTCATACCCTTATATATATATATATATATATATATATATATATATATATATATATATATAAATTGAACAGACAATTCCTGTCTGACAAGTCTTTCATTAATCCGTTCTAATCAAAATAATAATCGCTTCGTCCATCTGTAACGATAAGACCCGTTTCGACAGACATACGTGGTATCAACTGATATCAATCGAAAACTCGATTAATTCAGCGGATGTAACCCTGACGATTCAGATGATGAAACTCGAGTAGGTTACATTATATCCATTTCTTATATATATATATATGGTGTTGATTGGGAGTCTCCGTATGCTTCTAGTGAGTATATATATTTGAGATATATTTTTGTATCTGTATCCGTTTTTCGGAAGTACATATATCAGGTTTGGGCATTAGTGTGAAGCATTAAAGTGCTATATTATAATAATGTAGTTATCATAATCAACTGGGAATAAATATCAGAAAACTCGGTTGTTTTTTTCTGTTTGTTTTTTTTTTTTTAGTTCCTTTTATTTACTAGCTAATATATGCACCCTCTGGGTGCAAGTATTTAAATTCTAATGTAATAAAATATTATATTAAATTAGAAAGACTAATGAAACTAAATAAGAATGCAGTTGAAAAGATTTGAAACAGAGGGAGGTATAATCGAAAAATAGAACAAATAAAATTTACTATTCTATCACTCCCGTCTTTCATTGCTAAATTTTCCTAATTTAACTATCTAGTTAAATTAGGAATTAAAGAATAAAATGACAGTTATTCCTTCTTGTTAAAGGATTTCTTTTAGGATATATTAAAGACATTTTTGCTCATATTCATTAAGATAAAACCAGATAATTAGAAATCAAAAATACTAAGCCCATATTTATTAAAATCGATTTTTCAATATCAATATGCAAATTAGGCATCCCGTTCACACTGTAAACCGCTATTTTGTTGTATATATAAATGCAATAGCATGTTATTAGTATGTAGACATGACTAACAGTATTAATAGAACAATGTTTTTAATAATTGAGGTTTAAATAAAAATAAATCATGGAAAATGTGAATTAAATAACTAAGGGAAATTGTGACTTGAGTAGTAATATAGTTTCGGTTACAGAAAGAAAGACACACAATCTCCATTATAATAAGATTAGCTGTGGTAAATTTTCGGGATTATGATGAACTCCCTTCTTCAAGACCTGAGGACAGTAGTAAGTAGATTGTTATTTTTTGACTTTCGAATGTTTTTTTTTATTTCTTTGTTTAACGACATATCATCAACTTTTGTGGGTTATTTAATACCTAAGACATCCTTTTAAAAGAATAGTAGTGGTGCTGTTAAATGCACAACTGTAGGGAAGAGAGGGTTCATACCTTTCCAAAGAGTATTAGTTTGAAAATACAAGTAATAGCATGACTGGTGTTTGAACTCGTTTACTACGACATCACAATCCAGCACGTTAGCAACTAACACGTCAATCTTATGATGCTATGATAAGCGAACAGAAAATTCGTCAGGTCGAACAGTCGGATCTCTCCACTGAAAAAGATGTTTTCCCACCTGCCAAAGTCCCCTGACCAAGTCCTTGCCGCCAGCAACAATATTTTCTAGCAGTTCTTGGCCAAAGCTCACTCGCCTATTCTTCCTCGTCGTATGTCAGTGCCCTCGTCAGCAAGATCGGAACGTAACTGTCTTGGTGTGGTAAAGCAGGCCTTAAATAATCATTAACTGCCCTGACTAAGATCCCACATCCGTGTCAATCGTGCAGTGTAAGAATTTGCATACGAGCCAACGAGGTAGCCACAACTCACGATCAGGAGGATGCGAGTTCAACCTTCCTAATCGCCGGCTATACTTCCTCCTGATCTCATTTTGCATATCAGACAGGTTCATGCTCGCTTTGGGCTAACACGTGCGTAATTTCTCTCGTTACAGATGTAATTTTCCAAACCCTCAAACACGGACAAGATGCAAACCACAAGGCCGACTTCCTTTTCCTTGTCTATTATTGTATCGGTTTTGGTTTGGTTTTCTTATGACCTATTAATCTTAGTTATCTTATACCAAAACATCGCGTGGTGTAATGGTTAAAGCCATGGGAAACGGATTCGTCGCCCTGAGTTCAAATCCTGGACGTGGTAATTGCATTTCACTTAGCGCTAATATCCTTGGGAAAGGTATGAATCCTACTCTCCCTCCAGCTATGGGCAAATAGTCGGGCAGACTGGGCTCTTTAACCATGGTTAGGCAACCGGTCTAGGAAAAGGAAAACTCTGAATTCAAACCTGCTGAATTCCGCTTAAGAAATTGACCTTGTGTCACATCCTGCTCGTGCGGAGGGGTTAGTAAATATATATATATATATATATATATATATATATATATATACCAAAACATCCTTAAAGAATAAAAGTAGTTGTGCTAATCAACTCATAAGTGGAAAATGAGAGGTTTCATACATGTCCAAATGGTATTAGTTCGAAAGTGAACGTAATAGCACGACTTGAGGTCGTCATATAGTACCTAAATAATGAGAATGGAATCGTTTGTTTTTAGCTATAAATGAAATCTGACGAAACCTCGGAATAGAGAAAAAAAAACGAGTTTTCACAGAACTTTTTAAATAAACTTAGCAATTGCTAATTAATCTGGTCACCTATATCTTTGTGTATTAAACCTCTTCCCCATCTTGAATACCCGTTGTGTTTCGTTCTTTTATTTCCCAGTTAAATCTGATACTCGAGTTACGACAGAATTAGAACAGTTTTCAAATAGAAAATATTGCTGTATGATTAAAATAATTAAAATACGTTCAGCTAGTTTTAAAATAAATTTTCCTCGTTTTTGTTAGTTGTTTAATATTATATAAGAAATATTTACTCCTTCTCCGTAGAAAATGTCAGATATGCGACTTTTATGATTTCATACTCCACAGGTTCCAAAATGGCACTTTTGATGGCGGAGATTAACGGCTGATAATTCCGGAAATTAACGAAAAAAAAAAACTGTTTGATCGTATCGAAAACAATTCTGGTTATAAAAAAAAGAAGAGGAATGAAATCATGAAAATGTATTTCAACTCGTACGACTCAAAGTTTACTGATATCCTCTAGTTAAAACATTAATATGATCTTTTGAAAAAAATATAAAAATAAAAATAAACGAACCAAAAAACAAAAACAAAACATCATAAAAGTCATTTTATATTCACAGGTTTTGCGCTACTTCTCTTCAAATTATTTTGTTTTTTGATAGAAATATTTAAAAAAAAAAAAATCTACCTCATGAAATTCATGTATTGTTGAGGCCATTTGCTTCGTGCTTTCTACAAAGTTGAGTCAAAAGTATTAACAATATTTTGGTAGATGCTATTTTGCCTCTCTGATATCATGATCGAAGCAGTTTAAGGTATTAGAAGGATGCTATGGTTGGTAGTATCGTGGTAGATGGTGCACTGACACGTTATGAATTGCAGCAATCAATAGGTGTAAAGATGACGTTTAACGTAGACTAACTCATAAAACTAGCAGGACCTGTTGATATACCACAGTATGATAATGTATCTATTACAACGTTTGATATGTTTACTTGAGAGCTATTGAAAAATAGTTAGATATATAATGTTACGTTGTGCCTTTTGTCCGGTCACTAAAACGATATCTGTAACGTTGTCGTATATCTGGTCACAGTACCCAAAGCGATATACATAACGGGGCGGTGGTGGTGGCGGCGGTGTATATTCTATAGCGGGTCTCGTCCACGTGCCTCCAAATTCACAGTGCTAAAATGGTGTTGATAAAAATTACAACGCGAGAAATATGTAGTCACAACCGCCAGCCTTTATTTCTAGGGTAGGCTCGTCTCATGGGCTGTATCGGAGAGGAGAAAAGGCAGAGAGAAAGAGAGAGAACACTACTTGATTACTGTGACACCATACTAGGCACCAAAGGCCCGTCCGTTCCCCTAGGCGTCCGAAAGGAAAAAGAAACCGATACCTTTCTTCATTGTTCCACGTCACCACGTGACTTCCGGTAAACACCCGAAACTTCCGGTTGACACTCAATTCTCCATTCGGGGTCACGCTACGGTCAAACCATCGTTCATCCTGTTTTGGCTCATCACTATTTTTTAAACCTTCATCATCTCTTATTTATTTATTTCTTCCTCCCCCCCTTCCATTAGTAGTCCTTGCCAAATGCAATCTTGCTACAATAAAAAGTATAAAAATGCTTAACTCTCTCACTCTTTTCCTTTCTTTCCTTCTTTTAATCTTTTCATTATTTTGGATTGAAACAGATTAGCGTTACCACTTCCACGGACTCTCCCCCTCTCTACATATTTACTCTACTCGCTATTTTTCTTTCTTTCCTTATTACATTTTTTCAGCATAGAATATCCTTTATATAAAAACGGAATGGTCCATTATTTAGCTGAGGTGACGACACTCATAAAAAAAGAATTCGGCGGATAATCAACAGCAGATAATCAGTATTTACATTTTTGCATTTAATCTTGGATGATTTGGAAAATCTCATTCTTTACCGGAGGGTGTTACAAAATGATAACGGTTGTACAATTAAAGAGCACGAGTATTGATATATAGATTATCATGTTACTAAATGATAACATAACATTTTTACTTCATTATGGATGATTTGGACGGTTTTATTTTTAACCAGAGGGTGTTGCAAGATGATAACTGTTGTGAGGTTTTAAGGGGTCAAATAAGAACAAAACAACGGGTAACGAAAAGTAGAAAAATGTATTAACAGAAAGTAGACAATACACTAGAGAGATGTGGAAATTACGTCCGACGAACAGAGTTACTGGCACTCGCATTGGCTTGCTCTAAGCCACAATTATCCCTGTTTATTTATAGCAAGCTGTTGGCGCATTCCATTGGTCTTATAGGGTGTGTCACCTATAACAATAACGGGCGCACTTTTAAGGAACATGAGCATTATAAGATGTTAATGTTCTTATAATACAATAAAGAAAACTTAAGTGAACAGATTCCCAATGAGGTCCAAACGAAGCAACAAGAAGCTAACACATATAGACTTTATTTGTCTGGACTAAGGAATACACATACTCATAACAAGGTACAGTAAGATATAGAAAACAAATACATATAAAGATATACAAAGGATGTAGGACTAAGTTCTAAAGAAGTGATACAGAGTTACATGTAGAAATATGTCACTTACTGATAGTTTGCTGGGGGGCAAAGCCTCCCCCTACTTAATGGACCTAGACACAAGCGTTCATGTCATGTGTATTCATGGACCGAGGGAAAAATGTGAGTATTTTCCGGACTACTGCTTAAATACCTCAGCCACCTATAGGCCAAAGCCTGGCGGCAAGGGAAGATAACCCGTTTGGACTTATGTCCATCCCAGCATGGGATGACAATCGTGAGAGTATTATTATATAGATTATTCTTTACTAGTTCGAACTGGCCTGTGTCGCTATGGAAGGAAGAAAAACCTGTATTGAGCGAAAGATGAAAAGTGCCATTCAAGTGTTTGTTTAACTTCTGAAGATAATTAGTTTTAGAAGTAATTAATTTTTTATATACTATTTACGACTATATCACGCTGAAAACGACGGTTCTCGTCCAATATCAGAAGTTAAGCAAAGTAGAGTCTGGTCAGTACTTGGATGGGTGACCACTTGGGAATACCAGGTAATGTAAGCATAAAAACTGGGCTCCGGTTTAGCTCAGTCGGTAGAGCATGCGGTTAGGAATCACAAGATTCCGGGTTCGATAACGGTCCTCGACAACTCTACGCATGATCAACACAGCTTTGATAATATGATCTGTGCGGTATTAATTATTCTTATTCTATATATTGATAATTTTGCTAATTGTGACGTAAGCAGTGAGGTAATTTTGGTTACAGACAAATAGAGACTAAATCTCCATTAATAATTCAGGATATAAATAAAATCTTTCCATGAACTTTTGTCAAATTTCCCCCTGAAAAATATTTCAGCTTCACAAGATATAAAGTAAAAAGTAAAGTCGACGGGGCGGCCTAAAGTCGGTATCAGCCAGTCAGCGAGGGAGTCTATCCCCTTTTCAATAGCGCTAGACCAAGGAGATTGTTTTTAGCATCTGAGGTGGAGCGCCACACCTACCATCAGCTCCTTACTTTACCGCACAGAAAACTGGTAAAACTCATATGTTTCTGTATTTTCTGAAACTCGCACATCATTAACTATTTGTCTTCTTTTTAACCGCCCACCACGACTCTTCCACGACTGTGATCCTGCTGTAAGTCGCTGACAGCTGATCTCACACTTATCACTTGTTTACACTAAAAGTCACTACTTGAACATCCCAGTCATCTTTATTTGAATAGAATGGGTTCCGAAGTGAAATAGATAGTGAAATATTCTATAATACAGGTACAAACAAAATTTGGTTCGGCCGTGGAGAAAATCTGGTGGGCAAAGAGTAAAAAAAGATAAAAAAACAAAAAAACAAAGAATAAAAAACAAAAAAACAAAGAACGAGTTTTACTATTGTAAAATTCAAGGTTAGATTGAACAACAGCTCCTACACGTTGTGAGACAAACCATTTAATAGGTATACAGCACATGGTAACAATAAGATACATAAAGTACATAGATACATAAGATACAAATAAGATATAAGAGTAGAGATAAAAGGGACACATTCATGAATGGTAAATACAAGATACAATATTTAGGTATAAACGAGATACCCAAATGTACATAAAATATAAATGTTACAGACATGGAACTAAAGGATAGTCCATGCTGTATAAAAGACTTACAGTAATGTAAGGGGGACCAAAGCCCGCCGAGAAGGGGTAGACATAAGTCTAACCCATGTGCTCGTTCAGAGGCAGTAAGGAAAAGAGAGACAGAAGTATTTGAATCAGCCGCTTATATACCAGAGGTCCCCTAGTGGGAACAAACGGGAAGATAACTCTTCCAGGCAAAGGGAAGATAATTCCCTACACTATCATTCACATAATCTTCACAACTTACCCAGCGTAGTTTATGTACTTCAACTAGTTTAAATATAATCTGACTTAGGTGCGTAGCAATGTGTCAGTTTTTTTTACGGAATGTTCTGAGTGGGCGTTGGCAAACGGTGCTGAAATGTATTAGATGTAATATTTAAAATATTTCAATTAGTAACATATGTCATGATGTATTAGATCGGCTAAGATTCGTTGATGAAAAAAAAGAAGAAGAAAATCATCAACGAAAAAGATGGCGCGTGTGTTTGTCTAAAGAAAATAGAGAAATGTTGAGATGAATTAAAAGAGGAAAGACTAGACAATGACTAATCTCATTTGACGATCATTTCTTTAAATATTCTTCATATTTTCTTTCTTTATTTCCATGTTATCATTATTCTTTCTTTTTTCATTTTTCTCATAGTTGGTTGTGAGGTTTTAAGGAGTCAAATAAAAACAAAACGACTGGTAACAAATGTAAGAAAATGTATTAACAAAAAGTAGACAAATACAATAGAGATAAGTGGGAATTACGTCCGACAATAGAGTTATGAGCTGACTCGCATTGGCTTATTCTCAAGCCATAATTGTCCTTCTTACTTATAGTAACCCGTCGGCGCATTCCATTAGTCTTATAGGGTGTATCACCTATAACACTTATCAAACATGTCCGCCCTGTCGGTGGGGCGTTAGAATTCACCGACTGTACCTCAAAGGGGTAAGACTCCCCCACTGGGGCCACCTGTTGGCCGTGGGTGGCACCCGTGATGCTTAAGGACGGAGTCTTGGTGGATGAGCAGTCCATGACCTGCAACACTCCACTTAGACCCTTACTTAGGCTAGACGGGCGGGCGGAGAGGCCCCCTCCCATCACTCGGCTGGTCACGTCAAGCCCTAGCACATATATGATTGCCGCAAACCTATTACCCTTATGGTAAACCCCAAGCCCTTTTTATCATATGGGTGCTAGAAGGCGGTGGCTGAGGTTCTACATGTGCCTGTGAATGACGTTAAACTCTATCTGATGGTGAGGTTCCAGTTTTGGAGATTTGGGGAATGTGGAGCAACCCCTTCACCACCATTGCTCCCTGGTCCACTTTGACCCGGAGTTTGTAGTACCTGTAGGGTCCCATCTTTGGGTGTAAATATTAAAACATGTTATAAACAAACTGATTATCCATTAAAAATTTAATTTATTTCAAAACTTTATCGGCATTAAATGACCCAGCGAGGTTGATATGCCGTAAAACAAAACAAACAACTATATATATTGATTATCAAACATTTAGTTTCTTTCTTTCTTTCTTTTTTTCTTTGTGTTTTCAATCATTTCTTATATTTTTCTCTATATCTTCTCTTTCTTGCTTTTTATCCCGGTAGAGCACTCTAGAGGAGACATTAATTTCACCGTTTAGCGTAAGGCATTTACTCGTCCGTTGTTTACAGACTTGAGTTCTCTGATGAGTAACATGATATTACAGAGGGAAACAGAAAAAACTGAACCCAAATTATTTATTTATTTTCCCATTAAACTAACCCTAAACCCCAACACTAACCCTAACCCTAATCCTTGTTGGACTTAAACTTTTTAAAAAATTAACAGTTTTATTACAAAATTTGGTGGTTCTGTTTTTTCTGGGTCACTCTGTAATATTATGTTACTCAACTAGGGGGGTAGGGTTAGGGTTGGGGGTTGGGGTTAAGGTTAGTTTAATGGGAAAAGTAAATAAATAATTTGGGTTCTGTTTTTTTCTGGGTCATCCTGTAATATCATGTTACTCAATTAAGGGGGTTAGGGTTAGGNTAGACATATGTTCTGGCACCAAAGCAAAAATGTAGTCTTGTTCCCTTGCAATCCACGACTGATCGATAACTCTCCCCCACCCCCACCACTTCCCCCCATGATTAAACAAAGTTCTTTACTTTCTTTTTGTTGCTATCTACCTTTTAAACATTTGCCCCCTGGCAACAACGTGGAAAGTCGAGTTCAACAACACCACAAAGACAGTAAAACATTAAAATAAAGTGAAGGAATTAGGAAAGACAATAGAAAAAAAAAATGTCTCGAGAAAATGTACGGCGAGTTAGTAATAGCACGCACACAGTAAAAAAAAAAGGAGGGTATTGAAAGAATTTCAATAAGAGACAACACAAACTAAAAAAAAAAAAAAAAAAAAAGAATTAAAATGAAGTAAAAGAGTAAAGTGAAAGGAGAATACGATTAAATGAGTTGGAGAAGAGGAGAAGAAGTAGGAGAGGGAGAAGGATGAAGTTTAAGATTTGAATGAAATAAAGTTAAACGAACATCAATAACAAAAAGAAAAAAAAGAAAAAAAAGAAACGGTTGTTGTAGTCCTAACAAACAAATGTAGAGAGAAGATGAATAAAAGATTTTGAAAGAAGAAAGGAAAGATGTGAAGGAGAAGTTTTAGGTTAGAAGGAAAACAATATATTTAGAAATAGTTACAACATAGATTGGATGCTGAAGAAAAAGAAAAATGGAGTTGAAGAAGAAGAAATATTTTTAGTAAAAAAGAAAAGCTAAGACGGAATGAAATGATTTAAAAGAGAAGAATGATTGTAAAGAGAAGAATAATTTTGAGACGATACGAATATGAAAAAGTAAAAAGAATGAAAGTGGAGAAGAAAACATTTGATGAAGAAGAAAATAGAACAGAAAGAAAGAGAAAAATTTGGAAACCAAAACAAAGAAAAAGTCTGAATATGAAGGGTCGGGGTAAGATGAAGAAGCGGATCAGAAAAGAGAGAGAAGAAGAAGAAGAAGGAAGAAAGTAGAAGGGTAGAATAAGCTTAAAGATCTGAATCAAATAGAATCAAGATGAACATCAACAACAAAAAAAGAAAAAAAATAAGAGAGTAAAGTATGTTGCATAATAATAATAATATTAATAATAATAATAATAATTATATAATATATATATATATATATAATATATAAAAAAGTAATGATTTGTTGAAGCATTGTTAAGTATTTAATAATAATTAATGATTTAGCAATTACAATTGAGAATAAAAACAAAAAAAAAAAAACAATTACAAATGCGATAAAACCAAAAAAAAGCAAAACAAAACAAAACAATAACTACTTTTTGTTATTTTATACCAGATTGCTCAAATCATTATTTATATTATTTTTTTTTTTTTTCGTATATATATATATAATATATAATATATATATTATATTACATCTCGGCTGATGATTTGCAGTCAGCATGAAACTAATAGTAACGAGATATAAATCTATTATATCTATATTTGTTGGTAAAGGCTGCTCGTTATTTTAGCACTGAACACCTTTACTATTCCATTACTTTCTCATTAATCTTATAAGTCTCTCTCTCTCTCTCTCTCTCTCTCCTCTCCTCTTATATATTATATTAATATATTATATATAATATATAATATATTAACAGAGTTTTATAATTTGCTTGAAGCATGTGTAATATGGTTTAGAGGGTATTAGAACTACACAATGCAGGTGTAAAGAAAAAATAATATACCGTAACAATGGGTTTGTTTAACCTGTTTTAATTTCTGAATTTTCGAATTAAAATCTCTTTACAAAAGATCACTGGCTGAAAGCCAGTCTATTATGCATTCTGTTTAATATTAATTTTTTTGAAAATGATGAATATATATATAATATATATATATATATTATATTAACAATGGAAAGGAGTACTACTCGAGTTTCATCGATTGATTCTCAGGACATCAGTTAAATTAATCGAGTTTTCGATTAATCACCAGTTGGTATATACATGCCGTTGGAATGGGATGTATCCTTAATATTAAGATAAATTCCCATTCCAACAGCATGTATGTTATACCAACTGAGTAATCAAAAATCGATTAATTAACTGATGTAACTGAAGAATCAATCGATAGAAACTCGAGTAGTTATCCTTTCCTGTTAAAAATAATTTGCTCTACATTTATTGAGCACTTTTGTATTTGTTTTTTCAGTCTTAAAACCCCTGATACTGTGCGCTTTCCACGAATCGTACTCATACCCACCGAAGCTACTACTTAACATTAACACACACCACACACAACACACACACATATATATAGTATATATAGATATTATTATATATATATATATATATAAATGGTATATTTTGGCAGCATTTTTTATTTTATGCATGATTTGTTGAACTCAACAGGCAATTCTCTTTTGACATGTTTTTTTTCTATCCTTTCTAATTGTCTGGCCATCTTCTTTTTTATATCAGGGTGGAATTGGTGTATAAATCCACCAAAGTTTCTTATATTAATAAGACACAAGTGAACGGCAAATGTAGGGCGTGTGGATACAGAAATGAGACGATCAACAATGTATGTAGCATAACAATCATAACGAGAAGACAAGGCGAGGCCCGACTGGGTTGGAAAAGTGATCCACTGGAAATTGTGTAAGAAACTTATTTTTGGCCAAACAATGAAATAGTCTATGCATAAACCAGAATCGGTTCTTGAGAATGAAATGCATAAAATTCTCTGGGACTTTACATAAAATCAGAAGACCGCAAAAGAGTAATACGATAATTTAACTATTGATCGTTTGATATGTATCTTAAAGAATGTGCTATAGCAAAAATGTTGAATATGTAAACGTATAGTAATCTTGATTTAACGCCTCTCTCTCTCTCTCTCTCTCTCTCTCTCTCTCTCTCTCCCTATATCCTTCGGTTTGTTCCGGTTAAATTAAATTGAAATTACTGTTACGTAGCGGCTTCTTCAAATTCACGCTGCTAAATCGCTGTACGTTAGTAGTCGTTGCGTGTATATATGGTCACGTAGCGAAGTATGTAGTAGTTAGCTACTACCGATACTGGACTTCAATAACAACAGATACGTATGTACAAAGAGAGGACCCTTCTTTATTTTCTTCGGTGTGTGGTGGTGAAGGCGCAGAGCTTCACAATGAAAATGCCGACGGCTGGCGAAGAGCGGCGTCGAGTGTTCACAGTGGAAAATGCCCGAGGGTTGACGGGAGACCGAGGTGATGCTATCGGCTGTTCGCTGGGGTCTGACTGATTGTCGGCTCGACCTCTGGCTTTTATATGACGACACGCCCTACGCATCTTTATCTTTTGATCTGTTTTTTTTTACATCCGCTAATATGCCTACGCATTTTTATCTTTCATCTGATAACAGACGTTTGTTATATGTTTCTTTATTCTTCTCCCTTCTTCCTCGACCGGAAAGCCTCGCTTTCGTTTTCCCTTTTTAAAATATATATTTTTATAAATCTGTTTGTCTTTTTGCCGGAAGTTCGTCTTCGGGGCGAGGACAATACAACACTACTTATCCAAGTACTGTAGTTTCAGAATGTATATGGTCATCGGGTCTATCTCCAAAACCCTAGGAGGAGTTCATGAACAAATAAACAGGAACTACAGCTTTATTATAGAGTTTATCGGCGAGACAGATAAACACATTCACAAGACTGGCAAACCCAAACTATATGGTATATAAAAATTGCAATTTACGAAACTGCTCATTCCTTAAGAGAGTAGTAACAATGTCAGTGGAAAACTAAACCCTGAAATAGCTTTCAAAGAAACAAGAAAAACAGCAAAGCGTGAATATATATATATATTTATATATATATAAATGGAATTGAATCCGACAATATGAGAAGAATGAATAAAGGTTCCGGGGACTTTTCAAACAAGTTAGGGATGAATAATAAACACTTTATTTTGCAATACAAAATTGTATCTACCATAACTCCAAGGAAAATCAAATATTCAATTCTCGAGATTGGCTAACAGCTCTATATCGATCAGCGTTCCCGAAAGTGATTTGAAAAAAATTCTCTTCGAACATTTCTAAAAAAAAATTCTCCGTTTTTCTCCAACGAATTTTTTTTTCATTCAAAATAAAATCTCACTCTGTTGGTGGAATTTCTCTGTGTACGGAATATTTTTACATTTTTCTATTATTCATTTCATTTGTTATTTAATGATAGTATAGTTTGAATCGTGTACACAAAGATAAACTGACGAAACACATGTGTAAGTGATATTGATTAGATTCACTCTTTTATTATCAATTCTGTACTTTCTTTTCTTCATTCATTCTTTCTCATTTATATATATACATATATATTATAATATATATATATATATATGTGTGTGTGTTGTGTGTGTGTGTGTGTGTGTGTCCAGACATCTTTATAGGGCTTCAATCTTGAAACAAATTAATGAATCTGAAAGAAAAACAACACAGTTGTAATTGTCATATGGTAAGGAACGTACATTAAAGAATTGAGAAAAATGTAACTGCATATAAAAGTATAAATAGTTTAAAATAGGAAGTCCCTTTCAATCACCCCTATATATTATATATATATATAATAATATATATATATATATATATATATGTGTGTTATAAATATGTGTGTGTTAAATAAGTGTGTATATGTGTCTGTATAAATATGTGTCTGTAATAATATGTGTGGTACGTGTATGTGTGTATAAATATGTATGTGTGTGTATAAAATATATATATATGTGTGTATAAATGATGTTGTGTATAATATTATATATATATATGTGTGTGTGTATGTATATATGTATAATATATTTTATACATAACACACACATATATATTATATTATGGAGGCGCGTGGTCTAATGGTTAGAATCGTAGGAAATGGACTCGTCAACGTGAGTTCAATTCCTGAACGAAGCTGTTGCATTTCACCTAGCGCTAATACCCTTGGTAAAGGTATGAATCCAATTCTCCCCCAGCTATGGGTAAATAGTAGCAGACTTGGCTCTTTTAGCTTGATTAGGTAACCAGTCTAGGAGAAGGAAAACTCTGAATTCAAACCTGTTAAACTCTGCTTAAGGAATTGACCTGTGTCGCATCCTGCTCGTGCGAGGGGTTGGTATATATATATTATATACATATATATATTATATATATATATATGTGTGTGTGAGTGTGTGTGTATGCATGAGTGTATATGAATTATATATGTATGTATGAGTGTGTATAAATATATATATATATATATTATATGTGTGTATGTATGTATGTATGTATGTGTGTGTGTGTGTATAAATATATATGTGTGTATACATGTATATACAGGATGATTGAAAAGTATATAACTGTATATGTGAGTGTATGTGAGAATGTGTCTCTAATTCCATAACATTTTCCAAATGTAGTATAAATTATTCGTATTATAGAATGCATCATGTAATCTTGTATGAGTACAAATATAAGATGATATAAAGCCCGATGTATAAGTCTAATTCTCTTTTGAAATGTGTGAATAGTGCGCGCATTTGTGAACGAGAAATGGTGCTAATTCATTATTTATCAACTCCTCTGCTGCACAGTGAGTAGGCCTCGACTGTTTACGTGCAACCACGAGGCATTTAAATGTTTATAGAGGCTTAGGCCTTCTCAGATGAAGTGAAATCCGCATCAATACAACGCGAAAGATGGAATCCACCAAGCTCTGGCCAGCCACCGTATATACATAAGAAGATGAAGGCGCCCTACCAGCGCCCATACTACCCCAACTTTGAATCAACCCTCAACACCCAAGAAAAAGCAACCTTTTCACTCTCTGCTCGCTCGTATTTAAACCGATTAAATGGACGTATAGCGCAAGCCTTATTATAGCCATCGGTCCAATTGTGTTGCTTCACGACTCCAACGTCTGCAACTCCGAAACACTTCCTCCCGGTTTCTTGCTCAGGATTATTGACATATACACAAATACTTTAACTCTATTTTCCTCTTTCTTAATTCTTTGTTTCTTTCTATTTCGTATCTCATTGTTTCTTTCTTCTTCTTTTTTTCTTTCTTTCTTTTGTTCTTTCGTATCTCTTTTTGTTTTCTTTTTTTCCCTCTCTTTGTTTTTCTCTTTTCTTTGTTTATTTGTTTGTTTGTTTCTTTCTTTATTTTTTCTATCTTTGTATTCCTCTTTTTACGTATCTATTTCTTTCGTTCTTCTTTCTTTCTTTCTCTCTTTCTTTCTTTCCTTTTGCGTGTCTATTTCTTTCTTTCTTTCTTTCTTTCTTTCTTTCTGTATTTATAATTTTCTGTGTTTCCATTTCTTTCTTTCTTTCTTTGTTTATTCTTTTCAATGTTTCCATTTCCGTGTTTCTTCTTTCTTCTTCTTCCTTTCTTTCTTTCTTTCTTTCTTCTTCTGTGTTTATTCTTTTCAATGTTTCTTTCGTGTGTCTTTCTTTCTTTCTTTCTTTCTTTCTTTCTTTCTGTGTTTAATCTTTCAATGTTTCCATTTCCGTGTCTTTCTTCTTTCTTTTCTTTCTTTCTTCTGTTTTATTCTTTTCTGTGTTTCCATTTCTTCTTTCTTCTTTCTTCTTTCTTCTTTCTTTCTTTCTGTGTCTATTCTTTTCAATGTTTCCATTTCGTGTGTCTTCTTTCTTTCTTTCCTTTTTGCGTGTCTATTTCTTTCTTTCTTTCTTTCTTCTTTCTTTCTTTCTTTCTTTTGTTTATTCTTTTTGTATCTTTTTTTCGTGTATTTTTCTTTCTTTCTTTCTCTCTTTTTTATTCTTTGTTTATTTCTTCCTAGCTATCCTGTCTCTTTCTTTCTTTCTTTGTATTCTACTTTCTTCCGTGTCTCTTATTTTTACTCTTTCTCTTTCTTTGTTTCCTTCTTTCAAACTGTGTTTATTTTTTTCTATGTCTCCTTTTTTGAAGACTCTTTCTTTATTTTCTATTTTTCTGTCTGTTTTTATTTCTTTTATATCTGATTTTGCCATATGTTGTACCTAACTTTCCTATTTTCTTCTGTTTTTCCTTCGTTTTCCCTTTCGTTTTTCTTTTTACTATATGTATTTCTTTCTTCTTTCTTCTTTCTTTCTTTCTTTCTTTATTTATTTATTTATTATTTTGTTTTACTTTATTCTGGTTTCTTCTATTCCTTTTTTCTTTTTCCTTTCTTTTTTCTTTCTTTTCTTCCTTCTTTTTTCTTTTCCCTTTTCTTCGTTTCTTTTTATCTTCCTTCCTTTTTATATTTCTTTGTTTGTAAATTTTTATTTTTTTTTTTTGTTTGTTTTTTAGATGGTAGCCGGAAAATCCCCCGGTGACATTTAGGTGAGATTGCAAATATTCAGATGTTAGTGTTGTGGGGGAAAGGTTGGGTTTTTAAACTAAACCTTTAGAATCAAATAAGGACACGTAGGACCATTTCGTTTTAACCTTAACATCTGTTCAGTTTAGTTAAGTACAAGATGTTTGTAAAGATTGAACGATTGGGTTGGACCAGAATTCGCAGTGAAAAATCGACATTGAAATCATTTTTTTTATTAGTGGGGGGTGGGTGAACACCGACTTCGATATTTTATGATGTCAACAAAAGGCCAAAAGAATCTAAATTAAGTTTTTTGCATAGTCTCTTCTTATTGTGTTTCTGTTCTTCTATTTTTCATTAGGACTCTCTTTCAGGCTGGACGTTTCTCTGGTTCTGTGGTCGTCTCTCACTTTCTCTGGGTTCCATTTTTTCTCTTTATTTTCATGATTATCAGAGACAAACCCGGAAACTTATTTGTGTACCACTTTTTGGTTATTTCCTAGTTGAGTAACAGGATATTACAGGGTGACCCAGAAAAACAGAACCCAAATTATTTACTTTCTCATTAAACTAACCCTAACCCTAAACCCTAACCCTAACCCCCCTAGTCGAGTAGCATAATATTACATTTAAAAAAAAAACAGAACCCACAAATTTTGTAATAAAAGTGTTAATTTTAATTTTTTTTTTAATTTTAAGTCCTACAAGGGTTAGGGTTAGGTTTGGGGTTGGGGTTTAGGAATAGTTTAATGGGAAAATAAATGAATAATTTGGGTTCTGTTTTTTCTGGGTCACTCTGTAATATCATGTTACTCAACTAGGAAATAACCCACTTTTTTATTCTCTCGATACATCCTTTTGTCACAGGTGCGTGAGGAGAATCAGCAGAGATTGAAAAAACACGTCTGGACCTAACGGGCACTGGTTCAATCCTTAAGTTCTGAATTTTACTTTCCCAAAATCGCCTGTCAAAGAAAGCTCCGTTCTAAATTACTCTGGATTCAATGCTGTTGCCATTCAAAATATATGACCGTTATTTTCCATTGTTTTACCGTTATTTTAAAACTACCCAACACTACTTTCTAAAATGATAGGCTGTGCTTAACCATTATGTAACAAAGGGTCTTTCGATATAAATGAGCTCACAAGAAACCATGCAACAAATCTCACTAACTTTACACACGCAAACTCACATACATGCACACATGGAAATATATACATACACATACAGACTGAGTTCTTTAGTTTTAGTTTGCCAGCCCGTCTAGAAGAAGGAAAACTCTGAATTTAAACCTGTTGAACTCCGCTTAAAAGTGACCGTGTACCGCATTCTGTTTGTGTAAAGGGGGTGGATAAATACATACATTTACATGCAACGGAAAAGGTATCAATCCTTCTTTTCTCCCTCTATTTAAGAATAAATGTTGCATAATCTATGGTAGCATAGATTATTGACAACACAGTGTAGTGTAAATGGAAATTTACAGACGGTTGGAGACCTTTGACCCCAGAGGCGGAAAACCCGAGAATCACGTGAAGTCACATGAGAGTTAGTTAGCTCATCAGTTCCAACGAGGACCCTAAGCAAGAAAGACGTTTCTTGCTTAGTTGACCTCAACTCAGCGCTGTATGTTAGTTAGTAAGAAAATAAACTTAGTTAAGTAAATAAAAGTTTTTTTAAAGAACAGTATGGCGTTGTTGGTTGATGCATCTTTAGTTAGATAGAAACCGGCCAAGAAAGAAAATGAATCAAGATGAACAACCAACAAGGACCTAAAGATAGAAGTTCACATGGCGACCATGACGAGAAAGAATAGAAGCTAGACGATCGAATGACCACACAAGCGAAGAAGAAAGAAAGTAAGGTATGCATCTCTCTGATACCCTTTCTATCTCTCTCTTCTCTAGTGAAAGAACATTGTGTATGTACCCGCAACATGACCATGTGGGTATGTAAAATAAATAATTGTATGACGTGACTATCGTACTGTTAGCATATGCAAAATGTTTTAATACGTATAGTAATAAACATATTGGATTATAGTTATTTTTCTTAACCTTGCTTGTAAATATAAAAATCTCAAATTAATATCATGTTCTGCATTTCATAGATTTCTTAATCATCGTCATTAGTTTGCATTGACAACACGGATTCCTATGTCTCTACCCTCTCTCACTGCCCGTACCTATCAGTCATCGCCCCTGACATGTCTTCCGCATGACCTCCAGAATTCACACTGAGCTGATCGAGGTAGGTTTTTGCTGATTGGCTTACACTGGTATATCGATGTGTAGGTGTCCACAAGAGAACATCACTTATGACTTCGTCCTTGCTTTTCCAGCAGTGTCCAGCATGTCTTGTTATCTGACTTTCTACAAAATTAACTGGAACAACTGAAATGTGTCCATTAAATGTTCTGCAAAACTTTTGACTCACTAAAGTGTGTCAAGAGATACTTTGAATTTGCGGACCATATGACCTTTAGGCACCCCTTTTTGATCTTGATTAAGAAAGGACATGTTTTTCATTTACACCGTCAATATCCGGTTGTTTTAACAGACGATTTTAGATTTTTTTTTAAATTATGAAACTAACCCTAACAAACATGTAAATGTAAATATATCCCATGTGGAAATCCATTCAATGTTAATCCTTGAGGGTATTCACACAGTGACCCTTACTAGTCACACTATATGTATAAAGAAGGTACTTCAGATGTAGCATAGTAGACACGACTAGACAAATAACGACATAATCTTTGTGACTTGCAAACATTTGGAATAGCCCTGCTTTTTATTTCCTTTTTGCCTTGAGAATTTTAGTTTGTACCGATTTATTTAACGTTGATATCGTTATTTTTGGCGGTTGAAAATGACGTCATAATAGACTGAGGTTCACACTTGCTTTTCTTCGTTAGAATAGTTGGTCTTAGCTCAGTCGGTAGAGTGGCCGCCTGGGAACCTCGAGGTTCCTGGTTCGATTTCGGCCCTCGCTAACTCAGCGTATGATTAGCACATGGATATCTGCGGTAAATTAAGGAGCTGATGGTAGGAGTGGCGTTCCGCCTCAGACGCCCAAACAATCTCTTTGGTCTAGCGCTAGTGAAAAGGGGATAGACTCCCTGGCTGCATGGCTGATACCGACATTAAGCCACCCCGACGACTTTACTTACTTACCGCTTTAAAAAGGGATTATCTTTTCACTTTAAAATTTTAGTTTATCCAAATTTGATATCTTTTTGTAAAAAGAGTGAAATGAATTACAAGGCGAGAATAAGCGGAATCAACAGTACTGCCCAGAACAGAAACCGAACTCACAATCTCCAGGTTAGGAATAATGTCTCTTAGTAAGCATCCTGTCACTTCTGTTGGTTAGAATGGTTCGGGCAGAGAATAGAGATGAAAGCCAAGGCAGCAGCCTCTCTCTCTCTCTCTCTCTCTCTCGCTCTCTCTCTCTCTCTTCTCTCTCTCTCTCTCTCTCTCTCTCTTCTCTTCAAAAAATATTTTTTTTGCCAGAGGATTTTTTCTCTAGTTTTATTCAAAAAGATCCACAATGGCTTTTATCGTTAAAATAAATAACGGTTTAAAAGTGATTTCCTTTCATTTTTGAAAATTCAAGTTAATGCAAATGTATTTACGTTGATATCAATATTTATTTGATGTATCAAAAATAAACTCCTGATGAAATTCATCATTGTATTTTAATTATAAAAGTTATTGTTATTATTATTATTATACTCGTATATTTCTAGTAGTAAAGGTTTTAATTTAGTTATTATTATCATTGTTTATGCTGATATCCAGGTTTAGATTAGTCGTTGAGCATCAGCCTGAACCACAAAAGTTTCCTCGTTCGATACCATCCCTCGCCAACTCACGTGTGATTGCCTTTCATTTTGAAAATTTAAATTCATGCAAATCTGTTTACGTTGATGTATTGTTTCTTTGATGCCTCAAAAGTGAACTCCTTATGAAATTCATAATTGTATTGTTATCATAAAAGTTATTGTTAGTATTATCATACTAGTATATTTCTAGTTGTAAAGGTGTTAAATTAGTTATTATTATCATTGTTATTTTGTTAAAACTACAAAACAATACAAAACAAATACAAGTTTATAGTTTATTCATGAAGACAAATTGGCAAGCCACCTACTCGCGAACAAAAAAGATCGCTTAATCTCTTTTATTTCTCTTTGTTTTTCGCTTGCTCAGCAAGAAGCTGTTAGACACGTTTCAGCTTTTATGGGCCATAAATCTGAATTGGTTCAGAGTTTCACGTAGATGATTACCCGTTACCGGCAATCCACCACCCTCCGGCACTCATGGTTTAATTTCGCTGAGACCCGCACGAACAAGTGGCTATAGAAAAATACTTACACACAGATAACATATCTTCATACATATATAAGTAAAGAAAACAACAAAAACAACAACAACAAAAAGACAACGAAACAATTACAAGCTAAAATTAAACCTTATTCAGAGATGTTTATTATAATTACATAGAACTTCTTTTTGTTTAACGCGAAGCATAGTAATTTATCTGTTGCTGAAATTTCATTAAAAATATATACGAGATGTAGGGGAACCTCACGTGGTGTAAGGGGTTAGCAAACTGAGTTAAAAGACTATTGATAATGAGTTCGATTCTCACTGGCTGCATAAGATTTCAGCCTTGTACCATGACTAATCGAAGCGTAATAAATAACTATACTATATATGGAAGCACGTTGTGTAATGGTTATTAAGGTGGGAAATAGACAAGGCGAGACGAGTTCGAATACTAGGCGTGACTATTTGCATTTCACATAGACCTTATACATTTTAGAGCTTCCAGCTATGGGTTAATAGTTGGGAAGAATGCGTTCTTTAGCCTAGGTGAGTCAACCAGTCTATGAGAAGTAAAACTCCGAATTCAAACTTGTTAAATTCCCCTACAGAAATTGACCTTATGTCGAATCCTACTCATGCGGAGGGATTGGTAAATACACACACACACACACACACACACACACACACACATATATATATATATATATATATATATATTATATATATTATATATATGGGGTGAGGTAAAAGGAAAAGTGAACAAAAATAATGACTCAAACAAGTAGAAGTATGACGTTATTCTCATTTAATCAATCCTGCCAACCTCCCTACCCCCAATTCCACCAAAGTCACTTCTCTTCTATAAGCACAAATGTACGTATTTTGCTTTGAATAAAGTCAGACTGATGATGTTCTTCGCGTGAGAAGGACGAAATATTACCCTCCCACTTCTACTTTTGTTTGAGTCATTATTTTTGTTCACTTTTCCTTTTACCTCACCTCATACTGTCGGATTTTACTCCAACCCCCCTATCTTCATATATATATATATATATATATATATATATATATATATATATATATATATATATATATATATATATATATATTATTATTATCATTGTTATTTTGTTAAAACTACAAAACAAAAAAAACCCAAAAAACAAAAAACTTTATAGTTTATTCATAGACAAATATATATATATATATATATATATATATATATATATATAGCGCTAATACCCTTGGAAAGGTATGAATCCATATATTCTCCCTCCAGCTATGGTTAAATAATAGGGCAGACTGGGCTCTTCAGCCTTGGTACGTAACCAGTCTAGGAGAGGGATAACTCTGAATTCAAAATTCCTGAGATCGGTCGTTGATTGGATTTGTGGCAACCCTTGATGCACCAATTCTTTCCTATCGACTGTGCCAAAAAGTGTGGATGGTCCAACACAAGCCTTCACCACTATAAACAAATCACTGTGTGGGTGTTCATTGTGTGTGTGAACCCTCATGCGTTGAAAATCGACGAGAGAGTCCATAATATATATATATATATATATATATATATATTAAATATTTATACAATAAGAGGATTAGCAATATATATTAGCAGAACATTGCCAGTAACTTTGATTATCAATGGATGCCTCATACTTACGGCCTGGTACCACAATTAATCTAAGCTTCTTAAATAACTATATACGAAATGTTATAAAAACATCTAGACAAAAAATTTTTCATCCAAAATAAACAGTGACTAAAACATTAATCTTTTCGCAAAATAGCGCTTTGTCATTCAACCCACTTATTCCAGTGAGTTTTTCACTAGTCGAAGCATCTCTGAAAATCCTCTGTGGATATTGTTTGAATGTGAGTAGTCGTATTTCTTGTAATCACCTTCACAAAAAATTCCCTTGATATTTATTTTGAGTTTAGGAAACAATCACTATTTGCCCGGAGGTAGACCTACAATGAACCATATTGCACTTGCCTAATCTTGTCTTTCACCCAAAGTATTCAGCATTCAGAAAGTAATGAGACTGACTTCATAAATTTTCTTACAAGTTTTTACAAACTCATGAAACATCAGTGTAGGTAATTATACATTACCTCTTTGATATTGAAGTCGATCAATTTTCAATTCTCGATACTTTTTAGTACACACACACACACACACACACACACACATATATATATATATATATATATATATATATATATTATAATTATATATTTTTGTTTAATGGAAGAATTGTAAGAGTGTGGAAGCGCGTGGTGTAATGGTTAGGGTGGTAGGAAATGGACATGGCGAACCGGGTTCAAATCTTAGCGAGGTTGTTTCTATTTTATATAGCACTAATGCCATATTCTCCTCAACTATGGATAAATAGCAGAAAAAAAACTGAGCTCTTTAAACTTGCTACGGTAGATAAATTGACCTTGTGTCATATCCTGCTCCT
>CM042150.1:108891305-108921305 GCA_023376005.1 Doryteuthis pealeii | reverse complement strand
TTTTATTTCGAAATCCCCACCAGACTACCTGCGCAGATTGAGTCGGAGCGTGCATAACACGACTTACCACCGTCATCGCTTTGGCCGATCTGACTAAAACATCTTTTTTTAATCTAAACCGGAAGAGGGTCTTCTCCACCGATTCTCACGGTATCCACCGGAAGAAGGATTAGGACTGAGGTCAAGCCTTGTCATTCATCCTTCAAGGCCACCGGCTGCAACTTATAACAGCCATTTTGATTTCTACACTACTGTAAATAAGTATTAGGAATCTAAAAATTATGTAACATTCTTTTCTTTCTTTCTTTCTTTCTTTTATTCATTCTCTCATTCCTTTGTTTATCCTTTCTTTCTATTCTTTCTTTCATTCTTGCTTACTTTTTTTCATACCTCCCTCCATTTCATTATAATTTTTCTTTCATTCTTCTCTTCTTTCATCATTCTTTCATTCTTCCATTCATTCTTTATTCAATCCTTTATTTCATTCTTTCATTCTTTTCTATTTATTCCATTAATTAATTAATTCTTTCTTTTTCCCCCTCATTCATTCATTCATCATTTTCCTTTCCTTCTTCTTTCTTTCTTCTTTTTTCTTTTTTGTTCTTTAAGTCAGGGACAGATATCCAGCAAGGACACTTGTAGCATAATAGTTATCGTCCTAGAAAGTGGATTCAGTGATCTGAGATCGAACCCTGAAAGAGACTTGCGTTTTGCTTCAAATTAATCTATCTGTTCTATGGGTAAATAGACAGTGGATTGAGCTCTTTGCTATGACAACCGGTCTAGGAGAATGAACATTTTAATTCAAACCAATTGTAGACCTGGAGAGGGTTACCTCCGAGGCTTTTCCTATAGCATTCCCAACCAGAGACATGGCGAATGAATGATACAGCAAAACATGGACAGATTCACGTAGGACACCCAAGGGATCGCCTGTCTGTCGTGGGTGGTGACCTGTGAGGCTTAAGGATGAACCCTGCTGGGTGATTACTTACTGATATGTAACACCCCATTTTCCCTCTACTTAAGCTATACGATCGATTAGAGAGGCCCACTCCTCAATCTCTAGCACCTATATAATTGTCCCAATCCTTTTGACCTTAGAGCAAGTCCCAACGCTGTTTATCATATATGTGCTTGAAGGTGGTGGCTGGGTATGACGTCAAACTCTGTCTTATGGTGGAGTTCCAGTTCAGGAGCTCTGAGGAATTTGATGTACCTCATCAATGTTATTAGTCCCAGATCTACTCTGACTCGGAGTGGTAGAATCTGTTAGGGTACCATGTATGGTTTCAATAGAACAAAATGAGTTCTAAAAATGAGTTTAAAAATTGAATACCCATCAAGAATGAATAAAATAAAACGTTATCAGCATAAAATGACCCAACACGGGTTGACATAACATAAAACAAAAAAAAAAAGTATTATTTGTATTTTTCGGACTATTTTTCTCATCTTCATTGTTATCTGTACAACGTTTCGGTCGATGTGTCCTCCGTCCTTCTTCAGGTATTTCTTGTTGGACTCGGGAACCTTCTTGTCGTAATCGGGAGCCATCACAGAATGTTGAACCTAACCCTTTATTCAGTCCATGGGGGTATCCTGTTTTTATTTCAGTTGGGCACATTGCCTAGTGGATAAATGAGTTAGGTTACGACATTACTAAGTGACAGTTATCGCTAGACTTCAGGTTCAATCCTGTTCAAGGGCAGCAGTAACATAGAATAATAATTAATGCACCTGTATCCCAGCTATGGTTAGCGGAATGAGAACAGGATATTCCCATGGACTGAATAAAATGTTAGGTTTAAAGTTCCGTGATGGCTCCCAATTACGACAAGAAGGTTCATGAATCCGACAAGAAATACATGAAGAAGGTCGGAGGGCACATCGACCGAAGCGTTGTACAGATAACAATAAAGATGAGGACAATAGTTCGAATAATACAAATAATACTAATTATCAAGCCTCGTTTAATAATTCATAGAAAATAAATAAATAAAAGAACCAAGTTATTTAAATATATACTAGTAAGGATACCCGGCTGCCCGAGGAGCAATAACATCAAATCTGACAACTATAGAGTTATATTTTGTTGAAACCCAATAATTCTTCTTTGTATTTCCTCAACACTTCTGCCCTAGGCAGGGTATGACACAAGGACAATTTTTATGTAAAGTAGAGCTTGTTTGAATTTAGAGTTTTCCTTTTTCTAGACTGGTTGTCTAACCAAGGCTAAATATTCCAGTTTATCCGACTATCTACCAATAGTTGAATGGCCATAGTTGGATTCCCACCTTTCTCAAGGGTATTAGCACAATATGAAATGCGGTACTAATGCAGAATAGTGCGCAAGAGATAATATCATTAAGGGGCCGGGTTAGCTCAGTCGGTAGAGCGTTCGGCTAGAAACCTCAAGATTCCTAGTTCGATACCGGTCCTCGCCAACTCAGCGTATGAGTAGCACAGGGATCTGTGCGGTAAAGTAAGGAGCTGATGGTAGGTGTGGCGCTCCACCTCAGATGCTAAAAACAATCTCCTTGATCTAGTGCTATTGAAAAGGGGATAGACTCCCTCGCTGACTGGCTGATACCGACTTTAGGCCGCCCCGACGACTTTACTTACTTTACTTACGTATAGAAAGCATTACATTTCACGAAAATACCAGAATCTTTTGAGACGCTAGGGTAAGTGTTAGGGTTACGATTACAGTCGGTATTAGGTGAGGCTACTGCGGGAGTTTCCGTAATCTGATACTATGCGTACGTAAAAAGCGATTCTAACGATAGTATCTCTTGTGCGCTATTCTGCATTTGCACGTAAAAATGCAAATCCAAGATTTGAACTCGGGTATATGTGTTCATGTTTTTTTATGAAGATAACCGTTACGCTCGAGCGCCTCACAAATAATAATAAAAGTAGTTGTTCACTGAATGCAGTTGTCTACTACATGTATTTGAAGATACCATTCTGTGGAGGAATTATGTGGTTTTCCTTAAAGAATTAAAACAAAAATAATATATACAACAACCTAAGTTTATTTTATTGCTGGAACTGAATTAAAAGTGAATACATAAAGAAATAAAATATGAAAAGAATCAATAAAGGTGAGAATGAAGAAGAGTGCCCTGTATGTATTCAAAAGGTCTGTTGTTTTTTTTAACGGCATGTCAATCCTTGTTGGGTTATTTTATGCCGAAGTCGTTTTGTTTCATTCTTTCTTGATATTTCAAATTTATTTTAAAAAACATTATTTTAAACACATTTTTTTGTTTGACCCATAATGGGACCCTAACAGGTACTATCACCCAGTTCAGAGTGGACCTGAGCGTAATGGCAATGAAAAGGTACCCCATACTCTCCAATTTCCAGAATTGAACTTCACTGTTAGACGCAGGAAACTAAGGCCCCCATCCACGGCCTTTTAGCACACATCACATCTGGCCCCTTGGACTAACCACCAAATTATAATTACTCTTACTCAGTCCTCTTCACGCGTCAATCAGCGACTTGGTCAGTAAAAGCTGAACTTCTTATAACGGCTATAATGGTAACTACGCATTTACAATACCGTCATTTAAATTTTACTACACTACAGTCATAATTCGTAGGCTTCCCACGAATTATGTAATATCGTGTTTATTGAAATTATTTTGGTATATAAGGTGTGCTCCAATTCCCCACCTGGATTTATAGACCAGTCGTAGTCACATGGTTTTTTTCCTTCTCCAATCACTAGCCATACTGCGTGGCTGATACACTACTTAAACATTGATACTGACCATAGTTCTACTAGCACCCATTCAGGAGGGACTTGCAATACTCAGGACTCTTTACCAGAAGAACCAAGGATTAATTATAAGAGGGATATCGAGGATCCAATTCCACTGGACAAGCGCTCTTGCTTAAAGCCTACAGGATGGCCATAAGATCGTAACAGTATTCCCTAGCGTCAAAATGGAGAACCGTGGCAAGCAAGGAATATAATCCTTACAAACTCTTTTTTAAATCTTGGTTGGATAGGATAAAGCATAAACAGTGAAAGGGTTAACAGTATTTGACGAAAAAGCAATATAGAAATAAAAGCATCGAAAGCTTGTATAGAATTAATGTTATTGTAATAAAATATATCACCATTCATACAAACACCGAATGGGAAGATTATTTGATTGCAATGTTCAGAATCGGAGACGTCTGATGTTTAATCCATGGTGACCCCCCTCTATGACCCCCGATGTCAACCTCACGTAGCCGATGTCACCAGTGGAGATCTTGTAAGACCTCATGCCAAAAATTACAGCTGTACACATTGCAGTTTCAGCGGGAAAACAGCACGTACAAAGAGAGAGAGAGAGAGAGAGAGAGAGAGAGAGAGAGAGAGAGAGAGAGAGAGAGAGAGAGAGAGAGAGAGAGAGAGTCATTTATTAGATCGACCATCAGATCGGACGAAATGGAAGGAGAGGGAAGCAGTTCTGTTATAAATACATTGCTATAACACAATTGATAAGAATATAGAGAGATACTCAGATAAATGTATTAAATTGAATCACACACGAACGTATGCATAACTGTATTCATATAATGATTATGTAAGTTGAGAATGGAAGCGAATCCGACGATATGTTGAAAGAAAAATAAAAGAAAGAAAATGCTGAATGGATAAAATAGATCTTATTTTATCTATTTTATTATACTGACACGTGTTTCGGCCAGGAGTTTATCCATGAACATATGTACTCATAAAATAAATAAAATAAAATCTTTTATCCATTCAGCATTTTCTTTTCTTTATTTTTCCTTTCACTGATTATACATTTACTTTATTTAATTTATATATATATATATATATATATATATATATATATATATATATATACTCTTCCTTATATCAACAAAAGCCCCGAAGAAGATCTACTTAACAGATCGAATCACTGCAGCGTCGGCTAATAAACTTACCACTCATTTTATTTAAACCTGTGTTTTTTCAAATTTCCTACAATACAACATACTGTCAGATTCACTTCCATTTCATTTCACACACACACACACACACACACACACACATATATATATATATAATATATATATAACTTATATATACATGTATATAATCACACTGATGAGCAGTAAAACGGCGAAATAGGACTGTATGTGAATGACATATATATAGAACTGTATGTGATATATATATATATATATATATATATAATTCAGAGATTTATATAATATATATAATATATATATATATATATATATATATTATATATATATATAAAATGCCTCTGAATTTTTTAGATGAGGCTTGGTAATTTGTATTATTTGGATGATTCAGACTATTGTCCCCAACTTTATTGTTATCTGTACAACGTTTTGGCCGATGTGCTCTCCAGCCTTCTTCAGCTATTTCTTGTCGGACTATATATATTTATATAAAATTTATAAAAGGCAAGAAAGAAAACAATCTTACGACGGCAATTTTTTCCTCGAGTTAGACATTCAAAGACTCATGTGTAAGTAGTGGAACAGAAGAATTCCATTGTCATTGGTTGGGGGTCACATGACTAGACGTATAAAGCTACGGTCAACAGTACTCAGTGTGGAGGTGAGGTTAGAGAAAGCCTGTTGCAAGGAGGGAGAGTCGGGGTTTGATCAGCCCCGATTGGGTCTCCTGGAGGAGGAAATCCAGAAATTTCCCTTGTTCCGAGATGGATTTTGCGAAACGGTGTCGATTGCAACTTCTTCACAGAAGAAGGCCATTTCGACAAGTTCGTTTGTAAGTATGCAGATGTCTCAAGAATCCAGCTTTTACGCGCTCTGTTGCACAAATGACACATGAGACCCCTGGATTTCTCTCGTACGTGACTGAGAAGCCCAGCCCTCGACAGGCAAGCCCTGCCACACATATCACATATGTGGTCAGGCGTAAATGTAGGGAATGTGTTCAGGACGTCCGACATGTGCCGTTTTCGTAAAGCTCGCCCCAGGATGGAATGCTTGAGTCGCCTTGCTTCAAACCACTTATAGCCACCATAAAGATGTCTCCTCCAGCCCACACGATTTACTGCCATCCTCTCCCACTCCTCAACCTTTACATCAAGAGTTTTTGTTTTTGATGACATCCTAAAACGTTTATTGGCTTGTGCCTCGGGCGTTTCTCACATTGCAGATAGAATAGTTGTTTCGGGAGAGTCTGTCGTCTTCCATTCTAACAAGATGTCAAGTCCCTGTGAAATTGCAATAACACAACACACACACACTCACACAGGCCATCCACAGACACGTGTTTCGACTTACCAAGTCACTTCAGTATGGCTAGACATTTTGTAAGCTACCTACAGCTGGAATTGAAATCCGATCGTTTGGGTGTCTGTCCGACACCTTAACCATTAGGCTGTCATCACTTACAGAATGGGAAGGGGATTTTAACTGTTTTAATATACACATCGCTTTGTATGTAAAGAGTGCTCCATTCCTTATATATAGAAGAAACTTATTGGTAAACCCCTGCCAAAAAAAATCGGCAAATAGTTTGATAATAAAAATATACTACCAAACTTCACCTGGGGAAGAATGAAAAAATGAACAGACCAATAGAATCGTATCAACAGAAAATAATCGATTAATAATATAACACTTTGACAAAAGAATATGTGTATATATATGTGTGTGTGTATATATGTGTGTGTATATATATGTGTGTTTGTATGTGGGTGTATATATATGTGTGTATATGTATATATATATATATATATGTAATATATCAAGAAAAATGAAAAAAACACAGGTTTAAATGGGTTAAGTGGTGAGTTTATTGGCCGACGCTGCAGTGTTTCGATCTATTAATTAGATCATCTTCAGGGCATAAGATAAGAAATTATTTATCACAGAATAATGAGAAAAGTGAGTGGTAATCCTTGTTATTCAGTCTGTTTAAAAAAAAATTCTGAAGTTTGAAAAAAGGAGACGGTTTTGAAATATGACATCAAATATTCTATTTTAAGGTGTGAGTATGTAGCGCTGTTAGTGTGTGTATTGAAGGAAACATTGTGCATTTTTTAGGTATGTGGTTGTGTGTGTGTGTGTGTGTATAAATTTTTTCTGTAGCGATAAACGACAGCGGAAGTGAAAACTCAAGGTTGTGTGTGTGTGTGTGTGTGTGTGTGTATATAAAATTATAATAATGTATTTAAATATAAAAAAACTAAATAATAATAATAATAATAATAATAATAATAATAATAATAATAATAAATTCATTCACTTATACATAATTGTAATATTGATATATATTAATCGTCAAATAATCAGTACCAACTATAAAACAACAATACAAAACTCTTTCTAACAAAAAATAAAATAAAATAAAATAAAATCTTTTCATTTTTTAAATCCCCCCACATACACACAAACTTCCATCTCCTCTCTTAATATAAAACCTGAAAATTTATTTTCATGACATCTCTCCTTTACCTCTTACCAATATACACACACACCTCTCCCCTACCTCTTACCAATACACACACACACACACACACACACACAACCTTGAGTTTTTCACTTCCGCTGTCGTTTATCGCTACAGAAAAAATTTATACACACACACACACAACCACATACCTAAAAAAAATGCACAATGTTTCCTTCAATACACACACTAACGGCGCTACATACTCACACCTTAAAATAGAATATTTGATGTCATATTTCAAAACCGTCTCCTTTTTTCAAACTTCAGAAATTTTTTTAAACAGACTGAATAACTCACTTTTCTCATTATTCTGTGATAAATAATTTCTTATCTTATGCCCTGAAGATGATCTAATTAATAGATCGAAACACTGCAGCGTCGGCCAATAAACTCACCACTTAACCCATTTAAACCTGTGTTTTTTCATTTTTCTTGATATATTACATACCGTCGGATTTACTTCCTCTCTTCACACACACACACACACACACACACACACACACACATATATATATATATATATATATATATATATATATATATATATATATGAAGTATAAGAAAGTATTTCTGATTTTGGTATTTTATTTTTCTATTTCGTTTTTCAAATAGGTGACGGATATATTGGGTTTCTTGTTGACCCTGTTTAAGCTAAAAAAATGTTAGCTATGTTAAGACTCCTTTCAATATATAGTCATTTCCTGGGTAGTGGTTTGGGGAGGGGTAATAAATCATACAGGTTAATTCTAGTTAATTCCATGTCCAGTCTGATGGTTGGTGTTCCTTTGATGACGTTCTTTGATCTCTTTTCGTTTCCTCTCTAGTCTTGTACGTACTTGGATGTGTGTGTTTTTCTTCTTCTGATATGTATGGTTACATATATGTATATATTCTCCGTATGAGTGGTTGTGATAGGATCCACTGGATATGTATTGGTTTATGGGCGCTGTAGAGAGATATTATATCTAAATATCTTAAGCCATTACTATATTTGTAATATGTTATTTTTATGTGCGTTAAATAATAGGTTAGCTGCATCTATTTTTTGCAGGTCAGTGTAAACTTGAAAAAATAATTTGAAATTGTACTCAGAGACATTAGGTCAAGTGGGTGTGACTGACAGGTGATGACCCCTGAATCAAGTTGGGGACATGGCTGATCCGGATAACGCCAGTTATAAAGTTATAGAAGGTAGAAAAATAGTTTCAAAATTTGATCAGTTGGTTCCGAAATGTTAATGTGCACACATATGAGAGAGATAGCTTACACATATTGTTTCAAACATGTTTCTTATATGGCACCAGCCTCCCGAGTGTAGTCGGGTTTTATGTAATAAAAATAGATCCTAGTGTTTATTCTTCCCAATACAAGATGTCCCCGTGTTCGTTAGCCACAGCGAAACAACAGGACCCATAACGAAAACTATATATTATGACCGTTAACATCTGGCAACACACTCTGGTTAAAACTGAGACCGTTCAAACCATCCAAGACGAAATTTAAAAAAATTGGAATCCTGATTATCTGGTGTTGCTTATCCGACAAATTCTTATTTGTTATGAGTGTCGTCACCTCAGCTAAAAATGTCCCATTCCGTTTTTATCATGAAAAAGAAAGGGAAGAAAAAGGACATGCTTCGCCGAAAGAATATAATAAGAACGAAAGAAAGGAAAAGGGAAGGGGAAAGGTAGAAAAAGGGAGTGAGAGTGCGGAAGCGATAATCTAATCTGTTTCAATAAAAAATAATGAAAATATGAAAAGAAGGAAAGAAAAAAAAGAGTGAGAGTTAAATCAAGATTATTATACTTTTTTTTACATATTGAACGATTTTGTGATAGCTCATGAGTAAAAAATATAAATGTTGTCATAATTAAGCTATCATACTGCTGTACATCCACAGGCCCCGCTAATAACGGAATTAATGTGAAGCAAAACACAAGCCTCGTTCAGGATTTGATCTCGGGTCACTAAATTCACTTTCTACGACGATACATGTGGGAGTAAAAACGATCATTGTCATCTTCCGAAAAAAGATAACAGAGCGCTCTATCCTGCATTCGTATTTTTAGTCCTTTTTCAGTAGGCGTATACAGAAAAACGCACCTGCTAAAAGCGCTATTAAAAAAAAAATAATATATATATAAACAGACCTCTTAAAAGATTCATTGTAAGGAGAAAAATAACAAGAAACAATTTTTTTTGTTATACTATAGAAGGGTTAAAGGGAAAATAAAAACGAGTTGTTAGCTAACATGTTTCGTTCCTCGCTCAAAAGAGCTAAATATCGAGGAAAATAAAAAATAAAATAACCAGTAAATGGAACTAGTACAAAAAAAGACAATTTCTGTTTTTTTTCTTTTTTTTTTAATAATCCCAATTGTGCCAATTTATTTAGTGCTGACTGTTTCTCAGTTGAGAGCAAGTCACACTCATTCTATCACCTCAAAATATTGGAGACATTATATATTCTAACCAGTAAGCCTTCTCTTTGCAAACAAAGAGAGGGCTTACTTGGTTTGAATATCATCAATATTTAGATCTTTTCCTCCCCTATTTTGAGGTATAGAAAAGGAGAAGAAAAAAGAAATAAAAAGAAAAAAAAAGAAAAAAAAAGAAGAAATTGTCTTTTTTTTTGTACTAGTCCCATTTACTGGTTATTTTATTTTTTTTATTTTCCTCGATATTTAGCTCTTTTGAGCGAGGAACGAAACATGTTAGCTAAAACTCGTTTTTATTTTCCCTTTACCCCCCCCCTTCTATAGTATAACAAAAAAATTTGTTTCTTGTTATTTTCCTTTACAATGAATCTTTTAAGACGTCTGTTTAAAGCAGTAATATATATATATATATAATATATATATATATATATATATATATATATGTAAACTACTAAAAGTAGAGGGATCATATGTAAAATGGGGAGGTAATATTTTATTATGAATAAAATAATAAAAATAAAAGGGGATACGAAGGCCTTTTCGACCGGTACTTTTTCAAGTATTTACACCGGGTTGACAATTAAAAAGTCAGAAATGTAAAGAATTTGTTAAGAAAAATGGGGTAAACCAAGAATGGGGGGGGACATATATATTATAATATATTATATATATATTCCAAAAATCTGCTATTATAGAATTTTGATAATATTTTCGGTACGTTACAGTAAAAGACAACGTTTCTTTAAAAATAAATTGTTACTCGAAATTCTAGAAATGAATTTTTTAAAATTGTTTTTGTTACGCTTCAACTGTAGCTTCGTCCAGGATTTGAATTCACGTCGACGAGTCCATTTCCTACGACTCTAACCATTACACCACGCACCTCCAACCAAATCTATTTCACCTACCAATATTTGGTGACAACAATAGCTCATCTCTTTATTCTATCTTTTTATGCATTTACTTTTGTCTTGGAATGCTTCAGTCCTCAAATATTCAATAGATTTGATTGATTATAACGTCTTAATGTTATTTTATGGGTTAGGGAATCACGTTCATTGCTCGTATTACGGTTCCATCATTAATTAATTTACCTTAGTTAATTTGCCACTGAATAATTTCTTTAATTTCTAAAACACAATTAAATCACTGAATATATTTATTTACTCCTTCTAATGACAGAATTAAACTACCGCAATTATTTGTGTATAAGACGCACTATAACTTATGGTTTTTTCAGCCTCGAAAGTCGATTGAGACTCGGTGGAAATAGATTCATAACTGTTGATATGACTGATATCTAAGTCTTTTCTTTGTTAAATGTAAGTAAAGTAAGTAAAGTCGTCGGGGCGGCCTAAAGTCGGTATCAGTCAGTCAGCGAGGGAGTCTATCCCCTTTTTCAATAGCGCTAGACCAAGGAGATTGGTTTTAGCATCTGAGTTGGAGCCCCACACCTACCATCAGCTCCTTACTTTACCGCACAGATCCCTGTGCTACTCATACACTGAGTTGGCGGGGACCGGTATCAAACTAGGAACCTTGTGGTTTCTAGCCGAACGCTCTACCGACTGAGCTAACTCGGCCCCTTAAACTACCGTAATTATTTGTGTATAAGACGCACTATAACCTATGTATTTTCAGCCTCGAAAGTCGATTGAGACTCGGTGGAAATAGATTCATAACTGTTAATATGACTGATATTTAAGACTTTTCTTTGTTAAATGTAATGTCTGTATATAATTCCCGAATTATTATAGATTTGAACTAAGTGTAATAAAATGGCCGCATCCCACAAGCTGTGTGACCTAGAACAGAAGGTCAACCACAAGAAGATGCAAGAGGTGGTCAGGCATAAAACTTGGGGAATTTTGAAAATGGTCTGTCGGTTAGTTAGCCAGAGACTGACAAGTATAAGAAATAATTAAGATCATATAATTGTGTATAAATCATTAGCATAAAAATGCTTTTTTGAGTCTATTATCGTTCACAAATGATTAGTTGGAGGCGCTCGTTGCGTGACTGTTATCATCATAGAAAATTGGCTCAATGACCCGAGTTCAAATCCTGGACGAGGATGTTTTCATTTCATATGACTCTAATACCCTTTGCAAGGGTATGAACTCGAATTTTCTCTCTCTAGCTATGGTTAATTTGTAAGGGAAATTGTGTTAAACTAGGTTTAGTAATGTATTGCTCTGCATACAGTTGCCTAATGATTATGCATTGAGCTCTCAAATGGACTATACCAATTTTAATGTTTTGATATTAAAAAGGATCTGCTTTGAATCATCCCACGTCAAACTTACCTGTACCCACACATACTCATAGACATTTGCACACACACACACACACACACACACACACACACACACACATATATATATATAATATATATATATATATATATATATTTATGCATGTTATATTCTTGTCAAAGTGTTTTAGTCTTTTGAAATTGGAAAGAAGAACAAAACAAGAGAAAAAAAATCAGAATTTTATATATTCAACCGTTTCTCTGTTACTGGTTTGATCTATTTTATATATATATATATATATATATATATATATATATATATATATATATATATATATATGAAAGTAAGTAAATAAACAATGTGTTTCTTTGATATAGCTTTTAGCCGATATTTTTGGGAGGATATGTGCTTAATTGAAGTCATACCTAATTTTGAAAATTAATTAGTTAATAATATATATAGTTTGGTATTTCTATTAGATAAAATACCAATATCATTAATAGAACATGTATATCTAAGTTAGGGTAACTGACTAACCAACTTTAGAAATTATATCTGTCTGTTACCAAGCACCGTTCACTTCATCTTTTCGTTACCCCAACAATTACGAGGAGAGGTAATTTATGTCTAAACATATGCATGTAATTTTATATGAGAAACAGATTTACAAATTCCTGTCTACATCCCGCTCCTACTCTCTTTCTTATATCTTATTCGCTCTTTCTCTCATTATATATATATATATATATATATATATATATATATATATTATGTATATATACTGTGTGTGTGTGTGTGTGTGTGTGTGTGTGTGTGTATTTGGGCAGCATACTTTCATTTATACATGTAAAATTAAATAAAACAGATTTATCCTGTTTAACGATTTTATTGATGATCTTTTCAAGCTTTCTGGCCAATTTTTTAAATATTTGGATGGAATTTGTGGATTAGTTCGACGAAGTTCGGATCCCGAGTACTTCGGTGGACTAATCCACGAATTCCATCCGAATATAAAAAAGTTGGCCAGAAAGATTGAAAAGATCATCAATAAAATCGTTAAACAGGAAACATCTGTTTTTTATATATATATATATATATATATATATATATATATATATATATATATGACAAAATGTGGGCATTGGGTCACCCATTGAGCTCTGGTTAAATAACTTGGATTAGGGAAAGGTGATTTTGCTAAGTGAATTAAAAAAAATAACAGCCAAAAAAAAAAAAGACATTAAAATCATTTTGTAAGATATCTAAGAAAGGGAACTTTTGTCCTCATTTAATTTATTATATTATTGGCCAGGCTCGCTGCTTATGAAACTTATCATACAAATACATTTCGCACTCTCTAAATCCCTCTCTATACAATCACAGAGAAACTGACAGATATAACGAGGAGGTAATCAAAATATACATAGACAAGGGCAATATGACATGCTGACTGTGGTGTAAAAGAAAGGCCAGTTTTTGACTTAATTGCAAATTATGACTAATTTGAACAAAATAAAAATGGATTTTTCAAACATAACTCAATCTTAAATTAAGAAAGATTTTGATATTAATTTTGTGTCATTAAGCTAAATAGACCTAAATAACGGTATAGTAAATGGAAAGTTAGCATTATAACCGCTACGTTAAATTTTAGTTGATTTAACTGCAAATATAAAAACTTTTTTTTCAGTCGTAATTTTCTTTATTTCCGTGAGCTTAATCTTTTAAAAATCATCAGGAGATTGTTTAATGTTTCTTCTTTCGAATGGAAAATGTTTTTTTCAAAATAAAATTAATTTTTATGAAAGTTTCTTTGTGTTGAATATAGGGAGGGGAGATAAACAACAACAAAAAAAAAACAACAACAACAAATTACTATACATTTAATGTTGAAAAATATTTTTTAAACTAAGTTTAATTGAAATTATACATTGCAATACTAACATAAACAACTGTCTCAATGATAGATTTTAATAATTAATTTCAATGGTTAATTGAATGTATAGTAATTTGGGTTTTTTTGTTTATTTTTTTAAGCAATACGTAATTAAAAACAACCTTAATCCCCTAAAATCGTAACCCAATTCGCAAAATGTTAATTCATTGACTGTAGTTAAACATTCCGTTTTAATTTTCCGACCTAAATCAGAAGTCAGCCCTCTTTATTTATACTGTAATTAGTAAACTATAAACATAAAAATATTACGCCCCCACGGGGTCAAAATTAAGTGACTTGAAAAAATAAGTAATGTATTATAAAGATCGTTCATTGATGAATAAACACTGAAAAATTAGTTAAAATCCGATTATTCCCTGATTTTTGGTAAGTTATTTTCTGGAGCGGGGGGCTAAAGTCACTTTGTCAAAAACGCATTTTAGACCCAATTTGGGTCTAACTATGTTATGTTAACTGTTACTAAGAGAAATTTCGACAACTATATGTATGTATTTATTTAGATATTTCTTTATCATTCTTTTACTGTTTGACAAAAAAAGAATTTCGTAAATAACTTACGAAATTCGCACAAACACTATTTATTTATTCAAAATAAGTAAACATAATTAGTAAATAAGTGTTTGTGTGAATTTCTTAATTTTGAAGATAATATTAACCTTTATTCAAGTTTCATTGTGTTAAATATCCCCCCCCCCTTTTAAGCGCTAATAATTTACGATTTTTTGTTTGTTTGTCTACAACATTGAGAATAATATTCCAACTTTTTTGTACGTAAGACAATTGTAAATTCAGTTTTTAATTGCTTGTTTGAGTTAGAAATAAAATGTAACATTGTAATTTATTTATCTATTGGAGCAACAAAAATAACAAAGATTAAAAATGGATATATTTTATTCTAAGAAATATGAAAGTATTCATAAAATATTGATAAAAACGTTTTCATTTTTCTTTTTTGCATAAAAACAAATGCATTCAACAACGCAGAATAGAGCGGGCATACGAAAATAGGCAGCAGGATGGGACAGGGTAGAGCGTGCGTGCTGATTGTAGCTGGAATATCAGCAGCAGCAGCTATACGATTTCTTTCTAAAAATCGTTTGATTTTTGTTTGATTAATTAATCATATCCCTTAATCAGTAAAAATCAATAACAAAATTTGAAGTGTTTCTTAGAACGATATCAATGTGTATGCAAGATTTTGAATCTGAGTGACCTCCAGTTTTGGAGTTATACGTCGACACTTACATACCAAAATCTCTCCTATATATATTAGATATATACACTAACTACTTGAATGAAGGTTTTTATATATTTACTTGATATTACAGGTTTCAGAAAACAGCTCGCATAAACTCTTTGTCAACTATATTTCGCCCACGACAGTACAAATTTTCTTGGCATTTTGTTCTCTATTGTAAAAGGATCAAATAAAAGTCTCAGGGTTTGTTCACAGACCAAGCAAAAGATGACAAGGGTGTTGTGATTTTTCAGTGTAAACAAGTGACACGTGCAAGAGTCGGTACCAGCGGCTTACGGTATGACCGCAGTGGTGAGACAGCCGCTGTGATTGGCTTAGAGTAGGCAAAAAGTTAATACAGTTGAATAGAACTCATTAACTTTGGTTGTTACTAATGTAAATCGAACTAATGCCCAAATATACATATCTCTATTCACAACGTATTAAGCAGAGTCAGGAAAATTGGAACTTTTATCTTTAAGAAAAAAATAAAAAGCCTAAAAGAAAAGAAGAAAATAAATTAACACTGTGCTTTTAAGATAACACTATTTATTTCATCTGTCAGAGATTTTTTTTCTCTATCTATTTAACTGTCTTGCATGATAAATATGAATTAAAACGAATTAAATTATCTCACAAAGGATAATGATTATCTATGTACTTATAAAACGTTAAGAAGAGAAAAATGAAAAAAAAAAGCTGTTCAACTGAGATTCTTCAACTGTGGAAAAAAATTTTAAAAAAAGTAAAAAAAAGCAATAATCACATCTGGTACTAAACTTCCAGTCGGTACACTGTATTTGCTTGAGACACATTTAGTCAAATATTTTAAATTACTCATCTGAAATCGATTTTAAATTGTTTATAAGTATGATTACTAATAGTGACTTGTTTTTTGTTTTCCCCGCATTTTTTATTATTTTCCCACGTTTTTTTTAAATTTTTTCCCGCGTATTTTTATTTTTCCCGCGTTTTTTATTTTTTTTATTTCTTTTCTTTTTCAAAACTTTCAGGCCGCTAGAAAGAGGCAATTAATTGAAATACAAATTGGAATTGTCATAATCTTAATGAGATAGAAGATAAGAGACGAGTAGTGCAAGTTTTGTATATGACGCCTAGTGTATCTGTGTGCGTCCCGGCAGACATCTGAAATAGATAATTACATTCTTATGGATGTACATGTGTGTGCTATTTCGGACTAACAAGACAGAAACGCCCATGCTCCATTTATACATACTCATCACATAAACATACACATAGCCAAACACACAAGTGAACAGATATGAATCATAAGCATTGATACGTATATAGACAGGATCATAGATATAAACCCTTCAATATGTATATATATATATATATATATATATATATATATATATATATATATATATATATATATAAGTTAAAAGAAAGGAAATGAATCCGACAATATGAGTAAGAAAAGGTGGAATGAAAACATCACACAATGCTGTTAAAGAAGAAAACAATTTATAATATAATCATAGCTGATATTGATCAATATTTCGATTTTACAAAAATCATCATCAGAGCTCATTCACTCCCGTAGTTGTTTGGGTCGGAGAGGAAAGTCAAATGAGTTTACAAAACAAAAAACCTTAATACTGCAAAAAACGAAAGACGTTACAATATTCACCAACATATATATATATATATATATATACATATATATATATATATTGATAATAGAGACTGCTATATTTATAACTATATAGTGCGCAATATATTGTGGATAGAGCATGTTGTACATCTCTGTTAGTGTAGACAGGAAGTCAATGGCGCTAGATTACTGTGGACTAATGGTTAGAGTCGTAGGAAATTGACTCGTCGACCCGAGTTCAATTCCTGGGCAAAGCTGTTTGCATTTCACATGGCTCTAGTACTCTTGGGAAAGGTATTAATCCATTTCTCCCTCTAGCTATGGGTAAAATAGTAGCGCGGACAGGGCTCTTAACCATGGCTAGGTTATCAGTCTAGGAGAAGGAAAACTCTGAATTCAAACCTGTTAAACTCCGCTTAATAAATTGACCTGTGTCACATCCTGCTCGTGCAGAGGGGTTGGTAAATATATATGCGATGCCGTATTAATAAGTAAACAGTGCTCAATATCATTGATAGAGAATATAAATCAAACGCTGAAACAAATTACCCATTTGGTCTGAAAATCGCATAGACTTGAAACTGTCAGTAACCAGGCGCCGTTGACTTCATTTCCACGCTTCATAACTTGAATATATGTCCTGTGTCCACGCTGAAAAGGATGATCTTGATTAAATACACAAAAAATAGAGCCATGCTGGTAGCCATTTGTATTTGTACTCTTGACGTCTGAACAATACGGACCACTTCTTTCGTACTTTATATGGTGCTGTAAGGAGGTTTTCTTTGTGTTTTTTTTTTTTTACTTCGAACTGCAAAAAGTTGATAAAAACGGACATTTCTATACCACAAATGACCAACATTTTTGAGGCAACTTGTGGGACTACATCAAGAAAACATTGCACTCAAGAAGGAAGGGCCAAATGGAAAGCTAAACACGTCCCATATTAGGAAACCGGAAATATCCTCGATAGGACTAGACGCAACAGACTGCGACTGGGCATCTTTTATTGAAACACATTGGCCCGACATGAGTAACTAGAAAGGAGATAAGGATGGCGTGTACTCCCGAAGCGAACAGATAACTGTTAGAGCTGATAGATCTCGAGGTGTTATATACTGACTTCAAATTCACGGCCCTACTTCGTGTATCTGCATACGTAGCGGGTATTGTCACTAACCCTAGACGATATATGTAGTTGTCGTTTAATGAAATCTACAACACATGGTATAGTGGGAGTTTTGACTTTATTTCTCTTCTCGGCGGTGGGCGGCGAGCGTTGACAACGACTACTACTAATGCTGAGATGACTAGCGTTGGTGAGCTGGGAGGGGTGGACGAACCTCACTGCCCGCTGGCAGGGATGGACCTTGTGCTCTGTTCGCCGCCCACTGTCTGACTGACTTGTCGGCTCGAACCCTCAGGCATTTTATATTGATAGGTACTCCTACGCATCTTTATTTTTTGATCTGATAACGGGCATTTGTTATATATTTCTTTATCTTCTCCCTGTTTCTTTGACTGGAAAGCCTCGCTTCTGTTTTTTAACTTCTTTGTTCGCTTTTACCGGGAAAAAAAGTCCTTTGTCATTTCTGTCGTCTTTTCTTTGTTTAATTTAACCGGAAATTCGTATTCCGGTTTGTACAATATACAACAGAGGTACTCAAATCTGCCACGGAGGAACACCTGTTGCAACAAATACGACTCGTTGCATTTAACGGGTTTCTCAAAGAAGTGCACAGACAGAACGTCCACTTCATGAGGCAGAAAGAGGGTGTCAGTCACACATTATCTTATTCGATTATATACCCAACCCAAATTTTACGAATTCAGAGTTATATGCCCGATCGAAGGGAACTGCGGTCGGCATGTAGACTATTTCGGTGATATGGTAGCTGGTCAAATGGTAGAATGGTTTTTCGGAGGGATTGCGTAAAGACAACCATTACTAACTAGCAAGACCTGTGGATATACCACAATCTGATTTTAATCATTACAACGTTTGAGATGTTTACTTAAGAGCTATTGCTAAATAGTTCGATATTTAAAAAGTATAATAATCTCTCATTCTTTTTTCCTCTCTTTCGTTCATTTCATCATGTTCGATTGGAACATATCAGTATTATTGCTTGGGAAGACAAAACATTGCGTCGTATAGTGAAACTCAGCCTACTTTTTTCACCAACTAAAACTCAGTTTACAATCTGACAGGTGACAGGGATACAAACAACAAAAACAACTAAAAGAAAACGGAAATCTAACTGGTTATTTCCTAGTTGAGTTACATGATATTACAGAACCCAAATTTACATAGTTTAATGGGAAAATAGATAAATAATTTGGGTTCTGTTTTTTCTGGGTCACTCATGTTACTCAACTAGGAAATAACCGAGTTACAAACTGACAGATGATGAGGATACAAAAACAAAAGCAACTAAAGAAAATGTAAATCTAACTGGTTATTTCCTAGTTGAGTAACATGATATTAAAGGGTGACCCAGAAAAACAGAACCCAAATTATTTATTTTCCCATTAAACTAACCCTAAACGCAAACCTAACCCTACCCCCTAACCCTATCCCCCCTAGTTGAGTAACATAATATTACAGGGTGACCCAGAAAAAACAGAACTGCGGTCGGCAGGTAGACTATTCCGGTGATATGGTGTCTGGGCAAATGCTAGAAGGGCTTGTGAATACGGATCATCAGGGTATAATATTGGCGGTGGCCTCACCACTCTAGAGCAAAAGTTTAACAGGCTAATTTGCCAGGAGATCACCGAAAATTCGACTCCTCATTCTCACAACATCTCCTTGCAATATATATATTTAACTACCCCTCCACACGAGCAGGATGCGACACAAGGTCAATTTCTTAAGCGGAGTTTATCGGGTTTAAATTCAGAGTTTTCCTTCTCCTAGACCGGTTGCCTAACCATGGTTAAAAGAGCCCAGTCTGCCCTACTATTTACCCATAGCTGGAGGTAGAGTAGGATTCATACCTTTCCCAAGGGTATTAGCGTCAAGGGCCTTGTCCACACGGATACACGCACGATGACAAGTACTCAGGCGCATACAATATAAGATGACCACATCAGTTCATTCCTTGGTCAGAGGGGGAGTAGCATGTATAAGTAGAGGATCTGCCCCTGTCTCTTGGATGAACAGGGTGATCTGCCCTGGATCAGATACACTATAAATAGAGCTGTGGTTGTAGCCATTTGCAATTCGAATCTTGACGTCTGAACAATACGGACCACATCTTTCGTACTTTATAGAAGGTTGATATGCATTAAACAAAGAAACAGAACCAAAGCCAAACGAAATTATATCCAATAGTAATAATTTTTGAACATATCTATTTGATCCATGGTTTGTATCCTTAAAGGTATAATTATTCAGGGTCAGAATGGACCTTTGAGTAATAGCTATAACGTTGTGCTCCACAGCTATTCAGAGCTCCCAAACTGCAGCGTCACCATTAAGTGCTGTTAAAGTCATACCCAGGATATCTCTTCTTGGGTACGGACTTACCCCTCTGCAGATGCTGCAGGTGGCCTATTCAAATCCCACCGAGCGGACTAATTTTAGATTTTTTACAAATACTAGGTGACCTATAAAAGTTTGACTTATATAACATTAACCATTAAGTCATTTGGGTCATAAAATATCGTCCAAGGAAATGTGTATTACAGCTGTATTCGAAAAAGGATATCTTGTAGACCTTGTGATTTATAGAACGTTGCACCTTAAATTGTTCAATTTCTACGACTTTTCACAAGGTTTCCAGTGTCAATCTTCATATCTAGGCCCAATTATTTCAGGTCACTTACCCCGCCCACCCTCCTTATTTTTCGGGTGCAATAAATCAGTGGAGGTTATATGGGATTGATACTTTTTTCTGCATAAATAAAAAGATAAAAGATCAAAGGTGTGAATAGAAGAAAAACACATTTTTTTAATGAATCTGCTCTGGTAGTAAATAAGTACCGAAAATCGAAAAATAAAAAAATAATTTTTGGAGATTTTTTTTTTTACTCATTTTGATAATTATTTAATTGGCTATTATCTTATAAAAGAAAAAATATATACATCAATATTTGTTCCATTTAAAAGGGTAAGCAATAGTTTTTGACGAAAAAAGTATGTGTGATTGATACTAACGTAAAGTAGTTATTAAAAAAAAATTTTTTTAGTATCTAATAAAATTACATTTTAAACTTAACATCATGTTGCTCATATTTTAAATGAATTTTATATAATAATTTATCATAGCAGAAATATCTAATTAAAGTTTTGAAATAAAAAAACTGATACATTATAAAATTCATTCATTGATAAATCAATTGAGTTGAAGCAATGTGTTAAGTTTATTGAAACAAACACTTTCCTTTAAATAACCACATAAAAAGAAGTTGGGCAGACAAAACAGGCAAATGGGGGGACGACATTTGAATACTAAACATCTTGAAATTATTCTGCCACCAGAAAATTATTTTTTTTGAAATTACAAACCTTTTAGTCCAATAGTAAGAAAGTATAGTCGTCGGGGTGGCCTAAAATCGGTATCAACCAGACAGCGAGGGAGTGTAGCCCCCTTTCACTAGCGCTATACCAAAGAGATTGGTCTTTAGCATCTGAGGTAGAGCGCCACACTGACAATCGGCTCTTTATTTACCGCACAGATCCCTGTGCTACTCATACGCTGAGTTTGCGAGTGCCGGTATCGAACCAGGAGCCTTGATATTTCTTGGCTGATACTCTACCGACTGAGCTAAGCCGGTCAGACCATGGAAATATATTTTTACCTATTTGTAGAAAATGATATCTTGTAGATTGCTTCCATTTATTGCACCTTAATCCAAGCACTTTGTATGAATTTGCACAAGATTTCTACAGCCAATCCTCTTCTCTCTATGTTGTATACCCCTTTCATTACTTACTTCTATTCTTCTTCTGGCGTCTTTGACATCTGAAGTTCTTCTAGCGTCTCTTCTAACATCTGGAATTCGTCTTGGTCGGTCGGTCGCACTTAACTCATTTCTTCTTCTAGATCAGTCTTGTTACCAAGACGTTCATTAATCACAAAACCGTGTTATTTTCTTAAGCTTTTATTTACTTAACTAAACATTTCATGTAACTAAACATCTGACAAACATAGCGCGCGTATACAGTTAGTTCCAGTTAAGGCAGGACATCTTCTCTGCCTGACGTCTAAACTGAAACTGAGGACCCAACCAGGTCCCACATGACTTCACGTATTTCGCGGGCTTTCTGTACTATTCCATGGAAAGTCCCGCCCGTGATATGAAAAGGGCCATCCCTTTAGAAATACAGGGGATTGACAATAATCTTATGCAACCGCATAGATTATGTAACATCTACACCACTATTATTCTTGATATGATATCTTAATCTTATTCAAATATAAACACTCCTTTAAATAACCCAACAGAACGAAATCGGGTAGACAAGTCAAGTGAATGAGGAGACCATTTAAATTCTGAATCTCTTGAGATTATTGTGCCGCCAAAGATTTCTTTTTGTTGAAATTATAACCATCTCAGTTGAATAGTAAAATTATTGGCGGACCTGAACTTTCAGACCCCCCCCATCTAAAATGTTTCTTTTTAATCTTTTTTTTTTTTTCAACGGATTATTATCGATTGCACTCCAATCTATCCGATTGTAAAAAAAAAAAATTTTTAAGTAATTTATTTTTCGAGTTTTCAGGGGTGCTCAGTTCCCCGTAAAAGTTTATCGTAAACCGATCCCCCATATCGGAACCGCTGAAAAAAAATTTTCTTTGTAATTTCTTTTCTTTTTCTTCAATGGATTATTATCGGAACCGCTCGATAAAAAATAATTTGGGTTCTGTTTTTTCTGGGCCAGCCTAACTTTGACACCTTTGCGCCAGTTTCCTTTCGAGCGGTTCCGATATGGGGGTCGTTTACTATAAACTTATACGGAGAATAAGTACCCCTGAAAACTCGAAAAATAAATAACTTTTTTGAATTTTTTTTTCACAGTCTGATAGATTGGTGTGCAATCAATAATAATCCTTTGAAAGAAGAAGAAAAAAATTAAAAACAAAAATTATAGATGGGGGGGGGGGGTCTGAAAGTTCAGGTCCGCCAAATAATTTTTTATTTTTGTTTGTTGTTTCACGCTCTAACTCGACATTTTCAATTTGCTTAGTTTATTTATAATATTTGAAAATTTATCTAAAATTCGAATTCAAAAAGTTATGAACTTTTTAAAATGTTTCATTATTTTGTCCGCCATATTGTAGTATGCTTAATAATTAACACTGTTCGTTGTGAATTGGAAATCAACAAAGAAAAATTTTCAGTCGTTAGGAATTACGTAAAATTAGAGAATAATGGTATTGTGTGTATTTTATTTGCAAAATGACGATCTGTCTCGTTTTGACGAAAAGCAATTGAAGTTTTCTTTTAAATAAATAATAGTCAAAAATGGATAATATTTCATAATGCATTCGTTATGTAGAGTCAGAAGTAGGGTGTTGAGAAAACAAAAGCAGCCGGGAGTTGATAGATAAAAGAAATTCATAGAATAGAATGGAGAGAGAGAGAGAGAGAGAGAGAGAGAGAGAGAGAGAGAGAGAGAGAGGGGGGGGGGAGAAGAGGGAGAGCAATTCTATATATGTTACAGAAAGTTTATTTGCTGAACTTATAAAACCAATCCTCTGAATGGTAGCAATTCTGTAGCATGTGAATTGAGAAGCTATTGAAACGGTTGCTATGAGAACTATACAGACTTAAGTACAAAGTGGATAAAAGACACGTTTAGGTTAGTTGGCCAAAAGTGAAGTTCATATTAACTGTCTCTTCCATGTTCACTGCCGTATCTTGCACAAAAATATTCCTACCGACACTGCCTATATATATATATATATATATATATATATATAATGTGTGTGTGTATAGATATGTGCGTGAGTCTATATATAATGTGCGTTTGCCTATAGATATATGTGTGTGTGTGTGTGTGTGTATAGATATGTGCGTCTCTCTCTCTCTATCTCTCTCTCTCTATATATATATATATGTATATATGTGTGTATATATGTATGTGTGTATAGATTTGTGCGTCTATCTCTCTCTCTCTCTCTCTATATATATATATATATATATATCTGTGTATATATATGTGTGTGTGTGTGTGTGTAGATATGTGCCTCTCTCTTTCTCTTTTCTCTCTCTCTTTCTCTCTTTCTCTTTCTCTCTCTCTCTCTCTCTCTATATATATCTGTGTATATATATGTGTGTGTGTATAGATATGTGCGTGTGTCTATATATATATATATATATATATATATATATATTATGTATATCTGTGTATATATGTGTGTGTATATAGATATGTGCGTGTGTCTATATATGTATGCATATATATATGTGGGTGTGTGTGTGTATGTGTCCGTATGCGTATATATATGTATATATCTTTGTGTATATATGTGTCTGTATGCGTATATATATATATATATATATATATATATATAAGAAGAAGAAGAAGAAGAAGAAGAAGAAGAAGTTGAAGATTATTTCAAAAAATTAGGAAGGTGAAGCATCTTGGTTAGAATTACGAGGCGCTGACAGTAGACACCGTAATTGCATTTCTGGATAAATATAACTTCTCGGTTGGCCTGACGCCAGCCAACGGAAGATAATTGTGGAAACTTACGGCAAGAGTATAATAACGATTTGATCTGAGAGTAAAAGATTCGCTGGAGCCGATTCCAATCGTAATCTGTTTATTTCGACCCTGACTTTTTCGCTCTGTTTCTCTGAACTCAATTTTAAAAGAGCAGACGATAAGACCATGAAATATTACCGGCTACTTTTTCAGCCCATAACCCGCCATTTAAAGTCGGCTTGAAGCCAGAGGTGAGCGGTCCTGAACGGGCTACCTGGATGCCATTTATTTCATGGAGGCCGCGTACGTCAAGTAATTGCAGGGTGAACACGAATAGAGTAAATGGACATTATTTTGGCTAGTCTAATATCAAAGTGAGAAATCCATTAAATTGTTACATATTCACAAGATAAAGCTGAATAGCTGAAGGCGATTTGAATGTAGCCATTGATGTTCTTTACTGACCAGTGGTTCTGTGAGGCAGACAGTGAGATTTACCTAAATAGATGATCGGTTTAATAACAAAATCTTGTTCTTTTATTAACCTGTTCACGGCCGTATTCTTCAATATCACATCGTTCCAGTAACGCGTTTTCCAGCAAGAAACATATATCAAAAAGCGCTAACACCATTGGCAAAAGTATTAATCTAACTAATCTCCTTCTAGCTAGTGATACATACCTGGTCGGACTGGGCACTTTAACCTGGATTTGGTAACCAGTCTAGGAGAAGTAAAATTCTTAATTCAAATATGATAAACTTCGCTTAAGAAAGTGATCATATATCACATCCGACTTGTGCCGATATATATATATATATATATATATATATGAGAAGAAAATATTTTAATTTCCTCACCGTATTTCCACATATATATATATACCAAAACCTCCGCACGAATAGGATGTGACACAGTCAATTTTAAGCGGAATTCTTCTTGACTATTTGAATAACCGGACCATATTACCTTTAGGCACCCCTTTTTGATCTCGATTAAGAAAGGACATATTTTTTCATTTACACCGTCAATATCCGGTTGTTTGTTAGGGGTTAGGGTTAGGGGTTAGTTTTATAATTTTTTTAAATCTAAAAATCGTCTATTAAAACAACCGGTTTTAATAGACGATTTTTAGATTTTTTAAAATTATAAAACTAACCCCTAACCCTAACCCCTAACAAACAACCGGATATTGACGGTGTAAATGAAAAACATGTCCTTTCTTAATTGAGATTAAAAAGGGGTGCCTAAAAGTTATATGGTCCGAATAACCAAGTTTAAATAGCCCAGTCTACCGTACATACTGCTAATACTATTAGGAAACGTATGAATCGTACTATTCTTTCTTCCGCTATTGGTAAATAGTAGGGCAGACTGGGTTCTTTATCTTTAACAATAAAAGTGGTTTAAATAATTAACTCGGTTAGGAAGACGCAGGTATTGAAATAGGCTTCTAGATAGGAGTCGATTGAGAGGGAGAAATAAAACGGATTCTCTGTATAATGGTTAGTGATCAGGTTAGTTAGAGCATATAAGGTGGTAAGTTAAAATCAATTAAATTCATAGAAGGGGTGAACTTACCGTACGCGTAATCCGTGGAAGCTAAATTAGATTGAAACCGAGAGGAACCAATTATTCCATTATATAGTAGTAGTAGTAGTAGTAGTAGTAGTAGTAGAGTGGATGGGCTTTTTCAGTGGCTCACACTGACTGTGGTTTCTCGATTTAAGGGGTCAAGTTTTTGTAGTTTTATTCGTAGCAAAATGTTAAGACTAGCAGCACGTAGCTTGCAGGGTGGCGACTTTAGGAATCCGGATTCAAGTCGGGGCTGCTATCGGAGTCGATATGATGCACAAGAAGCCATAATCGGCGATAAAAATAGTGCATCACTGATGACAACCCAGTACACATTCAAAAGATGTATCTTACGACTATCGGGAAAAATATTAAATTGTGACAAAATCGTCATACATATTTTTTTATTTTTATTAAACACTGAATATCTTCTCACTTTCGAATTCTGAGGCCGCACAAGTGTTGGTAGCCAACGTCATATTTAATATTTAGCTGTTAATTCTAATGATATTCAACAATTTTATTTGTCTGGATTTTTGAGGTGAGATTTGATCTGTATAATTTTGATTTTTCGGACTGTTTTCCTCGTCTTTATTGTGGTATGTAAAATCATAACCTTTCGCCCGCTATATCCTCCAGTCATTCCCAGGTTGTTTCCTATGTATCGAGCATAGTTAAATGGGAAATCATTTTGAATAGCTGGGCTGTTGATCAAAAATTCTTCGACGCCTTTTTTGATCAACAACCAAACTATTTAAAATGATTTCCGAGGTTGGGTTATTGCTACGCTTGGATACACAAGAAACATCCGAGGAAGGTCGGAGGTTACAGCGCCAGAAACATTGTGAATTTACATACCATGATAAAGATGAGGACACCCGTCTGAAAAATCAAAATTATATTCAACAATTTTGTTTAAAAAAGGAAGGAAAAACAGAGACATAAATCTGTTGAAAATCTCCAAGATTGGCAAATCAATATTTTAAAAAGTTATAATTTTCGAAAACAAAATCACCGAAAAACCAATATAATTATCCCTCACTCTTATTTTTCTTTACTTTCTCTATCTCTGGTGATGTGTAGACTTTTCTGGTGACATAGGAATACTGCGTCTGGTTAAATTTGCCGCCACACAGGCGCTAGTATGTACAGAGTGGCCCATAAAATGCTGAAAATTTTAAAAAAATCATAAGTTTCTTGATTTTAATTCAATTTTCATATCACTTATCAGTAATATAAGCAAACTAAAAATGTGAATTTATTAAAATATTTTGACCATAGGCACCCCTAGTCCTAACCCTAAACCCTAAACCTAACCTCCCTAGTTGAGTAACATAATATTATTGGGTGACCCAGAAAAAAACAGAACTTTGTAATAAAACTGTTTATTTTAAATTTTTAAAAAAGTTTAAGTCCAACAAATGTTAGGGTTAGCGTTTAGGGTTAGGGTTAGGGTTGGGGTTGGGGTTTAGAGTTAGTTTAATAGGAAAATAAATAAATAATTTGGGTTCTGTTTTTTCTGGGTCACTCATGTTACTCAACTAGGAAATAACCGAGTTTACAAACTGACAGATGATGAGGATACAAAAATAACAAAAAAACAACTAAAAGAAATACGTAAATCTAACTTGTTATGGCTATTGATCTTTTATACTCTTTGCTTTTTTTTTTTTTACATTCGGACGCGACTCTTCCGGACGAAAATCTTTTCATCATTCGGTTCATTTGCTACGCTTCAAACAATTTACCCACCATATTGCGTTGATTCACACCTCACGAAAAAGAAAGAAAAAAAAGATCTCTTCAATGGTTCAGACCAAACACTCTCCCACCCCTTGCGGCGTCTTCTTCAAAGGGACGTAACTCCTCCCTAGCAATTAAGACCATGGACAGAAAGTCACTGAAACTGTGACGACTGGAGCGAGTCGTGGTCTGAAAGAATCAGAGACGAACAAACAACGTTTTATTGTCACAGTTTTCCTGTCACTAAACGTTATATATTTTCTTATTGTTTTTCTTTATATCATATACTTATGTTTTAAGATATACAAAAAAAAATCACAAGTTTCTATTAAGAAGAATACGTTAGATTATTAGGTTTCAAGGGTGGCTGCGTATCCCTGGTATTGTGGTTTTGTTTTGTTTTTTTTTTTTTTTACGGCTTATCAATCTCAGTGGGTCATTTAATACCGATAAAGTTTTGAAATAAATTCATTTTTTAATTGTTTTTTATAAACACATTTTTCTATTTAACCCATAGATGGGACCCTAACAGGTACTGCCACTCTGGGTTCGAGTGGACCAGGGAGCAATGATGATGAAGGGGTCCTCCATATTCCGCAAAGCTCGAAAACTGGAACCTCACCATCAGATAGAGTTTAACGTTATTCCTAGGACATGTAGACCCTCAGTCCACTGCCTCCTAACACCCATATGATAAAGAGGGCTGGGGTTTAAATAAGGGCAATAGGGTTGGGGAAATCATATAGGTGTTAGGGCTTGGCGTGACCAGCCGATTGATCGGAGGGGGCCTTTCCGACCGCCGGTCTAGCCCAAGAAAGAGCCAAAGTGGAGTATTGCAAGTCATGGACAGCTCAACCACCTGGTAAATAATTAGAAATGAATTAAAAACTAGTATTTTTCTGTCACACTCTAGACGTAATCTATTTTCTTACTTTTTTCATTTTTTATTATTTATTTAGTTTTCAGAATATATAAAACATCACAAGTCTATTAAGAATAATACGTTAGACTCGCTCAAAAGGTTTCAGGCGTGAGAAGCGTGTACATAGTGTAGTGGCTAACGTACTGGACTTCAATCGAAGTAAACAGGTTCGAATTCTAGTCATGTTATTACATTAAAACACACAGTCCTGGTGTAATGGTTACCGTCGTGTAAAATGGACAAGGCGGGATGAGTTCAATTTCTGGACGAGGCTGTTGACATTTCACATAGAGCTAATACTATTGGGATAGGGATGAATACAACTATGCTCCCTCCAGCTATGGGTAAAATAGTAGAACACATTGGGTTTTACCCTAGGTTAGTCTCCGAGAAGGAAAAATCTTTAATTAAAACATGTTAAACCACGCTTAAGAAACTGACTTTTTGTCACATCCTATTCGTTCGGAGGGGTTGGTAGATATGTTTTGCATTGACTTTCTGACTAATGCCCCTGAGAATTTAAAAGTTCGGATTCATTTCAGAATGTTTTTAATTCACTCACGGAGATGGCTCGATTCCAAAATGGTATGATGTATTGGGCTACGGCCTTTGGAGAAAATTTTAACAGTCTGATACAAGTCCCACTGACACGCACGCACAGGCATATCTCCCTCTCTCTCTCTCTCTCCCTCTCTCATATATATATATATATATATATATATATATAATATGAGAATCCTATATACATGTGAGTAAACGCATGTCGTGTGTTTTTGTTATATACAGACCAAGATATACGTACATTATATATTAGGCTATGGCCTTTGGATTAAATTTAAAAAATGTGACACACTGACTCAATGACAACGATATATATATATTCTAATTATAATTATATTCTAATTGTATATGAGCGTTCAGCTAGAAACCACAATGTTCCTAGTTCGATACCGGTCCTCGCCAACTCAGCGTATGAGTAGCACAGGGATCTGTGCGGTAAAGTAAGAGCTGACGCCAAAACAATCTCCTTGGTCTAGCGCTATTGAAAAGGGGATAGACTCCCTCGCTGTCTGGCTGATACCGACTTTAGGCTGCCCCGACGACTTATATATATATATATATATTATAT
>CM042150.1:108873805-108886305 GCA_023376005.1 Doryteuthis pealeii | reverse complement strand
CCCCATGACATTTTAACTACATACTTTAGTTGGGCTTGACAGGTGGTCGGAGAGTCCCCTTTCGATCAACGGTTGATCACGTCAAGCCTTAGCACCTATATGATGGTCACAACTATATTACTCTTATGGTAACACCCAATCATTTTTATGTGCTAGAATCCGATGGGTGAGGGCCTTAGTTTCCTGGGTATGAAATTTAAATTCTGGAGCTCTTAGACGTACTTCATTGCCATTACTCCCAGGTCCACTCTGACCTGGAGTGGAAATACCTGTTAGGCTGCTATATATGGGTTAAATAGAACAGACAATGAATTTTAAATGACTTGGTTACCCGGCAAGAATGAATAAAACATAAGATGTTTTCGGTATTAAATAACCCAGGGCTTGAAATGCCGTAAATTTAACTAAACAACCAACCAACTAACCTATTTTTAATACATTTTTAAAATGGGTTTAATATATCATTAATTTCTTATTTTATTTCCCTTTATTTTTTCTTATATAAAATGTGGGTAAAACTTTTTAACCCTTTCTCGGACAAAAACATGGTGTGGGTTTTAATGGACTTTGGTCTTTGTCTGTCTCCACGATTTACCTTTATAAAAGGATATGCACTCGGTCATTGTAAAAACACGCAGATAGTCTGGCATATATAATATTTCTTATATATATATATATATATATATATATATATATATATATATATATATAAGATAATTAGAAGAGCACCGAGATAACATCTGTTCTTCCCCGTGTAAAGAAACACGTTCAGTAGATTTACTATTTTACTTCAGCCCAATAATTACTTATATCAAATGTGGTTCTTGTATAAAAATCGTTTGAGCGTCTACAGTAGATTGATAAATTATACCCAATTTTAATATATATATATATATATATATATATATATATATATATATATATATATATATATGCTCTCCAGCCCCCTGGGGTTGAGCACTTTAGGGGGGATTTTGCTGACAACCGCCAAGTAAAACGCAACGTAAAATATATAATACGTGTTTGTGAGTATACATGAATAAGAATATAATTAGAAAAAGAGAAAATGCAGTATTTTCTGATATTTGTGGCCACGTTATATGGCCTGGGTTAGCTCAGTCGGTAGAGCGTTCGGCTAGAAACTACAAGGTTCCTAGTTCGATACCAGGGATCTGTGCGGTAAAGTAAGGAGCTGATGGTAGGTGTGGCACTCCATCTCAACGCCAAAACAATCTCCTTGGTAAAGCGCTATTGAAAAGGGGATAGACACCCTCGCTGATTGGCTGATACCGACTTTAGGCCGCCCCGACGACTTTACTTTATATATATATATATATATATATATATATATATATATATATATATATGTCTGTGTAAATTTATATACAGGATTAACCATATAATTAGAAAAACAGAAAGTGTCATATTTTGTTATAGATTTGGCCATGTCATTTATATATATATATATATATATATATGAGGAAAAATGAGTAAAGAAAAGAAAAGTAAATGGATAAAATGAATTTAATCGATATCACATTAATCGATATCACTTACACATGTGTTTCGGTCAGTTTATCAAAAAATAAATGTTCACTCTGATGAAGGTCGATTCTTGTATGTGTGCGAAATATTTTCACACACATAAACTGACCGAAACACATGTATAAGTGATATCGATTAATGTGATATCGATTAAATTCATTTCATCCATTTACTTTTCTTTTCCTTACTCATTTTTCCTCATATTGTCGGATTCAATTCCTTTTCCATTTTTACATATATATATATATATATATATATATATATATATATATATATATATATATATATATATATATTTGTGTGTGTTTGTGTGTATATATATGGACGCGCACACACACACACACATATATATATATATATACATTATAATATGTGTATAATTACAAGTACAAGACATAATCGTATATTTTTAAACACACACACACACACACACACACACACACACATATATATATATATATAATATTTATATATATATACATACATATGTGTGTGTGTATAAAATGTATATTCAGGAATAAGAGTATAATTAGAAATACGAAAATATCATATTTTATTCTATTTTTCAGCCCGTAATGGTGAATTTGATTCGGGATAAGCGCCAAATATTCTTCATGTGTGTATTTGAATTTCCTGCCTCGAATCAAACATTGAAGCAACCTGCTTTACAGGGTCCCACAAGAACTTTGCTCTCCAGCCTTCCAAGAGTTTTGCTGTTTCGTAGGCGCTAGCTATTTTGAAATCCGTTAAGAAAGATAGAATGCCGAAAAGAAAGTCAATTCAAAAGATTTTATTTAAAAATAAAATTGGCAAACGATCAAATTGTGTCAATGATACGAGGAAAAATAGGATAGATTGAAATATTTGGGAGAGCAACAAGATGGAGGTAACATAGAAGAAGAAGAAGAAGAAGAAGAAGAAGAAGAAGAAGAAGAAGAAGAAGAAGAAGAAGAAGAAGAAGAAGAAGAATACACAAGTTTGAAGAAGAAGATGATGAGGAGAAGTTGTTTGAAGTAGATGATAAGAAAATGGAAGAAGATAACGTGTTTTATAGCGGCTTCAAATTCACGATGCTAAAGTCGTGGATGTTAGTACTGGGGTTTTTACTATACCCAAAGCGATGTATGTTAGTAATCAGCTACTACCGACTACTGGACTTCAATAAACAACAGATACGTATGTACAAGAGAGGACCCTTCTTTATTATCTTCGGTGTGTCGGTGGTGAAGGCGCAGAGCTTACAACGAGTGCCCGAGGGGTGTTTTCTGACGAGAGACGTGAAGTTTCCTTTCGGCTGCCGGCTGGCGTCTCTGGGTGTCGGCTCGAATCTTCTCGCCTTTATATTGATAGATACGCCTCCGCATCTTTATCTTTTGATCTGATAACGGACATTTGTTATATATTTCTTTATCTTCTCCCTGCTTCCTTGACCGGAAACCCTCTCTTCCGTTTTTTAACTTCTTTGTTCGCTTTTACCGAGAAAAAATCCCTTTGTCATTTTTTCGTCTTTTCTTTGTTTAATTTAACAAGAAATTCCTATTTCCGTTTGTACAATATACAACAAATGAACATACAAAGACAAAGAGGAAGAATTAAAAGAAAACGTTTGTCATCAAAGAGAAAAAGATGTGAAAGAATAATAATAATAATAATAATAATAATAATAATAATAATAATAAAGAGAACGTGTCAACTGGTGGACTTTGCGGTCACAGCAGACCACAGGGTGAAGCTGAAGGAAAAAGAAAAGATCGATAAATACCTGGACCTTTCCAGAGAATTGAAAAAGCTGTGGAACATGAGAGTGAAAGTGATACCAATTGTAGTTGGTGCACTTGGAACGGCCCCCCAAAAAAACTTGGAAAAGAGACTGGAGGATCTAGAAATCAGACGAAGAATTGAGACCATCCAGACTACTGCAATCTGCCAGATTACCCAGAAGAATCCTAACGCTGATGTGTAAAACTCAAAAAGAGGGAACAATAATAATAATAATAATACGAAGAAGAAGATTAAACGAACAGATAGAATAATTTGTACTAGTTTTATTTTATGAGTTTTTCACACGTTAGATGATGGTATTTCACTGAAACCGAGTGACAACAAGTCTCCTCAGGTCTCCAGGACTCTTCTGGGTATTCTGTCCGATTATAGCAATGCAGTGACCTGGATGGTCTCAATTCTCCCTCTGATTTCCAGTTCCCCAAATCTTTTTCCAAGCTTTTTGGGACCGTTCCAAATTCACCAACTACAATTGGTATCCCTTTGACCATCATATTCCACATATTTTTTAATTTTCTGGCAAGTTCCAGGTATTTGTCTATCTATTCGTTTTCCTTCATCTTCACCCTGTATTTTGCCAGAACTGCAAAATCTACCACTTGACAAGTTCTCTTATATTTTTGTTAATCAATACTAGGCATTATTATTTTTATTATTGTTCACTCCTTTTCAGTTTTTCACATCAGCGTTAGCTGATGTTCTTTTATCATTTCCTCTTTTTGAGTTTTCACTGTAACGTAGCGGGCTGTTCGTTGTCACGGTACCGATTAGGAATATGTAACGTAGCGCACCAATTAGGGATATGATATGTTACGGTACCAGTTCGTAATGCGTTACGTAGTGCCTTTTCTTTCACTGCACTACATTAGTTCTTTCCCGTCACTACATTCGCGATATGTACGTACGGTCGTTATTCCTTTCACGGTATCAAATCGTATCTTGTATATTCGTACGGTCGTCTGTTTACATACACAGACCCAAATCTAGCAGTCAGTCTCTTAGCCCCAAAATTCTTCCACACTCCTTTCGTTTATGGTCAAGCGAAAGGTATCACGTTTCACGGCCGCGTGCTTCTTCTTTACGGCCAATTGACTTTATCTCAACGGGTATCCAGAGGTCAGGGGAATTTCATTGATAAAACGATTCCCCTAGTATTTTTCTCGTCGTAGTAAAAGAAGAATGATAATACTGTGTTTACTTTTCAGAAGTTTATTATATTCAAAACTTCACTATTGCTTTTGAGAGAGAGAGACACTAATATTATCTGCGCTTAATAATTAATTAATTGTATTCTAACTGGATTCAACTTCGAGTTTAGTTAGTCCTTCGTGACAAGCTTTTCTTAATAATAATAACAGGCCGGTGCTTTTCGTCTCCAGCGACACCAGTTCGCCAAACTCCGTACGATCACTGACTGCCCCGATCTCTGACTGGCTCTGAACCTCTCCGATCGCAGACTCTAACTGGCTCTGATCCCTCACTGACTCGTAAATATAGTGTGTCTGAATAATCTCCCAGAAGTTTATTCTTCTCGTATTTTTGAGCTCCTTCTGGACCGAATCGAATGTTCGATTCCTTCGAATCAAACTGGTCAACCAGAGTTCACAAACCTAAGATCAAAAGGCTCTCTGTAGCCCAAAAGACTGGGTTTTTCTTAATCATAGACTTTTTGTCTCCAATCTCTCGTTAAAAAGATTTGTATCTTTTTCGGTGATTCTACAAAGACCACCCAGTAATCTAAGATAATAAGATATAATCGGTAGTACATTTTTCTAAATGTTTTTTTATAAGTCTGGCACAAGGCTACAAATATAGGTGCTGGGTGGTGATTACATAATTACTGGAGTCTGAGTGACAGCAAGTCTAGGACTTACTACTGTTACTATTATTATCATTTTTCTTCTTCTTCTTCTTCTTCTTCTTCTTCTTCTTCTTCTTCTTCTTATTATTATTATTATTATTATTATTATTATTATTATTATTATTATTATTATTTGCTCCTTTAGTTTTCACATTAGCATTTATTATTATTATTATTATTATTATTATCATTATTATCATTATTATTATTATTATTATTAGTAGTAGTAGTAGTAGTAGTTGTAAAAAGGAAAGGAGATCTAGTTTTAATCTACTCTGAAATTATCAGTGACTCTCAATTTATATTGTTCAGGTGCAGATATCAAATTCTGTTAATTTTCTTTTTAAGGTTTTTGTTTTTTGGGACTGGCTCCGATCTTCTAGAACAACAACCACCACCACCACCACCACAACAACAACAACAACAATAATAATAATAATAATAATAATAATAATAATAATAATAATAATAATAATATCTGTACCTTGCCAGAGAACTGAAAAAGTTATGGAATATGAAAGTGAAAGTTATACCAATTGTAGTTGGTGCACTTGGAACAGTCCCAAAAGGATTAGAAAAGGGTTTGGAAATTTTGGAAATCAGAGGAAGAATTGAAACCATTCCGAACACTGCACTGCTGCAATCTGCCAGAATACTCAGAAGAGTTCTGGAGACCTGGGAAGACTTGCTGTCACTCAGACTCCAGTGAAAGATCATCAGCTAACACTGATGTGAAAACTCAAAACGAGTAAATAATAATAATAATAATAATAATAATAATAATAATAATAATAATAATATCTTATCTTTTTTGTCCAGAACAAAGGTATCAGAACTAATCACATTAAAGCAAAAATAGTCAACTCCAGATGTGTAAATGCCGCTTTGGGAAAGAAAACGTGAAACGAAAACCATATTGTAAGGGCATGCAGTAGCTTTATTCATAGCAAATCCAGAACAGACACGATGGGTCAGGAACAGTGACACAATGGGAATTATGCAAACGGTCGTAAAAATAAATTTCTCCAAAACGAATTAGAATTTTTGGACCATATGACATTTAGGTACCCCTTTGCTTTGCTGATTCATAAGTACATTTTTTCCTTTACACCGTCAACATCTGGTTGTTTGTTAGAGGTTAGGGTTAGGGGTTAGGGTTAGGGTTAGGGATTAGTTTTATAATCTAAAACAAAAACTCTAAAAATCGTCTGTTAACAAACAACCGAATGTTGACGGTGTAAATGAACAAAATGTACTTATGAATCAGCAAAGCAAAAGGGGTGCCTAAAGGTCATATGGTCCGAATGTTTTATAGAAAAAAAGGAAAACAAATATATTCTGGGTATGCAATTACAATAGCAATTAGTAGTTCAGTTTATGACTTTAGCAAACAGGGTTCAAATCCTGACAGACAGAGTTTGGATTCAATACAGGCACACAGGAAAGAAGAAAGAAAAATTAGCGGAAAAAAGAAAATGGTCGAAAAACAATGTTGAAGAGACCGTTTCTATCCATTTTTAACGGAACATGGCACGAACATATGTTTAACACAGAAATTCCTATGAACTCACAAACATTCGCACATGTTGGCTAGATATCCAGCTATATCAACCTGTTCATCTGTCTCTGTCTCTCACTTTATATATATATATATATATATATATATATATATATATATATATATATATATATTATAATTTGAAGGGCAATACAATGCGTATGAAAAATAAAAACAAAAAGATGTTATTTTTGTCTTATCGATTTCGAAGCATAAACTTCATCATCAGAGTTTCGTATCAGAAATGGACGTGCTTATGTTTTTCTTTGTGTGGCTATAATTTCTCTTCTTATTTCTTTATATATATATATATATATATATATATATATATATATATATATATATATAAGGGATTTGTGCCTTTCTCAATTGTATTAGACCGGGAGTGAAGTTAAGTTCAAACTTGCTTACTACAACACACACACACACTCACACATTATATATATATATATATATATATATATATATATATATATGTGTGTGTGTGTGTGTGTGTGTGTGTGTGTGTGTTTTGTGTGTTTTAGAAAAAACAAACACATGATGTTAAAATTCGCTGACAGAAATATGTTTCGACCCTTTATTGAAGTGGTCTTCATCTGTTTCGACCCTTTATTGAAGTGGTCTTCATCAAGAGCGAGTTGTATATGATAGAGAGAATGGTGTGAGTGCACCACTTTCGTCTTATAACGGTCCACTCACACCGTCCTCTCTATCATACACAACTCGCTCTTGATGAAGACCACTTTAATAAAGGGTCGAAACAGAATTCTGTCAGCGAATTTTAACATCATGTGTTTGTTTTTTCTAAAATATTTATTTCACACTGTCGGATTCCCTTCCATTCATTTTTCATATATATATATATATATATATATATATATATAATATATATATATATATAATGTGTGTGTGTGTGTGTGTGTTGTAGTAAGCAAGTTTGAACTTAAGTTCACTCCCGGTCTAATACAATCGAGAAAGGCACGAAACCCCTTATTCCTTCAGAAAAAGAAATAAACCCATTCAGATTACAAGATCAATGGGGTCTCCCTGATGTGCTGATTAAAGGGCTGGATTGCGTAGTAACGAGTTCGAACTCGAGTCGAGCTAGTTCGTTCAATTTTGGACTGATACGCTTCGCAAAGGTATCAACCCCCCACATCTCTCAGATATGGGCTAAAACGTACAACTACTGTCCTTCTACAAAAATAGCAGTAGATAACCCATGAAGGTTGATATGCCATTAAACAAAGAAAACAAACCAAATTAAACAATTCAGAGACATCGTCTCAGTCTTATGACAAAAAAGGAAAATACTTTTTTTTCCTATTAACTGTCGACTTCAAATTTGAAAGAAAGAAAAAACCCTGTGTATTTTGTAATACAATTTAGAAAATACATTTCAACGTTTCGTATAAAAAAAGAAAAAGATTATTGGACAGGTGGCGAACAATGATAAAAACGAATGCATTGAACAGATTTCTTTTGTACGTGGTAGACATCAGCTTAGAGATAATCCCCTTTTTCTTCTACGCCAACTCGTCTCTCTTCCCCATCGACATTCATTTTTTTGTTGCTAACAGAAAAGTACAGAATAAGATGGATTTTAATCTTCAAAGAGATAGTACTAAGAAAAGAACTTATCGTGTAATTGGGTCTTAACTCAACTTCGGGTTGGTTTCTTTGTTTAATGGCATATCAACATACGGTGGTTATTTTATGCCAAATAAATCCCTGTAGAACACTAGTGGTACTATTTAACCCAACTCTGGGGGATGATGGGATTCAAACCTTTCACAAGGTGTAACGTAGCGGCGTCGTCACGGTACCAAATAGTTATATGTTACGTAGTGCCTTTTCTTTGACGGCACTAAATATCTATACGTTGTATACTTCTTACGTCTTACTCTGGTCTATTCTTCCGGCCGTCTTCTGATCGTCTATCATCTATCTTGGTCTGGTATATCTTCTAAGGTCTCGTCTGGTCTTCTATTGAGGGTTCCGTGTCTGGTTCTGTTGGGGATCATTTCTTATCAGAAGCCTTGTGTCATTGTTAGCTTTTTGTAATAACAACAAGACTTCGATTTACTTTTGATGTTACTTTATTACAGATCCCCAGACCAGACAATCACGCAGTGAGCTCACATCTTGCTACCTTCGCTTCTAAGTCCTAACTCTGCAACTGACTAACTGAGTTGCTTACTCCTTAAACCGGAAGGGCCTTTCTATCGGCTTCCGATTCTCACGGTTCTCCCCAGAACGCAAGGTGAGAGTGAGGTCAAACGCTGTCACTCACTCTCAAGGCCATCAGCTGTACTGATCGCCATAAGGATTTCTATACTACCTTAAAAAGATATTAGGGATCCATAATTATGTAACAAAGGGTATTAGTCCAAAATTGAACGTGATAACACGACTAGAGTTCAAAACCGTTTACAACACATTGAGAAAGGCACGAATCCGCTTATTCCTTCAGAAAAAGAATTAAACCTATTCAGATTACAAGATCGATGGGGCCTCCCTGATGTGCTGAATAAAGTGCTGGATTGCGTAGTAACGAGTTGGAACTCGAGTCGAGCTAGTTCGTTCAATTATGGAATAATACGCACTTTATTTGTCACGGTCAGTCGGTCGATTTTGTAGGCTTGGTTTGTGGATTTTACGGCATGTCAACCCTGTTGTAGTCTTTTTTATACGTCTTGTTTTATACATGCGTCCCACTCCGGATCAGAGTGGAGCTGGAAGTAATGGCAATGAAGGGGTACTCCACAATTCCCAGAACTCCAGAAATAGAACTTCACCATTAGATGCAGTTTAACGTCATACCCAAGACTTTAAGACCCCAAGACCTCGTTCTAGCACATGTATGATAAAAAGGGTTGGGGCTTGCCATAAGGAGAATAAGGTTGGGGCGATCCTATAAGTGCTAGCGCTTGACGTGACCAGCCGATTGATGCGACCGCACGTCAAATCTAAGGGTCAAAATGGATTGTTGCATGTCATGGATTGCTCAACCACCAGGATACCGTACTTAAGCAGCACTGGTCACCATACACGACCAACACGTGACAGCATTGGAGGTATAATTCCTTTACAGGGGTGTAATCGGTGTATTCTACAGTCCCAGCCGACAGGGTACCTCGACTTTTTAGGTGGTTTTATTTCTTTTTATCCCAGTGCCGTTATAAATTTCATTTGTAGTACCTGTCAATAACGCATGTACGGTTCAAATCTGTCTAAAAATTCAGCATCAGAAAGGAATGCTTCAAACCGCATAACTGTGTATGCGCTATTTGAAATAAGATTAGTAACTTGAATCTAGGATTGCTTCATCATCATCATCATGTCACGCCAGCAGCACAGATACCCATGACAATCTCTCGCCAACCATCCCTAACATTAATTGACACCGAGAGGCCCTCCATACAGCATGCAGTATCCGTACAGAGCTGTAGTTCTTTGCTGGATGACCCGCACTAGCATGTGCTGGTTCCCATAGAAGAACGTCGCATATGAGTTCATCCTTACTTCTCCAGCCGTATCCGGTATATCTTGTTCGTCTAACTCCGATGGTTTGTGTGATAGGGGGTAGGTGGCTGCTTTCTTGTGGGATGTTGAAAGAAGTTATTATTAGTAACTTGAAACCATAGAATTGAGTGATATACTTGAAACAATATATGATTGTATACAAATTAATAGTATTAGATAGGAATACTTCAAGCAGTCAATAACATGCAATACTGCTATGGTTCCTACGGGCGGTTGGAGAGGCCTCCTTAATCAATCAGCTTATCAAGTCAAGACCTAATACCTATACGATTGTCCCTACCATATTGCTCTTATGGTAACATCCACCCCTTTTTATCAAAAGTGTGTCAGAAGCCGATGGCGAGTGTCTTAGTATCCTGGATATGACGTCAAACTGTATTGTGCTGATGTTCCGATCCGCTCTTAGACATCTGGAGACTCTTTCATGGCCTTTACTCACAGTGTCACTCTGACCCGGAGTGGTATTACTTCTTAGGGTTCTACTAAGTAACTAAAGGATATACCACAGTATGATAGTTTAATTATTACAATGTTCGTTACGTTTACTTAACGTAATGTGACCATAAGAGGAATATGGTTGGGACAATCATATAGGTATTAGGTCTTGACTTGATAAGCTAATTGATCAAGGATGCCGCTCCGACCGCCCGTCTAGCCCAATATGTATAAAGTATAAGAATCTTGATTTAACTCTCTCTCTCTATCACTCATTTTACTTTTCCTTCTTTTTGTCTTTTCATAATGTTTGATTGAAACATATTAACATTATCGCCTACAAACACTCTGCCCTCTCTCTCTATTTCCCAAATTTTCTTTCTCTCGTTCTTTATTATATTGTTGCATGTCATTTTCTTACCTTTCTTTCTTTTTTTTAAAATAAAAACGGAATGGTCCATTATTTAGCTAAGGTGACGGCACTCATAAGAAATAAGTATATGTATACATAATTGTAGGCTTCATGTAAGTAAAAATGATCATCAGTAAATAATCTTAACTTCAAGTATTCATTTACCATATCCTGACATGAAAGAGTCGGCATTAGTTAACGTCCTGGACTGCGACATCATTTTAATTGAGTTCAAAGTCCATTAAGACTACTATGTTCACTATTGGACTAATATATGACTCCGAAACAGTTTCTAAGCGATGGAAAACTAGTCCTTGTAGACTGATTGCAAAACGAAGTCATAACAACACTAACATTTTCTCATAGTAAATGGTTTGAAGGGTGATGAAAGTGAAAATGGCTGAATATAAATTTGGGTTCATGTACATCCGACATATTAAAAAGAATAAAATCATGGTCGGGTTGGTCCGGTATTTGAACCCGTGACCTCTCGCACCCTAAGCGAAAATAATACCCCTGGACCAACTAGCAAACTACCCTATATAAACAAGAAATGTGACATTCTAAAGAACAGGAAGCCAATAAATGATCATAAAGTAAAGGGTTTGAAGGATAATGAAAGAGAAAATGGAGGAATACAAATCGGTGGATGTACACCCGAAATAATAAATTAATTGTCGGGTTCGTGCAGGATTTGAACCCATGACATCTCTCATCCTAAGCGAAAATCATAACCCTAGACCAACGAGCCATCTGCCCTTCATAAACAAAAAATGTGACATATAATGAATATGAAGCCAATAATTGATCAAAAATAAATGGTTTGAAGGTTGATGAAAGTGAAAATGGAGGAATACAATTTGGTGCATGTACACCGACATACTGAAAGAATAAAATCATTGTTGGGCTCGTCCGGGATTTGAACCCGGGACCTCTCGCACCCTAAGCGAAAATCATACCCCTAGACCAACGAGCCACCTGCCCTTCATAAACAAGAAATGTGACATTCTAATGAATACAAAGCCAATAATTGATCAAAAGTAAATGGTTTGAAGGCTGATGAAAGTGAAAATGGAGGAATACAAATTCGGTGCATGTACACCGACATACTGTAAAAATAAAATCATTGTCGGGCTCGTCCGGGATTTGAACCCGGGACCTCTCGCACCCTAAGCGAAAATCATACCCCTAGACCAACGAGCCACCTGCCTTCATAAACAAGAAATGTGACATTCTAATGAATAAAGCCAATAATTGATCAAAAGTAAATGGTTTGAAGGCTGATGAAAGTGAAAATGGAGGAATACAATTCGGTCATGTACACCCGACATACTGAAAGAATAAAATCATTGTCGGGCTCG
>CM042150.1:108841305-108858805 GCA_023376005.1 Doryteuthis pealeii | reverse complement strand
AAATCATACCCTAGACCAACGAGCCACCTGCCTTCTATAACAAGAAATGTGAATCTAAGAATAAAAGCCATAATTGATCAAAATAAATGGTTTGAAGGCTGATGAAATGAAAATGGAGAATACAAATTCGTCATGTACACCCGACATACTGAATAAAATCATTGTGGGCTCGTCCGGGATTTGAACCCGGGACCTCTCGCACCCTAAGCGAAAATCATACCCCTAGACCAACGAGCCACCTGCCTTCTTAAACAAGAAATGTGAATTCTAGAATAAAAGCCAATAATTGATCAAAATAAATGGTTGATGGGCTGATGAAATGAAAATGGAGAATACAAATTCGTCCATGTACACCCGACATACTGTAAAATAAAATCATTGTGGGCTCGTCCGGGATTTGAACCCGGGACCTCTCGCACCAAGCGAAAATCATACCCCTAGACCAACGAGCCACCTGCCTTCTAAACAAAGAATGTGAATTCTAAGAATAAAAGCCAATAATTGATCAAAAATAAATGGTTTGAAGGCTGATGAAATGAAAATGGAGAATACAAATTCGTATGTACACCCGACATACTGAAATAAAAATCATTGTGGGCTGTCCGGGATTTGAACCCGGGACCTCTCGCACCCAAGCGAAAATCATACCCCTAGAAACGAGCCACCTGCCTTCATAAACAAAAATGTGAATTCTAAGAATAAAAGCCAATAATTGATCAAAATAAATGGTGAAGGCTGATGAAAGTAAAATGGAGAATACAAAATTCGTCATGTACACCCGACATACTGAAAATAAAATCATTGTGGGCTCGTCGGATTTGAACCGGGACCTCTCGCACCCTAAGCGAAAATCATACCCCTAGACCAACGAGCCACCTGCTTCTAAACAAAGAAATGTGAATTCTAAGAATAAAGCCAATAATTGATCAAAAGTAAATGTTTGAAGGCTGATGAAATGAAAATGAGGAATACAAATTCGTCATGTACACCCGACATACTGAAAATAAAATCATTGTGGGCTCGTCCGGGATTTGAACCGGGACCTCTCGCACCCTAAGCGGAATCATACCCTAGACCAACGAGCCACCTGCCTTCTTAAACAAGAAATGTGAATTCTAAGAATAAAAGCCAATAATTGATCAAAATAAATGGTTTGAAGGCTGATGAAATGAAAATGGAGAATACAAATTCGTCATGTACACCCGACATACTGAAAATAAAAATCATTGTGGGCTCGTCCGGGATTTGAACCCGGGACCTCTCGCACCCTAAGCGAAAATCATACCCCTAGACCAACGAGCCACCTGCCTTCTTAACAAGAAATGTGAATTCTAAGAATAAAAGCCAATAATTGATCAAAATAAATGGTTTGAAGGCTGATGAAATGAAAATGGAGAATACAAATTCGGCATGTACACCCGACATACTGAAAATAAAATCATTTGGGCTCGTCCGGGATTTGAACCCGGGACCTCTCGCACCCTAAGCGAAAATCATACCCCTAGACCAACAGCACCTGCCCTTCTTAAACAAGAAATGTGAATTCTAAGAAAAAAGCCAATAATTGATCAAAATAAATGGTTTGAAGGCTGATGAAATGAAAATGGAGGATACAATTTCGTCATGTACACCCGACATACTGAAAATAAAATCATTGTGGCTCGTTGGGATTTGAACCCGGGACCTCTCGCACCCTAAGCGAAAATCATACCCCTAGACCAACGAGCCACCTGCCTTCTTAAACAAGAAATGTGAATTCTAAGAATATAAAGCCAATAATTGATCAAAATAAATGGTTTGAAGGCTGATGAAATGAAAATGGAGAATACAAATCGTGCATGTACACCGACATACTGTAAATATAAATCATGTGGGCTCGTCCGGGAATTTAACCTCTACATTCCCCAGAAGCTCCAGAATTAGCACCTCACTACTAGATGCAGTTTAACATCCAACCCAGACACTAAGACTCTCAGCCACAAAAATAAAAAAGGGTTGGGGTGATGACAAAAGATCAATACAGTCTGACCAGTCATATTAGGTCCTAGGGCTGACATAACAACCCGATTGATTGGAGGGGAGCCTCTTCAAACACCCATGTAGTCCAGTAAGATCAAGATGGAGATGTTGCATGCTCATGTGAGGGGGGTTCTGCTCCTCTGTAGAGGGGTTGTGCTGGTATACTCACCCGCTGAAAGGGTCTGGACTTGCCGGATGATGGACCGACAGGCACGGATGGTGGAAAGATTCAACAGGTAATGTGTGCTTGTTAGCACACCTAGATGATGATTGATGCAAAAATATACTAGTTAGGATTTGAAAGAAAAAAAATAAGTGGCATTCCGCAATTTCTGAAAACTACATCCAACTGGAGAAAAAAAAAAAGAAAGAAAGATGGATATAATATCTTTTTCTGACATAATATGTGTACTGTATGTGGTATGGTGGTAAAATATATATCATGGTTTGGTTTGGTTTGTTTTGGCATATCAAACCTCAGCGGGTCATTTAATGCGATAAAGTTTTGAAAAATAAATCAATTCTGTAATGGAGTAATAAATTTATAAATACATTTTTCTTTTAATCCATAGATGGATATATATGGTATCTATGTGTATACTATATGGTAGTATGCGTATTAATTATGATAGTATTATTATACATAATATATTATAATTAGTATATTAAGAAAAATTATATATATTATAAGAAAAAGATTGTGTACCTGCTTGATATGGTAGTAAGTATTAATAGATATGGTAGTATATATGAATATATAATAGTATAGATTGAAAATATAATATAAAATTAAAATTTAAAAAAAAATATTCTTGTAGAAGGAACAGTAGTAGTACTATTTAACCCATACTGGAGGTTCTACCTTTCCCAAGGGTATGAATGGCAGTGAATTAATGGCATGACTGAGTTTGAACTCATTTTATATGATTTCACAGTCCAATACGGTAGCCAGCATTGCCCAAGGGACTACCTCAAAGAAAAGTGTGAGGACAAATCCTTAATTCTTAAAAATTGGAAAAAATAAATAAAATAAAAAATTATGATGGGAAATATTTTTTCTGACACTAAAAAAAGATTGGAAAATATAATTTAAAATTAAAAAAAAACAAAAATTGGAAATTCTTGTAAAAAACAGTTAGTGATACCTATTTTACCCGTAGCTGGAGGAATGGGGAGGGATTCATGCCTTTTTCCAAAGCATGAATAGAAGTGAACATAATAGTGTGACAGGAGTTTTGAATTTGTGCGGGTTCCGGTAGCCATCACGCCTAACGGTACACATATCCCAAGAAAATAAATGACAATTTCTTAATTTCTAAAAACTGGAAAAAAATAAAATATGATGGGAAACATATTTCTCTCACACTAAAAATAAATGAAGATAGAACATAAATTCAAAAACAAACAAAAAAACTGAAAATTATCTGTATAGAAGAAGTAGTGGACTATTTAACCATAGCTGGAGGAAAAGCGGTGGGGTTCATACCTTTCTCAAAGGGATGAACTGCAGTGAATGTAATAGTGTTGACTTGGGTTTGAATTCATTTACTATGTCACAGTCCAGTTACGGTAGCCCAGCACGCCCACGAAGACTACCCAAAAATAAGTGAGCGACAATTCTTTAATTTTCTAAAACTGGAAAAAAACAAAATGATGGGAAATATATTTTTTTTCTGACACTAAAAATAGAATGAAAATATACAAAATTTTAAAAAAAAAAAAATAATTGAAATTCTGTAGAAAAAAACAGTAGTGATTATTTAACCCGTAGCTAGTGAGGATGGTGGGTCATGCCTTTCTCAGAGCATGAACGGACACGACCGCGATACAAGTAAACGTAATAGTGTGACAGTAGTTTGAATTCGTGCGGTCCGGGTAGCCATCCGCCATGGGACTACCCCAAGAAATAAATGACAATTCTTAATTTCTAAAAACTGGAAAAATAAAAATAAAAAATGATGGGAACATATTTAATCTGACACTAAAAATAGATTGAAAATATGACATAAAATAAAAAAAAAAATTCTTATAGAAGAAGATATGGTACTATTTAGCCATAGATGGGGATGGCGGGAATCATACCTTCACAAGGTATGAACAGCAGGAACGTAATAGCGTGGACCTGAGTTTGAACTCATTACTATGATGTCACTATTTAGTAGGTAGCCATCACGCCACGGGATTACCCAAATAAAAATAAGTGGGAATCTTTAATTCTGAAAACTACAACAAATGGGAAAAAATAAATGGAAAAAAAAAAAAAATTGATGGGAAATATAATCTTTTCTCACACTAAAAAAATAGATGAAATATGACATATAATTTTTTTTTTTAAATTGGAAAATATCTTGTTTGGACTGGACCGTAGCAGAAGGCGGCCAGAGGCCAGCAAAAGAATTTATGGAAATATATTAACTAAAAAAAAAATAAATTAGATATTTATCATTAGTAATATAAACAGAAAAAAAAAACAACATTCATACGAAGAAGAATCAGCGTAAAGAATGAGAAGGAGGCCTTTTATCAGCGAGATGGAATTTACAGCGAATGATATGCTTGAACCAACTGCTGGAACCATTTATCATTTTCCCCCTCGGGGTATGAGAAATTCTATGCCTTTTTGAGTGGACTTTTCTCATATGTCCAACTATGAAAGACAACACTCTGATGAAATCAAAGGTACCCTGTCACACTGGGTACACACAAGTACGTCAACCAGTTACTTATGGAAGATAAATGGACTTTTTTATACGTTGGGGATTGGTCAGAACATGGTGAGAGTATTAAATGAAGGGTTTATAAGATGAAAAAAAAAAGCAAAAAAAAAAAACAAAAAATAAGCAAAAAAAAAAAAAAAAAAAAAAGCACTTGCAAGATCAGCTTAGCAAAATGAGAATGAAGGCCGATATAAGCGAAAAGGAAAAAAGAAAAAGAAAAAAAAAAGGCTTTGAAAGAAAGTGTAAATTTATTAATTATCACACCATGCAGACTAATTTACGTAGAGTATAAATCTGTTACTGAAACCAACTAAGACCAGAGACATTTCAAAATGAGTAAATAAGACATACTATACAAAGTAAGAAAAAGGGGTGTTACCTGCTTGATATGGGTGAGTATGGTATCTATAGATACGTTAGTATTATTATATATAATATATTTATATAAGAAAAATATACATATTATATATAATAATTAAACATATATATAAGGAAAAGGTGACCTGTTTGATGGGTAGTATAGTATTGGTATATTATAGATATGGTAGTAGTTATATGAATAAGAATATATAATAGCCTATTATATGTATGGAGTAAATAACATGTTATGATATGTGTATTGGTAGTAAATACCTGTATATTGTATTGGTATGTGTAAGTACGTTAAAATGTGTTACAGTATGTGTAGGTGGTAAATAATATATGGTATTGTGTATGATAGTAAATGATATGTTATGATATGCAGTATGTAGTAAATTACATGTTATGAATATGGCTTATGTAGTAAATACATGTTATGCATTATGCTATTGGTAGTAAATACATGTTATGATATGTGTATGGTAGTAAATACATGTTATGATATGTGTATAGGTAGTAAATACATGTTAGTGTATGGTAGATAAACATTTATAGTGTGTATGCGTAGTAAATACATGTTAATGTGTATGGTTAGTAAATACATGTTATATGTGTATGGTAGTAAAATTAACATGTTATGATATGTGGATTGGTAGTAAATACATTTATGATAGTGTATGTAGTAAATACATGTTATATGTTATGGTAGGCTGTAAGTAGTAAATATGTGTACAGTATGTGTATGGGTGGGTAAATATTTTATTATGGTATGTGATATTGATAGTAATATTTATTATGGATGTGTATGATATGTAATATTATTATGTATGGGTATGAATATTATATGATATGCATATAGTAGTAAAATATTTGTTAGGATATGATAAAGGTAGTAAATATATTGTTAGGATAGTTGTAATATATGTATAAGTGTAGGTATTTATTCCGACCAGTCACCAAGATTATGTGACACATGGTTGCAAGTAATGGAACATTCAGAAGGATTGAAATTGGCTGTGCTACCTGCTTGATAACATTATGAAGTGTATGGTTGTACATGTACATTATGATAGTTATGGTCGTAAATTTATGAACATTGTATGGCTAGTAATAGGACTACGCTACTAGTAAGAAAAAAACGTGACCTGCTTTGATATGTTAATATATATTAATATTACTATAGCTGAATTAAATCCTAATACTTTTACATTCATTCTCCATATATATATATATATATATATATATATATATATATATATATATATATATGGTCTGGTTAGCTCAGTCGATAGAGCGTTTCGGCTGAAACCACAATTGTTCCTAGTTCGATACCGTTCCCCGCCAACTCAGCGTATGCAGTAACACGAGCGATCTGTGCGTAAAGGTAAGGAGCGATGGTAGGTGTGGCCTCCACCTCAGATGCTAAAAACAATCTCCTTGGTCTAGCGCTATTGAAAGGGGATAGACACCCTCGCGGACTGGCTTTGATACGACTTAGGGCCGCCCCCTCGACATTTACTTTTTTTTATACTGAATTAAATAACTTTGCTTCCACCGCCCAGGAAGGTGTTAAATTAATGCTCTATTGGTGGAAGTTGTTGATACAACAAAGGATTACATGATGAGCGCAGAATCTTGATGCAGCAACAAAAATAAAATGACTTGTTGATTATTTTTAATGAAAGAACATTGTCAATGGACTTTCATTAAAATAAACACTATATATCAATACTCATGTTCCTTAATTGTTTTACCAACCATTATCATCTTGCAACCCCTTCTGCTTTTCAAAACGAGGACAGTCTAATCAAACAAGATGAAATGCAAAGAGGTAAATCCTTGATTATCTGCTGTTGCTTATCTGCCAATCTCCTTTTCTTATGAGTGTTGTTATCTCAGCTAAAAAATGGCACATTCCGTTTTTATTATAAAGAAGGAAAGGGGGAGAAAAAACGACATGCTACAAAAATGTAAACCTGATTATTGGTGTTGCTTTATCTGCCGAAATCTAACTTTTTATGAGTTCATCACCTCAGCAAATAATGCACATTTGTTTATCATAAAGAAAGAAAGGGGAAGAAAAGGATATGCTACATCAGAAAAAATAATAAGAAAGAAAGAAGAAAGAGGGACTAGGCTACACTAATCTGTTTTCAATTGAAACATAATGGAAGAAAGAAAAAAAATTGAGAGTGGTTAAATGAAGATTATATACTTTTTATATATTGAACTATATGGTAATAACTCTTAAGTAAACATACAAACTTTGTGTAATGATCAAATATATCATTTACTGTGGTATATCCATAGGTCCTGTAGTTATTAATCCTTCTAATTCTGTTCAGTATACATTAAGAAGAAAAATCTAATTGGAACTACACAAGAATGCTGTGTGCTGTTCTTGAACAAACCATCTGAGTAAGACGAACAAGACATGTGACACGCTGGCGAAGCAAGGACAAATACATAAATGACGTTTCTTCCTGTGCACACTACACATTGGACACACCCAGGTAGGGCTGACCAGCAAACTTATATCAATGAGGCTCTGTTGTTGGATTCTGGGTGCTGCATGGAGCGATCTTCCAGGGGCGATGACCATAGGATAGATAGCGAAGAGAGAGGTCATGGATATCTGTGCTGTTAGTATGTTGACCAGATTGATGATTATTATAGGAGTACTTTCCTGGCTAAAATTCCTTAGATCTTAACCCCACCCCCACCACTGAGAGTCAGTGTGTCTCATTGTAGAATCCACCATATACCAATATATAAAATATCTATTCAATTTTTATACATGTTAATATGATAGTTACACTGAAAAATTTAAAGTGACATTCTTCCAAGGCCAATTGTATCATGCTACGTATAGCCTGCACCCTTTGGACCCTAAACAAATACTAGAGAATGGCTAGGATGACCGCACAAGAATGCGCGTGCGATCTTAAACAAATTGTGGAACAATACCCCACAAGAAAGCAGCTGTATGGCACCTGCCACCTATCACAACAAACCATCAAGCGAGAACAAACTGCCTGGAGAATAATCTTGATGGGAGCTACACAAGATGCTGCATGAGAACTTGAACAAACCCCTGACAAGGAAGCAGCTGTATGGCCACTTGCCCCTATCTCACAAAACCACCAAGTGAGACAAACAAGACATGCTGGAGAATCAAAGGACGAATCATGTGAGTTCTTCTATGGAAACCAACACAGCATGCTAGAGTTAGGTCATCCAGCAAAACACTACATTTGACCAGTCTGAGCAGCTGATGGGTGCTCTTTCAGAGGACCTCCTGAGAACAATGAATGGTTTGGTTTGGGTTTTGTTTACGGCATATCAACCTCAGTGGGTCATTAACATCGATAAAGTTTGAAAATAAATCAATTCTTAATGGATAATACAATTTTGTTTACAACTCATTGTTTTTTATATTTAACCCATAGAGGGACCCTAACAGGTACTCTCTCCGGGTCAGAGAGGGACCAGGGAGCAATGGTGGATGAAGGGTGACCACATTCCCCAAACATCCAAAACTGGAACCTTCACCATCAGATAGAGTTTAACGTCATCCCAAGGAATGTAGACCCTCAGTCCCGCCTTTTAGCACCCATATGATAAAAAGCGTTGGGGCTTGCCATTAAGGGCAATAGAGTGGAAATCATATAGGTGCTAGGCTTGACGTGACCAGCTGATTGGATCGGAGGGGGTCTCTCCGACCGCCCGTCTAGCCCAAGATAGGGCCAAAGTGGTATTATACAATGAATGATCGGCATGGTTGGTGAGAGTTTGTTATGGGATTTCCGTGGCTACTAGCGCATGAGATGAGTATTATATAATAAAATTGCATAGATCCACAACAAAAGATTAAGACAAATATTCGAAGCCCAGCTCCATAAGTAACACACCAAATTTAATTGTAAATCCAGCTTCTTTAATATTTCCTCTCACCTAGGCAAGCCATTCATAAACAGCTACGACCAAAAAGACAACATGATACTCGCAAAAAAAAAAAATAAGAAAAAAAAACACACACCCTTATAAATAAAACAATGACATTCCCCACTATATCTTACTAACTAGCGCATATGACCCACTATGAACCTCTTTCACACCAAACTCCCTGACCTATACTAAAAAAAAATCATGGAAATGGACTCGTCGCCCCGAGTTCAAATCCCGGACGGATAATTGCCATTTCACTTAGCGCTAATACTCTTAGGAGGTATGAATTCTACTCTCCCTCCAGCTATGGGAAATAGTAGGGCAGACCGGGCTCTTTAACCTTGGTTAGGGGCAACGGTCTAGGAGAAGGAAAAAATCTGAATTCAAACTGTTTAAACTCCGCTTAAGAAATTGACCTTTGTGCACATCCTGCTCGTGCGGAGGGGTTGGTAAAATATATATACCTAAAAAAACAAAAAAAAACGATCAACTCCACTTCCTAAACATTTCTGTTTGCATTAATAACAGAACCTTACAAGCTACACCTTTCACCAGTAGATAAAAAATGAAACTCCACTACAACCTTAAAATTCCTTAGTCAGCACCAGCACCAGCAACTGAACCACCCCCGCCCCCTATTCATGACCTGATTGACTCCCATATGAGAAACGACTCTTGAAGCAAGAAACTAATACACTGTCCTGAAGAAGGTATAACGCGACCGAAACGTTATAACGTCAACATCACCACCTACAATAAACATCCCATCCTGCACAACATTCCGTGTTTGTCTCTCTCCACTATATTGTTGGATTATTCTCTTATTTTCTCCTATAATAAAATGAATAAATAAAAATATAAGATCTATATAAATGCCTCTTAGGGGCAGACATTTGTGAAGTGAGCATAGATCATTTGAAAAGCCTGAGCAAAATTGATACAAGATATTGTGAATAAAAGAGTTGTGAAAATTTTAAATCTTTCTACCACACACAAAAAAAAAAAAAAAGCATACAGTCTCTTCATCAATTTCAATGTCCATTCTTCTGCAGCTTTTTTATACCAGTCAATTGTGCCGTTTCTTTCTGGAATCTAGAGAAAAAAGAGGGAGAGAACAAAAAAGGCATTAAATAGAGATTTATAAAATAAAATAAAAAATAAATTAAAAAAAATAAACAGAGCAAAAAAACCCGAGTCAGTTTTTACGCTGCAAAAATTTTAATGAACTTTGAGTGCTTAGACACACATAAAGTAAAGTCATCAGGGGTGGCCTAATGTGATATCAGCCAGGCCACAACAAGGGAATCTATCCCCTTTTCACTAGCGCTATAGAACCAAGGAGGATTATTTTAGTGTCTGAAGAAGGAGGCTACACCTACCATCAGCTCATCACTTTACCGCACTGATGCCTGAGCTACTCATACACTGAGTTGGTGAGGGCCAGTATCAAACCAGGAAATTTGTTTATTCGAGGCCAAAATGCTCTACTGACTGAGCAAAACACACATAGGATGTTATTATTTTCCTTGATTATTTGTTATCATTTTGTAACAAAAAGCAATAATTTCTAGAAAAGAAATCTCAAAAAATATATAAAAAAAAAAAAAAAAAAAGAAAAAAAAAAAGGAATTTTTTTTTCCTTGAATTGATTATCCTAAATTTGTGATATCTTTTGTTAATGTATGGTTAAGAAATTGTCCGAGTTTGAAAAGTGTCAAATTGTGGCATATGATGATTGTGGACTGCCATTTAACTATATTCAGAACACTCTTTGTGAACTCACAGGTCACACCGATAATATCTCTGATGCACAAATAGAATGCCAATAGTATACAATTCCCTACTGTTAGTTTTGGGGAAGATTCATATTCTAAAAGGAAAATTTCAGAAATACCAAAATATAAGAAATTCTTTAGGATTTCTTTTTCTTCATTTGATACCCTAATTTTAATTATCTTTTAATATATGGTAAGCAAATGGCTGAGTTTGAAAAATTCAATTGTGCAACAATAATTTGGACTGTCATTTTATAATATTAAATAAAATAATTAAAGGCCGGGGTTTAGCTTAGTCGGTAGAGCGTTCGGCCTAGAAACCACAGGTTCCTAGTTCTAACCCGGCCTCGGCCAACTCAGCATATGAGTAGCAAGGGATCTGTGCGGAAAGTTAAGGAGCTGATGGTAGGTATGGTGGCTCACCTCAGACGTTAAAAATATCTCCCTTGGTCTAGCGCTAGTGAAAAGGGGTGACTCCCTCGCTTTGCATGGCTGATACGACATTAGGCCAGCCCGACGACTTTATTTATTTGGTTAAAATTTGTCTTACATAGCGTTATCCAGGCACAAAAGCAAGTTTGATGGGAATTTACAACATAGTAATTTAAAGAAATAAACATACTACCAGGAATAAAATTTGTTACATGTTTTATGTATATCTCAATTTAGAAAAAAAAAAATTAAACTCGATGATAAATCAAAAAAAGATTATTGAATAGGAAAGAAGAAATGGAAAATGAAAAAAAAACCCCCAAAAAAAAAAAAACAAAAAAAACAAAAAACAAAACAAAACAAAAAAACATTTTTTCCACATATCAGTGTCTTTACATGATTACTAAGAATTATATTAGGCACTAAAAAGTATTAAAAAAAAAAATGTATTAAAAGAAATGGTGCCGTGGTCTGTATCAAAAATGGTTGATTCCGGTGAGAAAGGTAACAATTTAAGTTCCATTCAACCCTCACACGCTCCCCCAGAATTAATATAAAAAAGATAAAAAGGCTAAAAATTTGGTGTGTACACTTTGTGTGCATGTATGTAAAAAAGTGAATAAACTTATTTTGGACTATACTCATGTTAGAAAACTATTTAGGACACACCTCCATAATTGAAAAAAAGTTTTCTTTATATCAGTAACTGAACATGACTCCACCATTAACAATCTTATTGGCTTGCTGTGTTAATTCTAGCCACCATGAGCCCCCCTTTACAAGTCGTGTTTATGTGGGGCACAAGTTAACACTTATTAATTGTATCCTAACCTGTGGTTAAAATAGAATTGGAAAGGATAAAGAGAATCTGACTCCACCCTCATTAACTTCTTTCCTTGGGCCTATAGCTAAAAATGAGTTATCTTCAGATATGCACTCCCAAATTTTCAGCTTAAAAAAAAAAAAGAAAAGAAAGAAAAAGGCCCCTTCAATTAACAGAAGCCAAGCTCAAACATCCGAGGATCAGGTTTTTTTTTTGGTTTTTTTAAAGTTATAAGACATATTTATTAAAAAATGCCCAATAGTTTATTGTAAAGGAAAACTCATTAAGATTCAGATGAAAAACAACAACCATATGACCTTTAGGCACCCTTTGCTATCTCGATTATAATTTCATGTTTTCATTACACCGTCAAAATCCGGGTTGTTTGTTAACAGATATTTTTAGAGTTTTTTAATTATAAACACCCCTAACAAACAACTGGATTTTTGACGGTGTAAATGAAAAGCATGGTCTTAAAATCGGAGATCACAAAAGGGTGCCTAAAGGTTCAATGATCCCAAACAAATTTATTTTCCCTGAAAAAAGATCAACAGGGCATATGATGCTGACTCCTGCTATTAATTTTTGAAAGGAGCAATCGTTAAAAAAAAAAAAAAAAAAAAAAGTGAAAAATTGGGAGTGCTATCTGAATATAACCCTAAAATGATCTTTGAACACAAAAAAAAAAGAAAAAAGAATATAAGTGTTTACATACACAACATTAAAAAACATCTATAAATTCTATATTATATATAAATGGCAGTTTTGTCTGTATGATGTCCGGAGGGAAACTATGAAAATATACAATTAATGACAAATTAAATATCATATAACACATTCACTATCACCCAGGCCTTTGAGCAAAAATAATGATGGTTTGAGTTTATATTATATCAAATTTTTTTTAAATCATGATTTCTTAATGTTACTGTGATTTTCAGACAATTTAAAGCAATCAATTGTATAATTTCATGTTGAAATCAATTAGAAATAAAGTGAAAATGAGTAAAATTTTTGGTGTTTGTATTTATTTCATTAGTCTTTCCAATTCAGTATAATATTCAATTATATTAAGACTAATAACGGTGCCTTGGAGGGCACATTTTTTGGCTAGTAATAATTTTATTATTTACTACTACCAGTATAGTAATTATTATACAGGTTGTTATTGTCTATAACTATAGTAAAGTAAAGTTGTCGGGGGTGCCTAAAGTCGGTATCAGCCATTCAGCGAGGGTATGCTATCCCTTTTCACTAGCGCTAGACCAGAGCATTGTTTTTACATTCTGAGGTGGAGCGCCACAACTACCATAAGCTCCTTACTTTATTGCACAGATCGCTGTGCTACTCATACACTGAGTTGCGAGGGCTTGGTATCGAATGAGAACCTTGTGCGTTCCTAGCCGGGAAGCCTACCGACTGAGTTAACCCAGCCTTTTGATAATTAATATAATAAATATAATAACACGAATACATCAGTATTAATAATAATAATCAGTAAAAAATCTGACCTGAAAGTAAGCTTAAAAAGAAAAAACTAAAATTAATAAATTGATATGATTATTTCTCCATCAGCTCCTCATTTTACGACACAGATCCCTGTGCTACTCATACGTGAGTTGGTGAGGGCCGGTACAAACAAGGAACTGTAGGTCCTAGTTCGGACACTTCTACCGACTGAAGCTAAACCAGCGGAGTAATAATAATAATAATAACCAAACTACATCGGTGATAATATAATAAAATAATAATAATAATAATAATTAGACTGAAAATCTGACCTGAAGTAAGACTAAAAAAAATATACAAACAAAATTAAAAATGATATTTGATATTTTGTTCAGTATCGAACTAGGAACCTTGTGGTTCCAACCGAACGCTCTACCGACTTGAGAAACCCAGCTAAACTACATCAGTATTAATAATAATAATTAGACGAAAAAATCTGACTGAAGTAAGCCTAAAAAAAGAAAACTAAAAATTAATATTTGATTATTTCTTCGTATTGCAAGAAAAAAACGTAAACCTGTCAGGCTTATTAATGCATGGCAATAATCTAATTAAGATGATGTGTTAAGGTATTCTGTCTCTGTTGGAGACGCCATCTCTTACACCACCTTCATGTTTTTTATACTGATTTTGTTATTAATAAGATTTAGTGGTGTGGCCTTATCCACCTGCCAACATATTGGGAAGGGCCACCCACTGGATTCACAGCATTCCATCTGGAGCAAAAGTGAAATATATGATCCGTGAGTGGATTTGCCGAGTGGTGGGTAGTGTTTGGGCTCTTAATATCTTAATACCATATGCTAAGTAGTTGTTCTTACTGTTGGTTGGTTTTTAAGGCATGTCAAAATTTCCCTTGTTGGGTTATTTTATTGCCGAAGATGTTTGTTTTATTCATGTCTTGATGAGCATTGAAAATTCTCCTTTTTAAAAATTAATCTTTTTTAACATATTCTTTTAACTCTTTTCTATAACCCATAGATGGGATCCTTACAGTACTACCACTATGGATCAGTAGTGGACTAGGGTAAGGGCAATGAGGGTGTACTTACACTCCCCAGAGTCTAAGATGGTGTGTTCTTGGCTCGATATCTAATATTGATTGCATAAGTAATTGTCTTAACTATTGGTTGGTTGGTTTTATGGCATGTAACACTTGGTTGGTTATTTTCTATCAAATGGTTAGAAAAAATAAGGTTTAAAAAATAAATGAGTAAAAAAAAAAAAAAAGAAAAAAAAAAAAAAGGATTTTCAATACCCATCAAGAATGATATTCTTTGATCTCTCTCTTTTCCGTCCCACACTCCCCGTAAACAAGAAAGGCTGACATTCTAATGAATTACAAAGACAATAATTGATCAAAATTAAATGTTTGAAGGCTGATGATAAGTGAAAATGGAGGAATACAAATTCGGTGCATGTACACCCGACATACTGTAAATATAAAATCATTGTCGGCTCGTCCGGGATTTGAACCGGGACCTCTCGCACCCAAGCGAAAATCATACCCTAGACCAACGAGCCACCTGCACTTCTTAAAAAAAGAAATGTGACATTCTAATGAATACAAAGCCAATAATTGATCAAAATTAAATGGTTTGATGGGCTGATGAAACTGAAAATGGAGGAATACAAATTCGGTCATGTACACCGACATACTGTAAAGTATAAAATCATTGTTGGGCTCGTCCGGGATTTGAACCCGGGACCTCTCGCACCCTAAGCGAAAATCATACCCCTAGACCAACGAGCCACCTGCCCTTCGTAAAAACAAGAAATGTGACATTCAATGAATACAAAGCCAATAATTGATCAAAAGTAAATGGTTTGAAGGCTGATGAAACTGAAAATGGATGAATACAATTCGGTCCATGTACACCGACATACTGTAAATATAAAATCATTGTCGGCTCGTCCGGGATTTGAACCCGGGACCTCTCGCACCCTAAGCGAAAATCATACCCCTAGACCAACGAGCCACCTGCCCTTCTTAAACAAGAAATGTGAGATTCTAAAGAATATTAAGCCAATAATTGATCAAAAGTAAATGGTTTGAAGGCTGATGAAACTGAAAATGGATGAATACAATTCGTCCATGTACACCCGACATACTGAAAAAAAATCATTGTTGGGCTCGTCCGGGATTTGAACCCGGGACCTCTCGCACCCTAAGCGAAAATCATACCCCTAGACCAACGAGCCACCTGCCCTTCTTGAAAAGAAATGTGAATTCTAAAAGAAAAAAGCCAATAATTGATCAAAAGTAAATGGTTTGAAGGCTGATGAAACTGAAAATGGATGAATACAATTTAGTCCATGTACACCCACATACTGAAAAATAAAATCATTGTGGGCTCGTCCGGGATTTGAACCCGGGACCTCTCGCACCCTAAGCGAAAATCATACCCCTAGACCAACGAGCCACCTGCCCTTCATAAAAAGAAATGTAGATTCTAAAGAAAATTAAGCCAATAATTGATCAAAAGTAAATGGTTTGAAGGCTGATGAAACTGAAAATGGATGAATACAATTTCAGTCATGTACACCGACATACTGAAAAGAATAAATCATTTGTGGCTCGTCCGGGATTTGAACCCGGGACCTCTCGCACCCTAAGCGAAAATCATACCCCTAGACCAACGAGCCACCTGCCTTCATGAAAAGAAATGTGAATTCTAAAGAATAAAAGCCAATAATTGATCAAAAGTAAATGGTTTGAAGGCTGATGAAACTGAAAATGGATGAATACAATTTCGGTCCATGTACACCCGACATACTGAAAAGAATAAAATCATTGTTGGGCTCGTCCGGGATTTGAACCCGGGACCTCTCGCACCCTAAGCGAAAATCATACCCCTAGACCAACGAGCCACCTGCCCTTCATAAAAGAAATGTAAGATTCTAAAGAAAAAAGCCAATAACTGATCAAAAGTAAATGGTTTGAAGGCTGATGAAACTGAAAATGGATGAATACAATTTCAGTCCATGTACACCCGACATACTGAAAAATAAAATCATTGTTGGGCTCGTCCGGGATTTGAACCCGGGACCTCTCGCACCCTAAGCGAAAATCATACCCCTAGACCAACGAGCCACCTGCCCTTCATAAAAAGAAATGTGAATTCTAAAGAATAAAAGCCAATAACTGATCAAAAGTAAATGGTTTGAAGGCTGATGAAACTGAAAATGGATGAATACAATTTCAGTCCATGTACACCCACAATACTGAAAAGAATAAAATCGTAGTTGGGCTCGTCCGGGATTTGAACCCGGGACCTCTCGCACCCTAAGCGAAAATCATACCCCTAGACCAACGAGCCACCTGCCCTTCATAAACAAGAAATGTGAGATTCTAAAGAAATTAAGCCAATAATTGATCAAAAGTAAATGGTTTGAAGGCTGATGAAACTGAAAATGGATGAATACAATTTCGTCCATGTACACCCACATACTGAAAAGAATAAAATCATTGTTGGGCTCGTCCGGGATTTGAACCCGGGACCTCTCGCACCCTAAGCGAAAATCATACCCCTAGACCAACGAGCCACCTGCCCTTCATAAAAAGAAATGTGAGATTCTAAAGAATAAAAGCCAATAATTGATCAAAAGTAAATGGTTTGAAGGCTGATGAAACTGAAAATGGATGAATACAATTTCAGTCCATGTACACCCACATACTGAAAAGAATAAAATCATTGTTGGGCTCGTCCGGGATTTGAACCCGGGACCTCTCGCACCCTAAGCGAAAATCATACCCCTAGACCAACGAGCCACCTGCCCTTCATAAAAAGAAATGTGAGATTCTAAAGAATATTAAGCCAATAATTGATCAAAAGTAAATGGTTTGAAGGCTGATGAAACTGAAAATGGATGAATACAATTTCAGTCCATGTACACCCGACATACTGAAAATAAAA
>CM042150.1:108826305-108831305 GCA_023376005.1 Doryteuthis pealeii | reverse complement strand
TAAAAGAAAAGAAGAAGAAATGAACAAAGAAAACAAATTTATAAAGAAATTATATGAAAGAAAGAAAGAAAGAAAGAGAGAGACGAGAGAGAGAGAGAGAGAGAGAGAGAGAGAGAGACGAAGAAAAAATAAATAGAGAGAGTAAAGAAAAAAGAAAGAAGAGGATTATAAATAAATCAAGGACCTGTTGAATAAAAGAAATAAGGAAAGAAATGAACAAAGAAAACAACATTTACAAAAGAAATTATATGAAAGAAAGAAAAAAGAGAGAGAGAGAGAGAGAGAGAGAGAGAGAGAGAGAAAAGAGAGAGAGAGACGAAGAAAAAATAAATAAGAGAGAGATAAAAGAAAGAAAGAAAGAAAGAAAGAAAGAGGATTATAAATAAATCAAAGACTGTTGAAAAAGAAATAAGAAAGAAATGAAACAAGAAAACAAAATTATAAAGAAATATTGAAAGAAAGAAAGAAAGAGAGAGAGAGAGAGAGAGGAGAGAGAGAGAGAGAGGAGATAAAGAAAAAGAAGGAAAGAAAGAAAGAGAGAGATAAGAAGAAAAACAAACAAAAAAACTAAGAAAATAATAAAGGAATCAAGAACCTTTTTGATAAAAGAAAGAATGAAAGAAAATATAGAAAGAAAAAAAAGAAAAAGAAAACAAATTAACAAAGGAATTATATGAAAATACGAAAGAGAGAGATAGATGAAGAAAGAAGGGAAAAAAGAAGAGAGGTATAAATTCTATAAGAAAGAGGATGTAAAATGAATGAAGAACCTGTTGGATGAAAAAAAGATGAAAGAGTATGGAAAAAATGAAACCCAAAACAAGAAAGAAAACCAAGATTGATAAAGGAATTATGGGAAAGAACAGTCAGAAGGAAAGAGAGATAAGAAAAAAGAAAGAAAGAAGAAAGAAAGAAAGAAAGAAAGAAAGAAACAAAACAAACTATACAATAATAAAGATCAATGATCTTTTGGATAAAGAAATAATGAAAGAAAATTAGAAAACGAGAAACAAAAAGAAAAAGAAAACAAATTAACAAAGGAATTATATGAAAGTAAGAAAGTAAGAGAGAGAGAGGAGAGAGAGAAGAGAGAGAGAGAGAGAGAGAGAGAGAGGAGAGAGAGAGAGAGAGAGAGAGAGAAATCAGGAGAAAAAGAAAAAAGAAAAGGGGTGATAAAATGGAATTAAGACCTGTTAGATAAAACAGAAAAGAAGATATTGAACAAAGAAAAAACAAACAAAGAAGAAAGAAAGCAAAATTATAAAGGAATTATTGAAAGAAAGAAAGAAAGGAAAAAGAAAGAGATAGATAAAAAAGAAGGAAAAAGAGAGAGAGATAAAGAAAGAAGGGAAAAATAAAAAGTAAACAAACATATTTTGAAAAGAAAGTTAAATAGTATATTAAAAAATATAAGAAAGAAAGAACAATAGTTATTTGAAATGAAAGAAAATAGTATATTAGAAAGAAAGAAAGAAAGAAAGAAAGAAAGAAAAATAATACTTGAAAAGAAGGAATATAGTAATTAAGAAAGAAGAAAGGAAGAAAACAAAGAAAGAAAGAAAAAGAAAGAAGAAGAAAAAAAGAAAGAAAGAAAGAAAAAAGAAAAGACAGAAAAATAATACTTTGAAAAGAAAGGAATAGAGTATATTAAGAAAGAAAAGAAAAAAGAAGAAGAAAAGAAAGAAAGAAAAACAAAGAAAGAAAGAAAAAAGAAAGAAGAAAAATTACTTTAAAAGAAAGGAATATAGTATATTAAAGAAAGAAGGAAAGGAAGAAAAACAAAGAAAGAAAGAAAAAAGAAAGAAAGAAAAAGAAAGAAAGAAAGAAAAAACAAAGAAAGAAAAAACAAAGAAAGAAATTGAAAAGAAAGGAAAATAGTACATTAAAGAAAGAAAGAAAGAAAGAAAGAAAGAAAGAAAAGAAGTATTAAATAAATCAAGGAATGATAGATTGGATAAAAAGAACGAAAGAACTGAAAAGATGGAAAATAGAATTTCATACGAAAATATGGCAAAATAAGAAAGAAAAGAAAGCTAGACATAAAGAAAAGAGAAAGAAAGAAAGAAAGAAAGAGACACGAAAAAGAGAAACAGAACAAAAGAAGTGCATCACATTAATGAAATGCTCGTCTGATAAAGAAGGAAAGAAATAATATGTGACAGCACAGCAACCAACTTCAGTTTGGTTTCTTTGTTTAATGGCATACCAACTTTCGTGGTTATTTTATGTCAAATACATCCTTGTAGAACATTAGTGGTACTATTTAAACCAACACTGGGGGATAATGGGATTCAAACCTTTCACAAGGGTATTAGTCAATAATTGAACGTAATAACACGAATAGAGTTCAAAACTGTTTACAACACAGTCCAGCACTTTATTTGTCATGGTCAGCCGGTCGATTTTGTAGGCTTGGTTTGTTGGATTTTACGGCATGTCAACCTTTGTTTTAGTCTTTTTTATACCGAAGATATATGGGAAGATTCAAGAATGTTCTGCACTCAAGTTTTATGGAAGCTGAGTTCATTGTAAATCTTCTGGTTTGAATAACCACGTTGTCTAGAAGCTGTCAGTAACCAAGCGCCTTTGACTCCATATCAACGCTACCCTTTTATATATATAAAAGTCATCATCAGTCATTGGAGCAGTCTAATGTTGGTATCAGCCAGACAGCGAGTGTGTCTATCCCCGTTTCACTAGCACTAGACCAGGGAGATTATTTTAGCATCTGAGGTGGAGCACCACACTTACCATCAGCTCCTCACTTTTTATAGATGCGTCCCACTACAAAAACTCCAAAGTTGGTAAGTTCATTAGGAATATTAATTTTACTTAATGATATAAAACTGAAAGATTTTGATCCAGAAAGGATTCAAGCAGAAAGAGAGCTTTGAAAGAGACACCGAAAGGAGAGAGGGGTGAGAGAGACAGATGCAGTACTGAGAGAGGGGTGAGAGACAGGTACAGAAAGATGAGAAGGGTGTGTGTGTGTGTGTGTGTGTGTGTGTGTGTGTGAAGAGAGAGAGAGAGAGAGAGATATTGAGAGAGAGAGAGATGTAAAATGAGGAAAGGGGTGAGAGAGATGTAGAAGAGAGAGGAATGAGAGAAATGCGGAAAGATTAGAAGGGGCCGATAATGAAGATACGGAAGGTTAACATAAAAAAGAAGAGAGAAAACGAAAACGGTGGAGAAAGAGAGAGAAGAAGAGAGAAAGAGAGTAAAAAGTATGAGTGGCTTGAGATAAGCAGAAGAAGTCCGTGAAATAGAGAGAAAGTGAAGGCGATATATATATATATATATATATATATATATATATATATATATAGCTTAGTCTAACCTGACACAAGGCAGTAAATATTGCATTGCTTGAGGGAAATAAAAATTAGGAAGAGTAACTTGAAATTTATTTATTTATAAAAATGTCCATTATTGTTATTAGCAGCTAGCGGAACCCGTGGATATACCACGGTATGATAATGTAACTTTTACAACGTTTGATATGTATACTTAAGAACAATTGCAAAATAACTTCATTTAACTCTCTCTCTCTCTCTCTCTCTCTCTCTTTTTTTTTTTTTTTTTTACTTCCATCTTTCTATTCCATCAGTTGATTCAGAATGATTAGCGTCATCGCTTCACGCTCTCGCTCCTCTTCTTTTCTCTTTATTTCTGCCCTTTTTATGTGTAGCATGTTCTTTTTCTTCCCATTCTTTTCTCACAATCAAAATGGAAGATCCATTATTTATCTGAGGTGGTGATAGAGTGTGACAAGCGGACGTACAAGTGCATTAATACATAGAAGAAGATTTTAACTAATATTTTCTTCTTTTGAATTTTTAAAATTCTTTTTTTTTAATAGCACAACATTTGGGTTATTATTATCTGCGTTATTCGGACTATTGTCCTCATCTTTATTGTTATCTGTTCAACGTTTCGGTCGATCTGCCCTCCGGTCTTCTTCAGGTATTTCTTGTCGGTCTCGGGAACCTTCTCGGACTCGGGAACTTCTTTTCGAACTCGGGAACTTTCTTGTCGTAATCGGGAGTCATCACGAAACTTTGAAACTAACCCTAAAGTTCCGTGATGGCTCCCGATTACGACAAGAAAATTCCCGAGTTCGAAAAGAAGGTTCCCGAGCCCGAGAAGATTCCCGAGTCCGACAAGAAATAACTGAAGAAGGCCGGATGGCATATCGGCCGAAATGTTGTACAAATAACAATGAAGATGGGGACAAGAGTCTGAATAACGCAGATAATACTAATCTTCAAGGCTCATCTCAAACATTCAGAGAAATACTTGGGTTATTATTGCTACACCAGTAAGAAACAACGTCTATCTGGTATTATTATTATTATTATTATTATTATTATTATTATTATAAATCACTCCTTGCGAGTTTTTTTTTCACAAGTTTTAACTCGTGGTCTTTCACTGGAGTCTGAGTGACAGCAAGTCTCCTTAGTTCTCCAGGAATCTTCTCGGTATTCTGGACGATCTTAATGCTGTCTGGACGGTATCGATTCTTCCACTGATTTTCTTTTTAAGGTTTATTTGTCTTTGTTGTGATTTTTCCATCTCATTGAGTGAGGCTGACAAATCCTATTAAATAGACCTGATATATAATCATTGAGGAGGCAAAAATGCCGATATAAATTTACTTGTGATGAACTAAGGTAATCATATATTACTCATTTATTTATTTATAATACTCCTTATATGTAGAATATATGCACAAAATCTGTATATGCACATTTGAGTTCTCTATTTTGGTTGAATCTTACTACTTACTAGACGTTACGTTCAAACTGTAAAAGCATAATCAGAGACACACATACGAAAACCATAGGTTTGGAGTAGAAGAATATACTGACTGCATCTCTGCGTAGGGGTAAAACCTCCTAAACGAGACTACCTGTTTGTCGTGTTTGGCAAACCGTGATGCTTAAGAACGCAAACCTGGTGGCTGAGCAATCCATGGCATGCAACACTCCACTCGCTTA
>CM042150.1:108796305-108818805 GCA_023376005.1 Doryteuthis pealeii | reverse complement strand
TCTCTCCGCCCTGTTTACGTTAACTTTCTTTCTTTCTCTATCTATCAATCTATCTATCTGGCGAGCTAGCTAGCTAAATAGCTAGCTAGCTATTTAGCTAGCTATCAGGTTATTTCTTCTTCTTCCTTTCTTTCTCTCACTCTTTATATTTATTTTTTTTACTTCTGTATCTATCTATCTATCTATCTATCTATCTATCTGTTTCGTTCTTTTCTTTTTTCTTTCTTTTTCGGTATTTGCTTCTTTCTTTCTTTCTCTCTCATCTCACTTCTACTTTTTATTTCCTGTTTCTTCTCTTCTCCCCCCTATCACTCTCTGTGAATGACTTCTTTCTCTTTCTTTATATACCCCTCTCTCTCTCTCTCTGTTTATGTTTTTAGAATCTGGAAAGATAAGTCTGTCACGAGAGTTACTGTAGAGAATTCACGAGACGAGAATTAAACGATCGTACATGTCAGGGGAACTATTCAATTTTGAATAGGAGGGAACCGGCGAAGCTTTTGAAATAATGGCTTCAAGAGAAAAAGGAGAGCGACAGACAGACAGACAGAGACAGGGTGGAAAATGGAAAAATGCCTCTCCCTCCGAATGTGAGGAAGGCGAGAAATGGAAAGCTAGCAATCGTCAATTGGCCAAAAACTACAATGAGTGGAAGAAAAAGAAAAAAGAAAGAAAAGTGAAGAAAGAGCGGGAATTTCCAAATAAAGCAAACTAAGAACCGAAACACGAATGTTACTGGGGGTGGGTGGGTGAGGGTAACTAAATTCTCATTAAGAAATACGATTGACGTAAAGGTAGTGTGGGTGGGGGTTGTCGTAAAAGTTTAGAAATACGAAGACAGACTTTAAAGAGAAAGTGATCCGTTGGGGGGCTACAGGAAATATACATTCAAAGGAATGGTTGGAGGGTTGGTTTAGACATGCTGTATGGGCGGGTTTGGAGGACACTGGAGGAAACACTGTGGAGGGTGGAACGCTGGAGAAGTGATATTGGCAAAGAGGCCTAGCGTGCGATACGAACAGGCATTCAAAGAGAGGTAGAGAAATGACGACGACCTAATACCCTGGGAAGGAAATACTTTGAAGTGCGGTTGGAAGAGGAAAGACCTCTAAGTGCCATGTCACCACAGACGGTGGCGTGCAACAAGTAGTTCTTTGATGTATCCTGCAGCGACAATAGCCCGACAGATGCATTCGCTTGCAGTATAAAGCAACAGTGTTAACACGCATGTACTCCTACACACGCACATACGCACACACATAAACGTTAGGTAGTGTACACGTACATAAATACCATTCTTTTCATAAACGTATATTTATATACATCTTTAAGGAGGCGCGTGGTCTAACGGTTAGAGTCGTAGGAAATGGACTCGTCAACGCGAGTTCAATTCCTGGACGAAACTGTTGGAATTTCACATGGCCCTAATACCCTTGGGAAAGGTATGAATCCAATTTTCCCTCCAGCTATGGGTAAATAGCAGGGCAGACTAGACTCTTTAACCATGGCTAGGTAACCAGTCTAGGAGAAGGAAAACTGAATTCAAACCTGTTAAACCCCGCTTAAAAAATTGACCTTGTGTCGCATCTTGCCCGTGCGGAGGTGTTGGTATATATATATATATATATATATACATATATAATTTTTTTTGGAAGTGTGTTGCGTAATGGTTAAAGTCATGGGAAATGGACTCGTCGCCTCGAGTTCAAATCCTGGATGTGGTAATTGCATTTCACTTAGCGCTAATACCCTTGAAAAAGGCATGAATCCTAATCTCCCTCCAGCTATGGATAAATAGTAGGGCAGGCCGGGCTCTTTAACCTTGGTTAGGCAACTGGTCTAGGAGAAGGAAAACTCTGAATTCAAACCTGTTGAACTCCGCTTAAGAAATTGACTTTGTGTCGCATCCTGCTCGTGCAGAGGAGTTGGTAAAATATATATATATATATATTTGTATACATCTATTTTATACTATTTTGAAAATTTATCAATTCGCTATCTGAACCAAATTTGGCAACTTTACGAACATAGAAATAGTTAATTGCATTTTTAGAATAAAGTTCTTTCTATCCTGACCGCCGGTGGATCTAAAAATATGGGTAAAATCTGTTGTGGAAGCATTATTGACTAAATTGGAGGAGGAGGAGGGGGAGGAGAAGGGGAAAGGAGGACGTGCTCTCAAAGTTGTTTTGATTATCGAGAAGAGTGCCCCTTTTGTTTGGATTCAGAGTTGCTATATCAAGGTTAAAAAGTCCAGTCTGTCCTACTGTTTACCTATAGCTTGAGGGAGGATAATTGGATTCGTACCATTCCCAAAAGTATCAACACTATGTAAAATGCAAACAGCTGCATCCATGATTTGAAACCGTCTCCTCTTGTACATTTTCTAACTACTACTACTACTACTACTACTAGTAGTAGTAGTAGTAGTAGAAGGAGGAGTGGTTTAATGGTTATCCTCGTAAGCAATGGACAAGATGAGAAGTATTAACATCTGTTAATTAAATTGAAGGAGGAGAAGCAGCTCTCAAAGTAGTGTTGATTAACGAGAAGAGAGCCCCTTTAATTTGACTACAGAGCTGGGTTAAAGAGCTAAGTCTGCTCTACTTCTTACCTATAGCTGGGGGGAGAATAATTGCATTTGTACAAATTCACAAGGGTATTAATTCAATGTGAAATGAAAACAGCTACGTCCAGGATTTGAACTCGTTTCGCCGTGTACACTTCCCACGACGGTAACCAATTCACCCTGTGAATCCTACAAACTACTACTACTACTACTACTACTACTACTACTAGATGCGGTTTAATGGTTATCGTCGTAAGAAATGGACTCGGTGACCTGAGTTTAAATCCGGGACCAGGCTGTTTTCATTTCACATATCGCTAATAACCTTGGGAAATGTATCCTTCTAAATATTATTTATCCTACTATAGGTCTATAGTAGAGTAGATTGAGCTCTTTAATTTTAGTAATGCAACGAGGAGAAAGAACACTCTAAATTAAAACTCTTAAAGATTGACCCTGTGTCGCTTCCTGCTCGTGCGGATGGGTTGGACTACTACTATTACTACTACATAACCTTGTCAACCAAGCTTAGGTTACACTACCACTACCCTAATCAGAATAGGAAACACACCTTAATCTGGTGGTGAGACTCAAGTTCTGGATCTCTTGCGAGTATGATATACCCCTTCATTGTTATTACTCCCAGATCCACTCTGACCCAGAATGAATATCCTTTTTATGATTCCATCAATACGTCAAATCGATCTATTTGAAAATTATTAGTATTGAATTGGAATATCTTGAACTATCTAACAACTCATGATTATTAAATAGGAATAGTTACCTTAAACATTATAATTGTCTATAAATTATTAATATTTTTAGGGATAAATGACATCATATAACTGTGCAAAAAATTAATTTTCCTAATCAAATAAAAGTGATTGGAGTAGAACATTGAAAATATAAATAGTTTTAATTGAAATTAAATATTTACAAATTTGCAATACTTAATTGGGTGATCACTTAAGCAATGGCCGGTACTGTAAGCAACCTGGGTCCTTGTTTTAGTAAAATGATTTGATTTGGCATTAAATAACCACAAAACAGTTGATATGGTGTAAAACAAAACAATTGCTACTACTACTTAGCTTGTTTTTGGCTTACGGTCAAGTCATATTGAAAGCACCGGTTTCCACTTACCTCTTACTAAATGTTATTACTCAGTGCGAATATATTCACAGTGAACCAGAAGTAAGTAAACAGTAAATGATAACAGTATAAGTATAGACAAGATAAACCCCACCCCATGCATGTAACCAATGGTCGGGACTGTTCCTATATCATCAAATATATAAAACCTTTATATATTTATTATTATATAATTATATATATTATTATATAATAGCTCTATATTATATTGAGCACTCTTCCAATAATACCACACTTTGGCATACCGTTCCAGTAAAAGCTGAAACAGTGCCAATCCCACACTATAGTTATATATATATATATATATATATATATATATATAGAGAGAGAGAGAGAGAGAGACAGACAGACAGACAGACAGACAGACAGACAGACAGAGAAAAGAGAGACAGACAGAATGAGAGAGAAAAAGAGGTTAGACTTACATGAAGGCAGAGAGAATTGCGCTGACATAGCTGCTCCGTCTATTTCAGCCATTGTCCAATACGCGTGACCAACTCTCATCACAGCTGACCCTTTCGTATACCCCGTGAAGTTGATTCGGTTTTGGAGTCCTGTCTGCTATTGTTCCTTGTCTTAAACACCAAAGCTGTCACACTTCTGTTAACTCTTCCGAAAACATTTACTCAGATCATTACACGGGAGACCCATTCCATCATAGCCATTAGATGTTTGGTGCCAAAACCAATTAGGAACTTGAAAAACTAACTGTTGTCCATTCATTGCCAGTCAAACTTTTAAATGCTATAAGTAAGGGCTGAACTTTGTGGCAAAGTTTGCTCAGTCTGTTAGAAGTGAAGAGAGTAAATATATTTCTAAATCATAGCCTTATAAAACAAATTCTTCGGCATTACCCTTAAAGAGGTAAAAAAATCCGGAAAAAATAAAGTTTAAGGAAATAAAGAATTACTGGTTGGTTGGTTGGTTGGTTAGCTGTTTGGTTTAATGGCATATCAAGCATATATATATATATATATATATATATATATATATATATATATATAAAGTTATGGAGACTGCATATACTTCTTTAGATATATTTGTTCCCTATATCTATCTATCTATCTATATATATATAGTTTTTTTGTTATATTTTTACTTACACACACACACACACACACACACACACACACACATATATATATATATATATATATTATTATTATTTATATTTTGCTTGAAGGCAATTATAAATGCATGTATCGCATAAAATTCGATAATTATAGAAAATAATCTTGACAAGTAAATCCCGCAAAGGATGGCTCGCTATGCAGAACACCGTACAGACTGTTTCGACTTTATTAAGTCTCTTCAGCGATGTATACTAACGACTCCCCTCCGACAGGAATCGAAACCGGGACTTCACAGGCATAGTCAGAGACCATATCCGTTCGGTTCGCAGGGATTGTTCGCTATGTACCGGCGGCCGAACGGATATGCCTGTGAAGTCCCGGTTTCGATTCCTGTCGGAGGGGAGTCGTTAGTATACATCGCTGAAGAGACTTAATAAAGTCGAAACAGTCTGTACGGTGTTCTGCATAGCGAGCCATCCTTTGCGGGATTTACTTGTCAAGATTATTTTCTATAATTATCGAATTTTATGCGATACATGCATTTATAATTGCCTTCAAGCAAAATATAAATAATAATTTATTCAACAATGCTTCTATATAAACAAACATCCAAAAATCTTATATATATATATATATATATATATATATATATATATATATATATATATGAGTAAAAATATATTAAAAACTTAGAGTTTTTTGCAATATAGTCTATTTCAGGAAGCTTAGACAAGGTATCTAACTTTCCCAAAACTTCAGATGCGAATCTGATGATTTGGGAGAGTTAGACACTTTGTCTAAGCTTCCTGAAATAGACTATAATGCAAAAACTCTAAGTTTTTTTTATATACTTTTACTAAAAAATTTACTCTGTGACTATAAAAATAAGAGCAGAAATTGACCTCTGCAAACTGCGACAGGTTTAAAAAAAAAACAACTTCTATGTCATAAGGAAATTTCTTCTCTGGACTTTTGGATATTATATATATATATATATATATATATATATATATATATATATATAAAATCTAGATAGAAACTCTCATAGAAGGAGGAAGATTTGTTTTCTTCGAATTCTCTAAGGAACTGCATCTACTGTTCCTCCTCATCAAAGTTGTTAATTGGAATAAAAGACAATAGAAAAAGAACAGAAATCCGGTAGCATATATATATATATATATATATATATATATATATATATTATTATAATGGAGATTGTGTATTTTTCTGTCTGTAACCGAAACTATATTACTACTCAAGTCACAATTCCCTTAATTATCTACGACACATTCACCATGATTTTAATTTTATCAAAACCTCAACTATTAATAAAATTGTTATACATCATTAATACTGTTGACCATAATCTACATGCTAATAACATGCAATTGTATTCATATATACAACAAAATAGCAGTTTACAGTGTGAATGGGAAGGCTAATTTGCATATTGATATTAAAAATTGGATTTTAATAAATAAATGCTTAGTATTATTGATTTCTAATTGTTTGGTTTTATTTTAATGAATATGAGCAAAAATCTCTTCAATAAATCTTAAAAGAAATCGATTAACAAGAAGAAATAACTCTAATCTTATTCTTTACTTCCTAATTTAACAAAATAGTTAAATCAGGAAAATTTAGCAATGAAAGACGGGTGTGATGGTAGAGTAAGTTTCCGTTGTTCTATTTTTCGATTATACCCCCCTCTGTTTTAAATCTTTTTATCTGTATTCTTATTTAATTTCATTAGCCTTTCAAATTTAATATAGTATTTCATTACATTAAAACTTAAATACTTAAATATATTTGCTAGTATATATAAAGTAAGGATTTTGGGTTATGCCTGGAAATAATGGCGAATGAATAAGACTAAAAACAATATTCATCATTTTGTTTCTGACCTTCATTTTTTTCATCCTTCTAAAACATCAACAAATCATGAACATATTATATATATATATATATACTCATCAGATATATATATATATATATATATATATATATATATATATATATATATATTATATGTATACATATCTCTCTCTCTCTCTCTCTCTATATATATATATATATATATATATATATATATATATATATACCAAATAATTTTCATTGACTTCCCGTGTATTCTTAAATACTGGTGGTTGACCCACAGCCACCGACTTCTAGCACATATATGATAAAAAACGTTGGGTATTTGTCATATGAGCAATTTGAAGTAGTAAATAACCATTCATAATTTGAAATTCCATTAAAATCACTCAAACAAACAAAGAAACAATGTTCCATGGTACATTAACTCACGAGTTTAATTCGTTCCGCTCGTAATTCAATTTTCTCGTATATCAAATTGATTTTCCAATTGAGATATTCTGAAATGCCATTAATCCGTTCTATTTTCGCCAAAAACACCAAAGTTTTTATTATTTTTTTTTAATGAGAAAAATAGCAGTGTATTGTATAACAAACATAATTAAATAGAATGTAATGAATTATGTGCTGTCATATGTTCTAATGTTTATTATTTCATAAACAATATATTTCTTTAGCAACTTTTTGGGAATTTAACAACATAAGCGTATCTGAAGCTTGCTGGCACATTTAATTCTAATTTTTAAAAAATCGACCGAATGTCTGCTCATGACAGGTTATCATGTCGTTAAAATCAATCACTACACATGATTTATTAAATTCACGTCCTCTCGTAAAACTGACCAATGCTCTACCGTGATGCTTGATTCTGTTGATTCAAGCCCACGCAATCCGACCACAGACGTGCTACCATTCGTAACCCCGAAACCTGAAGCGTTCAGTCTATTAATAATAAATTTCTTCCGTATCCTTGGTGTTTGGCACATTGCTAAATCTTGCCAAGAATGCCACCCAATTTGACATCTTACAGGCAAACGTAGCTCGAATTCGAGAATGACTAAAACCGTCTCAAATTTTCGGACATCGGTGTATGATTCGCTTGCATAATTCACTAGTACAACAGTCACGTTTAAGGATGCACGTTCATCTATTATTCAACACAAGTTTCTGAAGGAACACATTCACAGAGGCATATTTTCGCTAATGTTGTCCAAGATTGTTGCATAGAATAATAATAATCAATACAATCTATCACATTTTGCAAGAAACACGATTTATTCTCCCGTTCTCTGCTGGTGAGCACTCTGTTAGGCTCCCATTTCTAGGTCAAGTAAATCCGGTTGAAAATTAGGACCATTTAACATTTAGGCACCCCTTTTTGATCTCGATTAAGAAAGGACATTTTTTCATTTAAACCGTCAATATCAGGTTGTTTAAACAGACGATTTTTATATTTAAAAAAAATTATAAAACTAACCCCTAACCCTAACCCTAACCCCTAACCCTAACCCCTAAATCCTAACAAACAACCGGATATTGACGGTGTAAATGAAAAAAATGTCCTTTCTTAATCGAGATCAAAAAGGGGTACCTAAAGGTAAAATTATTACTAATATACATTTACCAATCCCCTCTGCACGAGTAGGATGTAGCACACGGTCAATTTCTGAAGCGATGTAACGTCGGTGGCCTAAATTCAATATCTGCCAGACAGCGAGGGAGTCTATCCCCTATTCGCCAGCGCTAGACCATGGAGATTGGTTTTGCGTCTGATGTGGAGTACCACTCATACCATCAGCTCCTTACTTTACCGCACAGATCCCTGTGATACTCATAGGCTGAGTTGGCGAGGGCCAGTATCGAACAAGGAACCTTATAATTCCTAGACCGATGCTCTACCGACTGAGCTAAACCGAATAGGTTTGAATTTTCTTTTTCTTAAACCAGTTTAAGGAGTCCAGTCTGCCCTACTTTTATCCATAGCTAGATGGAGAATCCTAATATACATACCTTTCCAAAGGGTATTAGCGCTGTATGAAATGCAACCAGACCCGTCCAGGATTTGAAATTATGCCCATTTCCTACAACAATAACCATTAAACCACGGGCACTACATTTTACCTACCCCTCCACACAAGCAGGATGTGACACATGGTCAATTTATTAAGCAATTTATTAAGAGTTTAACAGGGGATAATCGAGATTTTTATTGCTGCTAGACTAGTTGACTAACCAAGGTTAAAGAGCCCAGTCTGTCCTATTATTTACCCATAGCTGAAGGGAGAATATTTAAATCCATACCTTCCCACGGGTATTAGCGCTATATGAAATGCAAACAGCCTCGATTACGTAGAATAATTATTACTATTAGACAGGAATACTTGAAACCATTTAATTGTATGCAAATCATTTATATCAAGAATCGCTGAAGTTATGATTTTCTACAATTGATTGTCCTGTCTTTTTCTTTCTTTCTTTTTCTTTTTCTTTCATTCTTTCTTTCCTTCTCACTTTCCTTCTTTCTTTCCTTCTTTCTTTCTTAACTCTATGTTTTATTTAAGTTTGGCTTCTTTTTCACTTCAACAAATTTTCCATTTTGTTTTTTCTTGTCGATCGTTTTGTTTATTTTTCACTTAAATTTTCTTTCATCCTTTCTTCCATACTTTCTTTCTTTTTCTATTTCTTTTCTTTCTTTCTTTCTTTCTTTCTTTCTTTCTTTGATACCACAATTTCTAGATTTCTTAAATACATTTCTTTCTTCCTCTCTTTCTTTCTCTCTTTCTTTCTTCATTTTTCCCTATAACTCACTGATCCGTTTGATACATTCTTTCTTCCTTCTTTCTTCATTTCTTTCTTTATACAAACTTTTCTTTCTTTCTTTCATTCTTTCATTCTTTCATTCGTCCTTTCTTTCTTTCTTTCTTTTATCTCATTTCTGTATTTCTTTATTTGTTCAAATCTATGATTCATGAGTATGCTCTCTTTCTTTCTTTCTTTCTTTCTTTCTTTCTTTCTTTCTTTCATTCTTTCATTCGTCCTTTCTTTCTTTCTTTCTTTTATCTCATTTCTGTATTTCTTTATTTGTTTAAATCTATGATTCATGAGTATGCTTTCTTTCTTTCTTTCTTTCTTTCGTTCGTTCGTTCTTCCTTTATTTCTTTAGCTCCATGACTCATTCACTACATCTCTCTTTCATTTTTAATTTCTTTCTCCCTTTTTTTTCTTTATTTCTCTCTTTTCTTTTTTCTTTTTTTCTTCCTGCCTTTTTCATTTTGATTCATTTGATATATCTTTATCTTACATTCTTTCTTCACAATTTCAACTTCCTTTTATGTACGCCTTGATTTGATGCTAGAATGCTCTTCTTCCCGCCTTTATCGTCTCCTTATAGATATTTCTTATTGATGTTCTTATTCTCTATTTCCTTTTTCATTTATCCACTTCCTCGTTTTCACCTTTTTCATTAACATCCGCCCCTTCAAGATGAGTAGACTTTTGTCCATCGAAGATTTTCCAGGTTTATGAAACATTATTCACTCTCGAATAATCATCAAGTTTAATTTATAATTCATGTTTATTTACTTTTTTTAAAAGAACTATGGTGATACATAAACAACCAATGTATTTTCAAAGCGATTTAATTCTCTGTTACTATATTCAGAATGAAGCACGTATCTTGCAATACCTAAGGATGTTAATTTTCAGCTCAATTGAATTGCATTTAAAGGGATTCTCTTTTTGCTGCCTATACGTTTTTTTTTTGTTATCTGCGTTTCCATATCTGGACATCAAATGAAATTCTCCCGATTTCAATTTAAATACTGTTGTACCGGCCGTTCCTACAGTGGAGAACATGCACCGGTTCTCACTATAAATAGTGAGACACCGAGTGGAAAGGAGGACTGTTCCCGTTAACGACAAGCTAGTCGTACATGTACCATTAATTGTAAATACACTTGTCTTATTTTACCCCATCTCGACTTGACTTCTTTTTACTGTTGGGACTAACATCACAACAAATACATCTAGATATTTACTAAGCTTATCTTAGATGTTTCACAAACTCAGAAGCATGGGACGCCCAATGAGAATCAAACTCACTAACAATGGTCTGCAAGTTTAGCATGCTAACCATTATACCACATGAGGTACCCAATTTAAATACACTAGCAAATATATGCACCCTCCGGATGCAAGTATTTAAGTTTTAATGTAATAAAATATTGTATTAAATTAGAAAGGCTAATGAAACTAAATAAGAATGCAGATAAAAAGATTTGTAACAGAGGGGGGATAATCGAAAAATAGAACAACTGAAATTTACTCTTCCATCACTCTCGTCTTTCATTGTTATTTCTTCCAATTTAAGTATTTAGTTATAAGAGGAAGTAAAGAATAAAATGACAGTTATTTTTTCTTGTTAATGAATTTCATTTAAGATTCATTGAAGAGATGTTTGCTTATATCCATTAAAATAAAACCAAACAATTAGAAATCAATAATACTAAGCACATATCACATTTTTAATATCAATATACAAATTAGCCTTCCCGTTCACACAGTAAACCGCTATTTTGTTGTATATATAAATATAATTGCATGTTATCAGTATGTAGATAAGGTCAACAGTATTAATAATGTAACACAATTTTATCAATAATTGAGGTTTAAATAAAAATGCAGTCATGGATAATGTGATGTCAATAACTAAGGGTATTGTGACTTGAGTAGTGATATAGTTTCGGTTACAGACAGAAAAACACACAATCTCCATTATAATAAGAGATATCTATGTATGCTCTAGTAATGTAATCACAAACTTGAAAATATAACAAATCTTATATCTAAGAGGGAGAGTAAAATATTATCCGCACTTTCTCCATAACTGTAAAGGCTGACTATAGAGATTGAACTTGCAACCTTCTGATCGCGATAGGAATCGTGGTAGGAATCCTGTCATCCATGTTGAGTGATTCTGCCGCTGAGAGCCATAAATGCAGAGGCGGTTACTAACGAGTACACTAGATTGACTGTTTTTAGCAGAATTCACCGCGGGGATTGAGATTGGACCCCGGGAGACACGATCCCAACTCCTTCAAAAGCTAGGTCACATCTAGCTAACTGATTAAAAACTAGCATGTATCTGCATGGCCCCCAAATCGCAGCTCTAAGGGTCAAGGGTTATTAACAGTCACCGGTAATTTTCCAGGGAGAATCCCTGATCCCAAAGTTAACGGTGCTTAATTTAAATTATTAACTACAAGTCATTGATTGTATCAAAGTCTGCAACAATGACGAGTTTCAACGCTTCCTCTACGAGATGGCGGCGAATTAGTATGATATGACCATACAAAAACTGCGTTTATTTTCTAGTTGATTAATATGTGTGACTCAGAAAAAAGAACGCAAATTATTTATTTATTTTCCAATTAAACTAACCCTAAACCCTAACACTTGCTGGACTTGAACTTTAAAAAAATCAAAACTAAAATTTTTATTACAAAATATGTGGGTTCTGTTTTTTCTGGGTCACCCTGTAATATTATGTTACTCAACTAGGGGGAGTAGAGTTAGGGGTTAGGGTTGGGGTTTAGGTTAATTTAATGGAAAATAAATAAATAACTTGGGTTCTGTTTTTCTGGGACACCCTGTAATATTATGTTACTCAACTAGGGGGAGTAGAGTTAGGGGTTAGGGTTGGGGTTTAGGGTTAATTTAATGGGAAAATAAATAAATAACTTGGGTTCTGTTTTTCTGGGACACCCTGTAATATTATGTTACTCAACTAGGGGGGTAGGGTTAGGTGTTAGGGTTGGGGTTTAGGGTTAATTTAATGGGAAAATAAATAAATAACTTGGGTTCTGTTTTTTCTGGGTCACCCTGTAATATTATGTTACTCAACTAGGGGGAGGTAGGGTTAGGTGTTAGGGTTGGGGTTTAGGGTTAGTTTAATGGGAAAATAAATAAATAACTTGGGTTCTGTTTTTTCTGGGCCACCCTGTAATATTATGTTACTCAACTAGGGGGAGTAGGGTTAGGGTTAGGGTTGGGGTTTAGGGTTAATTTAATGGGAAAATAAATAAATAACTTGGGTTCTGTTTTTTCTGGGTCACCCTGTAATATTATGTTACTCAACTAGGGGGGGTAGGGTTAGGTGTTAGGGTTGGGGTTTAGGGTTAGTTTAATGGGAAAATAAATAAACAACTTGGGTTCTGTTTTTTCTGGGTCACCCTGTTATATTATGTTACTCAACTAGGGGGGGGGTAGGGTTAGGTGTTAGGGTTGGGGTTTAGCGTTAGTTTAATGGAAAAATAAATAAATAACTTGGGTTCTGTTTTTTCTGGGTCACCCTTTAATATTATGTTACTCATCTAGAGGGAGTAGAGTAAGGGGCTAGGGTTGGGTTTAGGGTTAGTTTAATGGGAAAATAAATAAACAACTTGGGTTCTGTTTTTTCTGGGTCACCCTGTTATATTATGTTACTCAGCTAGGAAATAACCAAAACTGCCCAAATCACCTAGAAAAATTGCATCGATTAAAATGGCGATTATGTAGAAAAATAGATACATTTCTGAACTTTAAAATGATGCAAACATCATTGACGATAAACAAACATTTCTGTGATTTCTAAATATTTTGGAGACCTTATCTCTGGGTTTAACTTATAATAAATATTGTTTTTTATACGTATTCAAAATGTGTATACGTTTTATTGAAACACCCTGTAGTTATACAGGCTGTCCATAAAGTCCACGTGCACTTTAAAGAATTTATAAGAATAAATTGTACATTGACTTTGTGGACACCCTGTATAAAATGTATGCGTTTGTGTATGTAAGAGAACATTATTACAGGTTCTTTTTTTTTACTGTAAAAAAATTACTTTTGGATAATTCCAGATAGTTGGGGTTTAACATAATAAGAACTGACGCCATTTTATGCTTTTACCATAATTTAAGAAAACCTAATCAAAAATTGTCAGCTAAAATGCATAAAAAAATCTTCATTTTTACTAAAGTTGGTCGTAAAATTTTGCTATTTCAAGAATAGATCCAGAAAAGGTTTGCTATTACTAATAGGATCCCCACCAACTCACACAAGCCCCGGTGACAGGATAGATCAGCCTCAGGCAACCTGAAAATGGCGTTGTTCTCTGGCCCAGATGAGGCGCAGTCACCGGTGGCGTGATATCAATAATTGTATCCGACGATTTTTTGGGGAAGAGAGAGAGAGAGATCAGATTTCCATATGATCGATAACTTGTCAATATGTATTTACCCAACCCTTCCTCGCGAACAGGATCTGACACAAGGTTAATTTTTAAGAGTTCAATAATTTTTAATTCAGATTTTTTTCTTCGTCTAGACCCGGTTGCCCTATAAAGGGTAAAGAGCCGAGTCTGCACAACTATTTACCCATAGTTTGGGGGAGAGCAAAATAGTTGGACTTACTTTTCCCAAGGGTATTAGCCCAATATGAAATGCGAACATAATCTTCCTGGATTTGTACTTTCCTACGTGTTTACTGACATACTTTCTGTAGAAGTGATATTGCTACTCAGGTATGTGAACTGATCCACGAATTTCTTAGAATTTCCATTTAGTGTGGAGATGACTGTAGCCGTATCAGTACTACTGTATGGCAGCATCAGCAGAAGCGATAATTCAGATTTCTTACGGGCAATATGATAGCTAGTCGTCGGTAGAGCATTCGCTAAGGAATCGCACGGGTGTTAGTTCGACACCGGTCCTCACCAACTCAGCGCATTCATAGTACAGCTTGGGTAATCTGATCTGTGTGGTAAATAATCTGGCAGCTGATGATAAGTGTGGTGCTTTACCTCAGCAAAATCTACCTCCCTAGTTTAGCGCAAATGAAAATGGTATAGACTCCCTCGCTATTCGGCTGATTCAGAAAATAGGACACAGCGCAGACCCCTTCTTTATTTTTTATTCCTATCTAATCTATTAATTATGGAGATTGGGTGTATTTTGATTGAAAAATACGTCACAGCTTACGTCACAATATTCTTGTGTTATATACAATCAAAATTTGAGTAAGCAATTTAAAAATGTTTTTCAGTCGGTAGAGCTTTCGGCTGGAAACCACAATGCTGCTAGTTCGATACCGGCCCTCGCCAACTCAGCGTATGAGTAGCACAGGAATCCGTGCGGTAAAGTAAGGAGCTGGTAGTAGGTGTGGCACTCCACCTCAGATGCTAAAACTATCTCCTTGGTCTAGCGCTAGTGAAAAGGGGATAGACTCCCCCGCTGATTGGCTGATACCGACTCTAGGCCACCCCGACGAATTTACTTACTTACTTACAAATAAATAAATACCTACAATTTTCAATACTCAAAATAATTATTTCATTAATAATTAATAGATACACGCAACATTTTATTTGAGGGAAAAAGAACTAAGTTTCCATTTCAAATTGTTTTATTTTTTTTTACTCCTTTCATAAATTTGATGATTTTGCTTATTTATGATACAATCTCTCTGACATTGAATTTTTAATTCCCAGCCTCTCAGTCAATATCTTTCAAAAATGATTTTTTACTCCATCCGGTGATTTTTTTTCTTGCTAATAAAAATAATTCACCAAAAGATCTATTCGGCCCACAACACTTACCCTCAAGGTTACTGCGGGTCTTGCTGGACATGGGAGTAATGGTAATGAATTAGTATTCCACAATACCCACATCTCTAGAACTGAATAACCACAATCACCGAATCCGTTTAGAATAAGATTACCAGGGAGTTCAATTCCCACCTTCAGAGTATGAAGAACACCGATACTACTTCAAATCCTCTGGGTATAAAACTAAATTTCATCTTTTTCACACGATCAGACGTTATTGTGAAATGACGCTGAAAGCACCGGTTTCCGCTAGATAACCGGTGTTAAGCAGTGATGAGCCTGTTCAATGCTTAATTTGGTGACTATTTAAGCAACAGCAGTTACTGTACGCAACAATTATGAAATTAACTTGATTCGGCATTAGATGAGCCGAAAAGGGTTGATATGCCGTAAAACTAAGCAACCAATCAACACGATCAGTACAGTTTAGTATAATACCTGAAGATAGGGGGCGTTCTTAACAATCTGGGCTATCAGTGGGAATCGGACACACTAGCAATATTATTCTAAATGGAATCATTGATCATTCAGCCCTGGCGGTAGGGCGGTATAGTAAACTAACTGCACCTCGACAGAGGGTATATCACCCAATGGGGTCACCTGTTGACTGTGGCTGGCGATCCATGATGCTTAAGGACGGAACCCTGGTGACTGAACAGTCTATAACATGCAGCCCACCTCTATGGTCCTTACTTGGGCTAGACGGGGGTTCAGAGAGACCCCCTCCGATCAATCGGCTGGTCATATCAAGCTCTAATACCTATATGATTGTCCCAACCCTATTGCCCATATGGTAAAGCAGCAAATATTTTCATCATAAATGTGCTAGAAGGCGGTGGCAGAAGGTGTCATGGGTATGATGTTAAATTGCCTTTCATGGTGAACTTTTAGTTTTGGAGTACTCCCAGGTCCACTTTGACCCGGAGTAGTAGTACCTGTTAGCGTTCTATGAGTTAAATAGAAAAAATAAGATTAGAAGTTTAAAAAAATATCCATCAAGCATGAATAAAACAACAGCATAAGATAACCCAAAAAGGATTGAAATGCGATTTAAAAAAAAACAATTAAACAACCAGCGTTAAGCAGCGTGGGTAACCATTTAAGCAACAGCGGTACTGTAAGCTACCAATAACAAAAAGGACTTGATTCGGTATTATATATGAGCCGAAAGTGGTTGATATACCGTAAAAAACAACAAACAAACAAACAAACAAAGCAACCAACACAATTAGATGCAGTTTAATGTAATAATCAGAGATTGGGTGGGTGGGGTGTTTTTAATAACCTGTAGGGCAACCAGTGGGAATCGAACTCACTAGTAATATTATTCGAACGGACTCATTGATCATTAGAATACACAAGGCACCCTTTTAAGTTTTAGTAAGTAGTATAATGAAACAATCCAGGAAGAGGCGAATAGTATTTTATTTATTTCATTTTATTTATCTACTCTTTTTTTTTTCGTTTTTCTCTACTTTTGGTCCTCCTGGTAGTAATGATAAAATAAATCAAAGAAGATAAGTATTCGTGACAGCAGTGTCAGTAGATGTAAGAAAAAAAAGGTAAGTAAGAAAATTTGATAAGATGGATATAATCTTGCTGTCACCTTGACATTAGCCAGTTAAACGGGTCCATTGTAATTCTTTCATTCACATCCATTTTTGATCTGTCTATTATCTTAAGAGCATTTTCGTGTCATTCATATCCGACTTATCAAAGATTCCTTCACTTTTATGTTTGTATTTTTACCATACTTTAATTTAATCCAACTGAAATACTTTTTCTTTCTTCACAGTTCCCCGTTTATAGCATCCATTTTTATTTCATTTTTTCTTTTTTTTTTTTCTTTTTCTTTTTTCATCTTGGCCATGATTGATTCTGTGATACTACTAGAGGGTAAAAAGAAAAAAAGGCTGTATACTAAAAAGCAAAAGGCAAGAACCGGTGATATCCCACAGAAACGATTACATGTGCAGACTACGCAGATAATCTAAGGCTTCATGAAATCTTACTATCTCAGTTACAACATATACATTCACACACACACACACACACACACACACACACACACACACACACATAGCTCAGTCGGTAGAGCGTTCGGCTAGAAACCACAAGGTTCCTAGTTCGATACCGGCCCTCGCCAACTCAGCGTATGAGTAGCAAAGGGATCTGTGCAGTAAAGTAAGGAACTGATGGTAGGTTTGGCGCTCCACATCAGACGCAGAAACAACCTCCTTGGTCTAGCGCTATTGAAAAGGGGATAGAGCCCCTCGCTGTATGGCTCATACCGACATTAGGCCGCCCCGACGACTATATATAATTAAAAAATGATACGGTCCACAAAACGTTTTTTAAAAAATGTATTTTATTAAATGTGTTTTAGATTTTTAAATCCTCTCGAAACTATGTATGTACCTGTACCGGGAGCAAATTAGTATCCATGTGATGCTGCAAACTCCGAAAAGTACATGTCGAATCACTGTTGCATGAAGGAATCGGCCTCTATGAAAATACTCAGATAATACTATTATTCGTTTGGTTTGGTTTTGTTTTACGGCATATCAACCTCACTGGGTCATTTAATGCCAATAAAGTTTTGAAATAAATCAATTTTTAATGGATAATACAATTTTTTTAATAAATACATTTTTCTATTTAACCCATAGATGGGACTATTATTGGGAATGATTATTTAAAAAACAAGTAAAAATGATATGATCATAAAATAGGGGACCCATTTTCTATATTACCTAGTTGTAAACAGATCCCCCGTTATTTGGTCACTCTCTTTTTCTAAGATGAAATAAATTGTGCAAAACGTTATTATTGGTTAGTTGGTTATTTTACGGCATATCAACCCTTTTTATTGGGGATTATTATTTAAGAAACAGGAAAAAAGGATATGATCATAAAGTAGGGGACATATTTTCTATTTTAACTTAGTTATAACCTGATGTGTTTTAAGCAAGATGGAGAAATCTGGAGTCCCGGAACTCTGGTGATTGTAGAAACACTCTATAAGAATTAGCGAGATTTTTAACTGGTATTTAACGCTAGTTTCATATAATGCATTAGGTTATCCAAAATAGGGTAACCTAACACTGAACATATGCACTGAACAAATCCCGACAGACAATTATAAAATTAGATAGATAAATGTCCAAAAGAAAAGAATTTTCTAGATAGAGTGAGGCTATGAAATAAAAGAAGATAATATTATCTGCGTTATTCGGACTATTGTGCCCATCTTCATTGTTATTTGTACAACGTTTTGGTCGATATGCCCTCCGGCCTTCTTCAGGTATTTCTTGTCGGACTCGGGTACCTTCTCGGACTCGGGAACCTTCTTTTCGAACTCGGGAACTTTCTTGTCGTAATCGGGAGCCATCACGGAACTTTGAACCTAACCCTTTATTTATTCCACGGGGGTATCTTCTCCTCATTCCGCTAACCATAGCTGGGGTAGGAGTTGTGTTAATTATTTTTCTAACTGCCTCCACTCAGGATTGAACTCGGTATCCAGAGATAACTGTCACTTAGAACTGTCTTAACCTAACCACCTTATCCACTAGGTCATGTGTCCAACGTTGTACAAATAAGAATGATGATGTGGACAATAGTCCGAATAACACAGATAATACTAATCTTCAAGCCTCAAACATTCAGAGAAATAGTAAAAGAATATAGGTTGTCACTTACTGTGAAGAAAACCTCGCCTAACAGGGACGCGGAAAAACGGATGCAGCAAATACATAGCCTTTATGAAAGTGTAGAGTATAGTCAAGTCACGTGTACTATACACGGAAATGCCAGCAGCCAGTGAGCCAACTCTCTATGAAAACATAGAGTATAAAATGTCCGCGTACGGATTCCCGTATTTATATTTACCAACACGAGCTGGATGTAACACAAGGTCAATTTCTTAAGCGGAGTTTAACAGGTTTGAATTCAGAGTTTTCCTTCCCCTAGACCGGTTGCCTAACCAAGGTTAAAGAGCCCAGTCTGCCCTACTATTTATCCATAGCTGGAAGGAGAGTAGGATACATACCTTTACCAAGGGTATTAGCAGTAAGTAAAATGCAATTACCACGTCCAGGATTTGAACTCGGGGCGACGAGTCCATTTCCCATGACTTTAACCATTACACCACGCGCTTCCAACAATGGATTCACGTATAAGCCGTTAGCTGGCGGCCCTCAGTCCAAATGGATGTAGACAGAATTGTGTCTAGTTATGACGGCTGGAAAGTCTTGGAGATGATAGTTTGATTTTCGCGGGACTAATTTTATATATTCTGGTCCAACACCACCTAACGGCAAACCGTAGAAAATAAGAGAAGATAATCGCACACCGAATGGCTAACCATAGCAAGTAAGGGAAGATAACTCTTACAACTCCTTCATTTTCATTGTTCCAAAGTTCATTTTGACCCTGAGCAAAACGTTATTATTGCCTAGGTTCCACCACCAGACGAAAGAGATCTGTTTGAGAAAATGTTTAAAATGATTTTGATCTACACGTTTGGTAAAAGTTTAATCTTAAGTAATTATAAATGATCTAGTATTTGAAATATTTGTGAAGTTTATTAAAACATTAACATAGCTAATAAACATGAAGTGCTTAACTGTTTAAAATGATTGCGAACATTGTTTCTTAAAACATTGTTATTAAAACTCAGCATGTAGGATTTACTTGTTTGAAAAGATTTTGAATTGCATTAAAACATTATCGCTTAAAACAGTGATCTTTCTCTCTCTCTCTCTCATACATATACATACAAATATATACAACATACACACACACACACACACACACACACAACACACACATATATATAATATATATATATTTACACACACACACATATATATATACATATATATATAGAGAGACATACATATTATATAGACATATATACATACATATATAACTATATATATACATATATATATATATATATATATATATATATATATTATATATATAAGTAAAGTCATCGGGGCGGCCTAAAGTCGGTATCAGCCATTCAGCGAGGGAGTTTATCCCCTTTTCAATAGCGTTTAGACCAAGGAGATTGTTTTGGCGTCTGAGTTATAGTGCCACACCTACCACACCTACCTACTTTACCGCACAGATCCCTATGCTACTCATACGCTGAGGACCGGTATCGAACTGAGAACCTTGTGGTTTCTAGCCGAACGCTCTGCCGACTGAGCTAAAAAGAAAGAGTCTATGTATGTGTGTTTGCATTTTTGTTTGCACAATGATCGAGCACAGGTCCGAAGGAAGATTGGTGAAGACCAGCAAAAACCAAAGTTCAATAATGTCTACGCCCGATTTTTTCTAGAGAGGTGGGTTAAATAACTTTTTACTCCTTATTTTTTTAAAGAAAAACTAAATAAAAAAAATAAGGGTATAACTCAACGAGAAATAGAAATTAATTAAAAATGATATAAAAATAAAACAAATTAGTAATGGATAAACACCCAAAAAAGCAATGGAAAAAATACCAACAATAGAAATAATAAAAATAAACAACTTATAAAAACAAAAATATATATAGAATGAAAGATAATATATATTATATTATATATATATATATATATATATATATATATATATATATATATATATATGAATGAACAAATAAAAGGTTTAGCTTTTATTTATTTACATGGGAACAATATTTACAACTAATGGTTTCCTGCTAACGCATTCGTCAGGTAAACGAAATAGTTAAAAAAACCCGCTCTATCACAGATATTGAGCACTTTTCTAATAACACTATAGGTTGGATTACTACTGCTTTTTCAAGTATAATAGTGCCAAACATACACACTAATAATATATATATATATATATATATATATATATATATATATATATATATATATATATGTGTATATATACGGCACATGGTCAATTATAGTTGAGTTTTGCACGTTTTAATTCAATGTTTTCCTTTTTTCGGCTGGTCGCCTAACCAAGGTGAAAGAGCCCAGCCCCCTACTATTTACTCATAGCTGGAGGGAGAATAGTTGAATTTATACCTTTCCCATGGGTATTATCACTATGCAAAATGCGAACTGTCTCGCCCAGTATTTGAAATCGGATCGCTGAGTTCATTTCTGATGACCAATGCACTGCGTACTGCTCTACTGATTTGCTTTTTTTTATACACGCAACTCGTTTTACTTGTGAAGAAATAATGTTAAGGAAAGGATCATTTTGTTTAATAAAACATGCTTATATATTTAAGAAAAACGTGATAACGAAACTCACCGACCCTACACGCCGTCTAAATGATCCGGTTATGATTTTCCGACGATACCCACTACAGAACCCAACCATCAACTGATTTGATCTTGGTACATTCAAATCGTTTTACTTGTGAAGTAATAATGTTAAGAAAAAGTGTCACCTTGCTTTAAACATGCTTATATGTTTAATAAAAACGTGTTAACGAAACTCACCGACCCTACACACACAATGTAAATCATCTGGTTCTGATTTATTTAACAACATGCATAATACCAATTCGTTCTTTAATAAGTTTTTGTTGTTGTAATCGATTTTTCGATTATTAGTTTTTTTCTTCTTCTTATGAGATCATCAGCGACTCATCTTATCAGATTTGAAGGTATCGCTTGAATTTATATCGCTTCTGATTGGTCAATAAATACTGAAATGACTCACCCGACCGACATAACATTTCCCCTTTGGGCAACGGTCACTGAACGTCTTCTTCTTCTTCTTCTTCTTCTTCTTCTTCTTCTTCTTCTTCTTCTTCTTCTTCTTCTTCTTTCAAACGATGGTTTTCGTTGTAATTCATCATTACGTCAACGTAATTCGCCCCCCTCTCTCTCTTTCTCTTTCTCTCTCACTCTTTAGTTTCTTTTTTATGTTTCTCCTTTGCCTCTTTTACTTGAAGACGACTTTCCGTTTTTCTTTCCCTTTTTATTAGTTGTGCTTTCTTCATCTTGCTCTTCCATCTCCGTACCCATCATCATTATCATTATCATCGTCATCTTCCTTTACATCTATTTTCATTTTTACTTTCATACTGTGCTTCTTTCTTTACTTCCTTTTTATCCTTCTTATTTCTGTTCATTAATGTTGTTGTTGTTGTTGTTCTTCTTCTTCTTCTTCTAATAATAATAATAATAATAATAATAACAATAATA
>CM042150.1:108756305-108793805 GCA_023376005.1 Doryteuthis pealeii | reverse complement strand
AGTTGTATGGTGAAAATTGAATGCCTTGCACAATTCCCAGTGGACACCCTTATTTATTTCCCTTTCACTGGAGGATGGGTGACAACAAGTCTCCTCAGGTCTACGGAACTCATCTCAGTATTCTAGCTGATCTTAACAATCACGTGATCTGGATAATCTTTATTTCTTCTTTGGATTTCCAATACATCCAATCTTTTTCCAGAAATTATTAAGGTTCGCTGCAATGACACCAGCCAAAATTGGCATTGCAGTTACCCTGAACTTCCATAATTGATTTCTTTGAAAAGATTCAACTGTAAACAATGTTTCCTATTGCCAACTCTTTAAGCAAAAAAAAAAAAAAAAAAAAAAAAAAAAACTTTATTTCCTGAATAACCTCGTAACTATAAGAAAAAAACAATAAAATCGATAACTTAAATTTTCACCAAAATACGTAGACTTATAATGCTGAAAAATGCCATTTTTTAAGGAATCTTTGAAGCCCCATATCTCCCCCAATTCTCAACAGAATTCAACCATCTTTTACTATGTGACAATCCTCATAGAACTCTATCAGAAAATGATATTAAATTGGCACTTTAATTTTACACGAAATTGGCCATTTTCACACAATCTCTTAGGGGGATTATCAGGCCTCAAATCTCACCTAAAACTCCGAATTTAGCAGTTTTTCTCCATCAGTAAATTCTAGGCATCAGAAACCATGAGAAAAAAACAATAAAATCGATAACTTAAATTTTCATCAAAATACGTAGACTTATAATGGCTGAAAAATGGCATTTTGTGGGCATCGGTAAAGTAGCGTTTAAGTTATTTCTTCTTATTTTTTTTCATATTTGAGGAATAAACAAAAGACTCAACAAAAATAGAGGCTTAAAATTTGTCTTCGTCAAAAATTTATTTCTACAATGAGATTTTGATGAACAAACCGAAACACTGTAGCGTCGGCTAAGTAAAAAAAAAAATCCTTCTAAAGACCTGTTGTCGTTTTTTTATATTACGGACGCAAAGGGCAGGTTTAGCTCAGTCGGTAGAGTGTTCGGCTAAGAATCACAAGGTTCTTGGTTCGATACCGGCCCTTACCAACTCAGTGTATTAGTAGCACAGGGATCTGTGCGGTAAAGTGAGGAGCTGATAGTAGGAGTGGCACTCCACCTCAGATACTAAAATAATCTCCTTGGTCTAGCGCTAGTGAAAAGGGGATAGACTCTCTCGCTGTCTGGCTGATACCGATATTAGGTCGCCCCGACGACTTTACTTATATATATATATACTAAATTGTAAGAGTTTCTGTTGGCGTTTTCTGTTATATAAGGTGTGTACTGGATGCCCACTTCTACTTATAGACACGCCCAGAACCATGTGACCAAGCTCTTGGCCAATCACTGGCAGTACTCTGCTGCTGTTATAATATTTGTATCGGCTGCTCTGGTCATAACTACGCACAACTGCTTTGAACCTTCGTGGACGAGGGACATAGGAGTAAATCACTGGACCTTTAACACTACGCAGGATAGGACTTATACACTTACCAAAGAATTCCATAACTCAGGACTTATTCACTCACCAAAGAATTCCATAACTCAGGAATTATTCACTTACCAAAGGATTCCATAACTCAGGACTTATTCACTTACCAAAGGATTCCATAACTCAGGACTTATTCACTCACCAAAGGATTCCATAACTCAGGACTTCTTCACTTACCAAAGGATTCCATAACTCAGAACTTATTCACTTACCAAAGGATTCCATAACTCAGGACTTATACACTTACCAAAGGATTCCATAACTCAGGACTTACTTACTTTAAGTTCTTTTCAACTGGCCAATGATGGCGTTCAAAAACTTAACAGTTTCACGTATGCTTCACATATGACAAAGTTATAAAGATAAATGCACTGCGTAAAAATAACAGTAAATGTATGTTTTATAACCTTGTAATCTAATATGTGAACCATATGTGAAAGCCTTACTATCAAAAAAATAATACATTAAAAACCATAAACTGGAGTTTTTTCTTATTCAATATTTGCTTAGTTACTAATTAGATGTCAATTGTCTCCTCTATATAATTTACCTACAATTACGTCTTACACAGTTTTCCCCCACCCATCCATCAATAAATTTGATTGCATATCTTCTAATACTTCTGGGGACACTTTGTGCAGTGTTAATGATGCTAAAACCCAGAAATAAAGAAAGGGAAGAAAATGACATGCTACACAGAAAATTATAATAAGAAAAAAAAGAGAGGGTAGGGGGAAGATAGAGGGAGTGTGGAAGCGATAATGCTAATCTGTTTGAATCAGGCATAATGAAAATATGAAAAGAAGGAGAAAGAGAGAGAGAGAGAGGGGTTTCAATCAAGATTATTATACTTTTTAGATATTGAACTATACGCAATAGCTCTTAAGTAAACAGGTCTTGCTAGTTATTATTATTTCACTTCATGAGAATTGTTCACACCCAACTTAGCTGGTGGTTCACTGGAGACAGAGTGACAGTAAGACTACTCAGGTCTGCAAGACACTTCTGGGTATTCTAACCGAATGTTGTAATTTGGATGGTCTCCATTCTTCATCTGATTTCCAATTCACACAGATCCTTTTCAAAAATTAGGGACCGTTTCCAATTATATATTATTAATTATTATTAATTATGATTTATTATCATCTCTTTGAAGTTTTGTGCAAAATCTGAGTGTAGCTGATGTCTTTCACTGGGAAGTCAGACAACATCTCTCTCATACTNATAGGTATATATATATATATATTATTATTATCATATATTTTATTATTATTATTATTATGTGTAGTTTGGCACATTATACTTTGAAAAAGCAGAGTATCCAACGTAGCAGTGTTATTAGAAAAGTGCTCAATATCTGTGAAGAGCGTTTTTTTAACTATTTCGTTTACTGACGAAATGCGTTAGCCAGGAAACATTGGTTGTAAAATATTGTTCCCATGATAATAAATAAAAGCTAAAACCTTTTATTTGTTCATCATATATATAAATAATATATATAATAATTAATATATATATATATATATTATTTCATTCTATATATATATTTTTTTTAAGTTGTTTTATTTATTAATTCTAGTGTGATATTTTTCTTTGCTTTTTATTGTTGGTTTTTCCTTTGTTAATTTGTTATTTATTTTTAATCATTTTTAATAATTTCTATTTCTCGTTGATACCCTTATTATATTCTATTAGTTTTTCTTTTAAAAAAAAATAAGAGTAAAAAGTTATTTAACGACCTCTTTAGAAAAAAAATCGGGCGGTGGATTTTATTGAACTTTGGTTTTGCTGATCTCACCAATCATCCTTCGGACATGTGCTCGATCATTGTTGCAAACAAAAATGCAAAATATATACAAGGCTCTTTCTTTTTAGCTCAGTCGGCAGAGCGTTCGGCTAAAACCACAAGCGTTTCTCAGTTCGATACCGGGTTCCTCGCCAACTGCAGCGTATGATTAGCATGGATCTGTGCGTAAAGCTTTAAAGAGCTGATGATAGGTGGGGCGCCCCACCTTAGACGCCAACACAATCTCCTTGGTCTAACGCAGTGAAAAGGGAAGACTCCCTCGTGACTGGCTGATACCGACTTTAGGCCCCCCCGACGACTTTACTTATATATGATATATTTATATATGTATATATATATATTTTATTGTATATATTTATATATATGTGTATATATGTATATATATATGTATGTATAATGTCTATATAAATATGCATGTCTATATATATATGTTATATTATGTGTGTGTGTGTGTTAAATATATATATATATATTATATATATCATATGTGTGTGTGTGTGTGTGTGTGTTGTGGTGTGTGGTTATGTACTATGTATATATATATGTATGTATATATAACTGAGAGAGAGAGATAAGATCAAATGTTTTAAGCGATTGAATGTTTTAAATGCAATTCACAAATCTTTTTCAAACAAGTAAATCTTACAGTGAGTTTTAATAATGTTTTAAGAAACAATGTTCACAATACTTTTAAAACAGTTAAGCACTTTCATAATTTATTAGCTATGTTAATGTCTTTAATAAAAGTTCACAATTATTTAAATACTAGATTGCATTTATAATTACTCCTAGATTCAACTTTTACACAAACGTGTAGACAAAATGGCATTTTAAACATGTTCTCTCAAACAGATCTCTTTCATCTGTTGGTGGAACCTAGGCAATAATAAGGTTATTGCTCAGGGTCAAAATGAAGCTTTGGAACAATGAAAATGAAGGAGTGTTCCACTTGCTATTGGTTAAGCCATTCGTGTGGGATTATCTTCTCTTATTTTCTACGGTTTTGCGTAGGTGGTGTTGGACCAGAATATATAAAGTTAGTCCGCAAAGTCAACTATCTTACCAAGATTTCCAGCCGTCAGAACTAGACAACAATTCTGTCTACATCCATTTGTTGACTGAGGGCCGCAGCTAACGGCTTTATCCGTGACATCCATTGTTGGAACATGCGCGTGGTGTAATGGTTAATGTCATGGGAAAGTGGGAACTCGGTCGCCCCGATTCAAATCCTGGACGTGGTAATTACATTTCACTTAGTGCTAATACCTTTGGAAAGGTATGTAATCCTACTCTCCTCCAGCTATGGGTTGAATAGTAGGCAGACTGGGTTCTTTAACCTTGGTTAGGCAACCGTCTATGAGAAGGAAAACTCTGATTCAAACCTGTTAAACTCCCGCTTAAGAAATTGACCCTGTGTCACATCCAGCTCGGCGGAGGGGTTTGTAAATATAATACGTGAATCCGTACGCGGACATTTATACTCTATGTTTTCATAGAGAGTTGGCTCACCGGCTGCTGGCATTTCCGTGTATAGTACACGTGAACTTGACTATACACTACATTTTCATAAAGGCCATGTATTTGCTGCATCCCGTTTTTCCGCGTCCCTGTTAGGAGAGGTTTTCTTCACAGCAATTGACAACTTATATTCTTTTACTATTTCTCTGATATAATTTGAGATGAGGTTGAAGATTAGTATTATCTGCGTTATTCGGACTATTGTCCACATCATCATTGTTATTTGTACAACGTTGGACACATGGCCTAGTGGATAAGGTGGTTAGGTTAAGACAGTTCTAAGTGACAGTTATTTCTGGATACCGAGTTCATCCTGAGTGGAGGCAGTTAGAAAAATAATTAACACAAACTCCTACCCCAGCTATGGTTAGCGAATTGAGAACAGGATCCACCGTGAATAAATAAAGGGTTAGGTTCAAAGTTTACGTTGATGGCTCCGATTACGACAAGAAATCCCGAGTTCGAAAAGAAGGTTCCAGATTCCGAGAAGGTTCCCGAGTCCGAGAAAGTTCCGGAGTCCGACAAGAAATACCTGAAGAAGGCCAGAGGGCATATCGGCCGAAACGTTGTACAAAATAACAATGAAGATGGGGACAATAGTCCGAATATGCAGATAATATATATTTTTTTTATTTGATAGCCTCACTCTATCTAGAAAACTCTTTTCTTTTCGACATTTATCTATCCTATTTTGTATTCCATCTATTAGACTTTGATCTGACATAACATTATTTTTTATAATTGTCTGTCGGGATTTGTTCAGTGCATATGTTCAGTGTTAGGTTACCCTATTTTGGGATAACTAATGCATTATAAGAACTAGCGTTAATACAGTTAAACATCTCGCTAATTCTTATAGAGTGTTTTACAATCACTCAGAGTTCCGGGCCTCCAGATTTCTCCATCTTTCTTAAAACACATCAGTTTATAACTAAGTTAAAAATAGAAAATAGGTCCCTACTTTATGATCATATCCTTTTTCCTGTTTCTTAAATAATAATCCCAATAAAAAGGGTTGATATGCCGTAAAATACCAACTATCAATAATAACGTTTTGCAGCAAATTTCTTTCATCTTAGAAAAAGGAATGAAACAAATAAAGGGGGATCTGTTTACAACTAGTAATATGGAAATGAGTCCCTATTTTATGATCATATCATTTTACTGTTTCTTAAATAATAATCCCAATAATAGTCCCATCTATGGGTTAAATAGAAAAATGTATTTATTAAAAAAATTGTATTATCCATTAAAAATTGATTTATTTCAAAACTTTATTGGCATTCATGACCACTGAGGTTGATATACCGTAAAACAAAACCAAACCAAACGAATATAGTATTTTTTTTTTTTGTTTGTTTTATTTTACGGCATATCATCCTCAGTGGGTCATTTAATGCCAATAAAGTTTGAAATAAATCAATTCTTAATGGATAATACATTTTTTTATAATACATTTTTCTATTTTACCCATAGATGGGGCCCTAACAGGTACTTACCACTCCGGGTCAGAGTGGACCAGGGAGCAATGGTGATGAAGGGGTGCTTCCACATTCCCCCAAACCTCCAAAACTGGACACCTCACCATCAGATAGAGTTTACGTCATTCCCAGGACATGTAGGCCCGCAGCCACCGTTCTAGATCATATGAAAAAAGGGCGGGGCTTGCCATAAGGGCAATAGGGTTGGGAAATCATATAGTGCTAGGGCTTGACGTGACCAGCCGATTGATCGGAGGGGGCCTCTCGACCGCCCGTCTAGCACAAGATAGGGCCAAAGTGGAGTATTGCATGTCATAAACTGCTCATCCATCTGGGCTCTTTATCTTAAGCATCACGGGTCGCCACCCACGGCCAACAGGTGGCCCCATTGGGGAAGTCTTCCCTCTGCAGAGGTGCAGTTGGTACATTCTAACGCCCCAGCGACAGGGCGGATAAATGTATTATCTGAGTTTACATAGAGGCCGATTCCTTCTGTATGTCATGCAACAGTTATTCGACATGTGCAGCTGTATTTACGATAAACGCTAGATCATCTGCGTAAGTCTGCATCTGTAATCTTTCTGTGAAATTAACGACGGATTCTTGCTTTTTTAAGCACAAAGCTTTTTCTTTCATTAGATCTAATGACGTTCGTCGTTTATTGTCTAGCAAACGATAAATAAAAATGTTGCCAAATGTATTCCTTTTAGGAGTCCAGTGATAATTTTTAAAGACAGCTGTGTCAACCAATATATATATATATATATATATATATATATAATATATTTGTATCGAGTACTTTTCGGGGTTTGCAGCATCACATGGATACTGATTAGCTTCCGGTACAGGTACATATATAGTTTCAAGAGGATTTAAAAATCTAAAACACGTTTGGTTTGTTTTGTTTTAACGGCATTCAACCTCGCTGGGTCTTTACTGCCCGACAAAGTTATGAAATAAATTCATTCTTAATGCATAATACAATTTTGTTTATAAACTCATGTTTTTCTATTCAAGCCCATAGATGGGAACCCAAACAGGTACTACCACTCCGGGTCAGAGTGGACCAGGAGCAATGGTGATGAGGATGTCCACATTCACCAAACCTCCAAAACTGGAACCTCACCATCAGATAGAGTTTAACGTCATTCCCAGGAAATGTAGACCCTAGTCACCGCCTTTAGCACCCTATGATAAAAGGGGTTGGGGCTTGCCATAACGGTCTAAAACACGTGTCTCATTTAATAAGATACATTTTAAAAAAACCGTTTTGCGCGAACTTAATCATTTTTTAATATATATAGTCGTCGGGGCTGCTTAATGTCGGTATGAGCCATACGGCGGGGGGTCTATCCCTTTTCACTAGCTCTAGACCAAGGAGATTGTTTCCTGCGTCTGATGTGGAGCGCCAAACCTACCACAGTTCCTTACTTTACTGCACAGATCCCTTTGCTACTCATACGCTGAGTTGGAGGGCCGGTATCGGAACTAGGAACCTTGTGGTTTCTAGCCGAACGTCTAAGCCGACTGAGCTATGTGTGTGTGTGTTGTTGTGTGTGTGTGTGTGTGTGTGTGTGGTGTGAATGTATAGTTGTAACTGAGATAGTAAGATTTCATGAAGCCTTAGATTATCTGCGTAGTCTGCACCATGTAATCGTTTCTGTGGAATAGTCACGCGTTCTTGCCTTTTGCTTTTTAGTATACAGCCTTTTTTTCTTTTTACCCTCTAGTAAGTATCACAGAAATCAATCATGGCCAAGATGAAAAAAAGAAAAGAAAAAAGAAAAAAAAGAAACAATGAAATAAAAATGGATGCTATAAACGGGGAACTGTGAAGAAAGAAAAGTAATTCAGTTGGATTAAATTAAAGTATGGTAAAAATACAAAATAAAGGTGAAGGAAATCTTTGGATAAGTCGGATATGAATGACAACAAAATGCTCTTAAGATAATAGACAGATCTAAAAATGGATGTGAATGAAAGAATTACATTGGACCGTTTTACTGGCTTAATGTCAAGGTGACAGCAGATTATATCCAATCTTATCAAAAATTTTTCTCTTAACTTTAACCTTATTTTTTCTTACATCTACTGCCGCTGTCACGAAATACTTATCTTCTTTGATTTTAATTTTAATCATTACTACCAGGAGGACCAAAGTAGAGACAAACGAAAAAAAAGGAGTATGATAAATAAAATGAAATAAATAAAATACTATTCGCCTCTTTCCTGGATTGTTTCATTATACTACTTACTAAAACTTAAAAGGGTGCCTTGTGTATTCTAATGATCAATGAGTCCGTTTTCCGAAAATATTCTAGTGAGTTCGATTCCCACTGGTTGCCTACAAGGTTTATTAAAACACGCCCACCCACCCCAATCTTCTGAATTATTACATTAAACTGCATCTAATTGTGTTGGTTTGCTATTGTTTGTTTGTTTTTTGGTTTGTTTTGTTTTTTTACGGTATATCAACCACTTTTCGGCTTCATATATAATACCGAATCAAGTCTTTTGTTATTTTGGTAGGCTTACAGTACCCGCTGTTGGCTTAAATGGTTACCCACGCTGGCTTACGCTGGTTGTATTAATTGTTTTTTTGTTAAATCGCATTTCAATCCTTTTTGGGTGATATTTTGTGCTGTTTATGTTTTTATTCGCTTGATGGCATATTTTGTTTACTTTCTAATCTTATTTTTCTATTTTTAACATCACTAGTAAACGCTAACATAGCGTACTACTACTTTCGGGAGGTCAAAGTAGGATCCTGGGAGTACTTACCATTAACTCCTAAAAGTTCACAGCATCGAAAGACGGCAAAATTCTACGATCATACCGCATTCGAACACCGGTTCTGCACCAAAGAAGTATAGCCCTTCTAGCACATTTATGAGTGAAATCATTTCGCTGTCTTACCATCATGCGCGCAATCCAATAAGGGTTGGACGACATTGGAGAGATCCATATAGGTATTGAGGAGTCTTAGATATGAGCTCAAAGGACTGCATGGCGCGGTCACTCTAGATCGGGGAGAGGGTGCTCTCTGAACCGCGTCTAGCCCAATGCGACCATAAGAGGTGGGACCATCTCCCTACACAATAGGCGTAGTCTATCAAGCTGTTCCGTACTCACCAGAGGTTCCGTCCTTAATTGCAGATACATGTTGGATACAGGAGACACAGGCGTATCAGCTCAAACTCAGGTGTAACTTCCCCATTGGTGAGATATCACACACTGTCGAACCGGGTGACACGGGACTCATCGATGTTCATATCAGCATCGCAGTCCCAAGCCAGCCTATAAACACAGTCGACTACGACGGGCTGACATGCATGACTTAAGCCTGGAAATTGTACAATGATTCTAGACATTATTAAATCGACGTATAGAGCATGAGTCATGATGGTTCGCTTCCGAATTAACACACCGCCACTGTAGCCACAGGCACAACAGACTTGTTAAGAACGCGCCCCTAAAATCTTCAGGGTGTATTATACTGAAAAAGCACAGGAAGACCTCTCAGTGCGCAGTCATGCATCGTGTTAATTGGAAGATTGCTTGGTGTTTCACAGCATCAATCACTCTTTTCTCGGCTCATCAAGTGCGATACAGGTTACTCTTCATCCTGTTGCTATACAGTAACTGTGTATGCTTATAGTCACAACACCAACATACCTAAAGCATTGGAAAGAGCAGGCGTCATCACTAGCTTACCTCACCGGTGTCAGTATCTAAATCGGTGAACCGGTGCTTTCAGCGTCATTGACAATCATCGTACGTCGAATCGTCGTGAGAAGAGATGAGATCGACGCTTATTCACGATATGTTATACCGACCAGAAGGACAGCGACTTGAAGATGATTATCGGTGTTAATCGCGACAACGCCTGAACGAGTGGGAATCATGACATCCCCATGGTAATTTATTTCTAAGCGATTCGATTGATTGTGATTAGCTACCAAGTTCTGAGATGTGGTATAGAGTGTAGATTACTGTATTCATGTACCAATTACTCCCCTGTCCAGCAAGACCTGCAGTTACTTGTACGATCGCGTAAGTGTATTAAGGATACCGAAGTAGGATCCTTTTGGATGAAGTTGATTCTTTATCTAAGCAAGAACAAAAACCTCACCGGGCGATGAGTAGTAATACAAACGTCGGATCGAACTGACTTTGGAAGGACAGATATTGGCTGAAGGCTGCGGAATTAAAAATATCAATGTCAGAGGAGTTGTTATCAAAATCAAAGCGCAAAATCATCAATATTTATGAAAGGAGTAGAAAGAAAAAAATCAATAACAATGTTGAAATGGAACTTAGTGTCTGTCGCACTCAGAGTACTAATGTCTGCGTGCTAATCTAATTACATGCTATAAGATGAAAATAAGGTTATATTTCGAGTCATCTGAAATTGTAGGTATTTTATTCCCATGGTTGTAAGGTAAGTAGTTAAAGATCTCCGTGCGGCCGGATTGAGCCTGGAGCTGGCTGATCAGCTCCAATGGAGGGAGGGAGGTCCTCCCGTCCCTTTTCACAGTGAGCCCGACTAGACCAAAAGGAATAGTTTTAGCAATCTGCAAGGATGGAGTGCACAGCCTACTACCAGCTCCTTATTTAACGCCGGATTCCTGTGCTCTCATACGCTGAAGTTTGCGAGGGCCGGTATCGAACTAGCAGCATTGGTGGTTTCCAGCCGAAAGCTCTACCGACTGAAAGAAATTTTAAATTGCTTCATCAATTTGCACTGTTTAAGAATATTGTGACTTAGCTGTGACGTAAATTTTCTATCCAAATAACCCCAATCTCCATAATTAATAGATTAGATAGGAATAAAAATAAAAGGGGTCTGCGTTGTTGTCCTATTTCTGACATCAGCCGAATAAGCGAGGGAGTCTATACATTTTTCATTTGCGCTAAACTAGGGAGGTAGATTTTGGCTGAGGTAAAGCACCACACTTATCATCAGCTGCACATCAACAAAAAAACCCCACCTACAAGATATTTACCACACAAATCAGATTACCAAGCTGTACTATGAATGCGCTGAATTTTGTGAGGACCGGTGTCGAACTAACACCCGTGGCGATTCCTTAGCGATGCTCTACCGACGACTAGCTACCATATTGCCCGTTCAGATCTGATTATGTTTGCTGGTGCAGCCTACAGTAGTACTGATACGGCACATGTCATCTCCACACTAAATGGAAATTCTAAGAAATTCGTAGATCAGTTCACATACTGAGTAGCAATATCACTTCTAGACAGAAAGTATGTCAGTATACAATCGTAGGAAAGTACATCCAAGGAAGATTATGTTCGCATTGTTCAATTGGGGTAATACCCTTGGGAAAGTAAGTCCAACTATCTTGCTCTCCCCAACTATGGGTATAGTTGTGGCAGACTCGGCTCTTTACCCTTTATAGGGCAACGGGTCTAAACGAAAGCAAAATCTGAAATTAAAAATTATTGAACTCTTAAAAATTAACCTTGTGTCAGATCCCTGTTTCGCGGGGAAGGGTTGGGTATACATATTGACAAGTTATCGATCATTATGGAAATCTGATCTCTCTCTTCCCCAAAAAAATCGTCGGATATTATTTGATATCAGCGCCAGACCGGAGGTGACTGCGCGCTCATGCTGGCCAAGAACACGCCATTTTTCGGTCTGCCTGAGGCTGATCTAATCCTGTCACCGGGGCTTGTGGTGAGTTGGTGGGGATCCTATTAGTAATAAGCAAACCTTTTCTGGATCTATTTCTTGAAATATGCATTACGACTAACTTTAGTAAAAATGAAGAATTTTTTTTATGCATTTTAGCTTGACAATTTTTGATTAGTGTTTTCTTAATCATGGTAAAAGCATAAAATGGCGGTCAGTTCTTATTATGTTAAACCCCAACTTCTGGATTAATCCAAAAGTCATTTTTTACAGTTAAAAAAAAGAACCTGTAATAATGTTCTCTTACATACACAACGCATACATTTATAACAGGGGTCCACAAGTCAATGTTACAATTCTATACTTATAATTCTTTAAAGTGCACGTGACTTTAATGGACAGCCTGTGATAACTACAGGGTGTTTATAAAAACGTAACACATTTTGAATCGTATAAACAACAATATTTATTTATAAGTTTAAACCCAGAGATAAGGTTCCAAAATTTTAGAAATCACAGAAAATGTTTTGTTTTATCGTCAATGATGTTTGCATCATTTTAAAGTTCAGAAATGGTAGTCTCTATTTTCTAGCATAATGCCATTTTAATTCGATGGCATTTTTCTAGGTGATTTTGGCAGTTTTGGTTATCTGTCCTAGTTGTGTACATAATTAACAGGGTGACCCAGAAAAAACAGCCACCCAAGTTGTTTATTTAGTTTTCCATTAAACTAACCTAAACCCCACCTAGCCCCTAACTCTACTAACCCACTGATGAGTAACATAATATTACAGGGTGACCCAGAAAAAACAGAACCCAAGTTATTTAATTTATTTCCCATTAAATTAACCTAACCCACCCTAACCTTAACTCTACTCCCCTAGTTGAGTAACATAATATTAAACAGGGGTGTCCAGAAAAAACAGAACCCAGTTATTTATTTATTTTCCCTTAAATTAACCCTAAACCCCAACCCTAACCCCTAACTCTACCCCCCTAGTTGGTAACATAATATCAAGGTGACCCTGAAAAAACAGAACCCACATATTTTGTAATAAAATTTTAATTTTTGATTTTTTTAAAGTTCAAGTCTAAACAAGCGTTAGGGTTTAGGGTTAGTTTAATTGGAAATAATAAATAATTTGCGTTGTTTTTTCTGAGTCACACATATTAATCAACTAAAAATAACCGCAGTTTTTGTATCGGTCATATCATACTAATCTCGACCGCCATCTCGTAGAGGAAAGCGTTGAAACTGGTCATTGTTGCAGACTTTGATTCAATTAATGACTTGTAGTTAATTTAAATTAAGACACCGTACTTTGGGATCAGGCATTCTCCTGGAAAATTACCGGTGACTGTTATAACCCTTGACCCTTAGAACTGGATTTGGGCGCATGCAGATACATGCAGTTTTTAATCAGTTAGCTAAGATGTGACCTAGCTTTTGAGGAGTTTGGATCGTGTCGTCCCGGGGTCGCAATCTCAATCCCCGCGGTGAATTCTGGCTAAACAGTCATCTAGTATCTCGTTAGTAACCGCCCTCTGCATTTAATGGCTCTCAGCGGCAGATCCCTCCCACATGGGCTGACAGGACTTCCTACCAGCAATTCCTAATCGCTGATAGAAGGTTTGCAAGTTCAACTCTCTATAGTCAGCCTTTACAGTTATGGAGAAAGTGGGTAATATTTTACTCTCCCTATTAGAGTATAAGATTTGTTATATTTTCAAGTTTGTGATTACATTACTGGAGAGCATACATATATATCTCTTATTATAATGAGATTGTGTGTTTTTCTGTGCTGTAACCGAAGACTATATCACTACTCAAGTGCACAATCCACTTAGTTATTCGACATCACAGTTATCCAGACTGCATTTTTATTTAAACCCCTCAATTAGTTGATAAAAATTGGTTAGCATTATTCAATACTGTTGACCTTTTACTATACTGATAATGCCAAATCTTATTTTATATATACAAAAAATAAGCGGTTTACTGTGTGAACGGGAAGGCTAATTTGTATATTGATATTAAAAATGTATTTTATAATATGTGCTTAGTATATTGATTTCTTAATTGGTTTGGTTTTATTTTAAATGGATATAAGCCAAACATTTCTTTCAATGAATGGTCTTAAATGAAATTCATTAACAAGAAAAAATAAACTGTCATTTTAATTCTTTTATTCCTCTTTTAACTAAATACTTAAATTGAAGAAATAACACTGAAAGACGAGAGTGATGGAAGAGTAAATTTCAGTTGTTCTATTTTTCGATTATCCCGCCCCTCTGTTACAATCTTTTTATCTGCATTCTTAATTTGGTTTCATTAGCCTTTCTAATTTAATACAATATTTTATTACATTAAAACTTAATACTTGCCTCCGAGGGTGCATATATTTGCTAGTGTATTTAAATTGGGGTACCTCACGTGTATAAATGGTTAGCATGCTAAACTTGCAGACCATTGTTAGTGAGTTTGATTCTCATTGGGCGCCCATGCTTCTGGGTTTGTGAAACATCTAAGTAAGCTTAGTAAATGTTAGATGTATTTGTTGTGATGTAGTCCCCAACAGTAAAAAAGAAGTCAAGCGAGATGGGGTAAAATAGGACAAGTGTATTTTACAATTATGGTACCTGTACGACTAGCTTGTCGTTAACGGGAACAGTCCCTTCCACTCGGTGTCTCACTATTTATAATGAGAAACCGGTGCATGTTCTCCCCACTGTAGAACGGCCGTACAACATATTTTAAATTGAAATCGGGAGAATTTCATTTGATGTCCACGATATGGAAACGCAGATAACGAAAAAAAAACGTATAGGGCAGCAAAAAGAAGAATCCCTTTAAATGCAATTCAATTGAGCTGAAATGACATCCTTAAGGTATTGCAAGCCTCGTGCTTTCATTTTGAATAATAGTAACAGAGATTAAATCGGCTTTGAAGATACAATTGGTTTTGTTTATATTCACCATGTTCTTTTTAAAAAAAGTAAATAAACATGAAATTATAAATTAAACTTGATGATTATTCGAGAGTGACATAATGTTTCATAAACGCTGGAAAAATCTTCGATGGACAAAAGGTCTACTTCATCTGAAGGGCGGATGTTAATGAACAAAGGTGAAAACCGAGGAAGTGGATAAATGAAAAAGGAAATAGAGAATAAGAAACATCACTAAGAAAATATTTTAAGGAGACGATAAAGGCGGAAGAAGAGCATTCTAAGCATCAAATCAAAGGCGTACATAAAGGAAAGTTGAAATTGTGAAGAAAGAATGTAAAAAAGATATATCCATGCATCAAATGAACAGGAGGAAGAAAAAGAAACAAAGACAGTGAGAAATAAAGAAAAAGGGAGAAGAAATTAAAAATGAAAGAGGATGTGTGAATGAGTCATGGAGTTGAAAAGAATAAAGAAAGAAACGAACGAACGAACGACGAAAGAAGAAAGAAAGAAAGGAAAGAAAGAACGAATACGAAAGAAAGAAAGAAAGAAAGAAGAGAACGAACGAAAGAAGAAAGAAAGAAGAAAGAACGAACGAACGAAAGAAAGAAAGAAAGAAGAAAGAACGATACGAAAGAAAGAGAAAAAGAAAGAAAGAAGAAAGAAAGAAAGATAAGAAGACGAAACGAAAGAAGAAGAAGAAAGAAAGAAAGAACGAACGAAAGAAAGAAGAAAGAAGAAAGAACGGAACGAGACGATCGAAATAAGGAACAAGAAGAAAGAAGACGAAGAAAAAAGAAGCAAGAAGAAAGAAAAGAGAGACGAAGAAGAAGAAAGAGATGATACTCATGAATCATAGATTTGAACAAATAAAGAAATACAGAAATGAGATAAAAGAAAGAAAAGAAAGAAAGGATGAATGAAATAATGAATGAAAAGAAGTTGTATAAGATAGAATGAAGAAAGAAGAAAGAAAGAATGTACTCAAAGGTCAGTGAGTTTAGGGAAAAAATGAAGAAGAAAGAGAGAAGAAAGAGAGGAAGAAAGAAATTTTTAAGAAATCTAGAAATTGTGGGTACAAAGAAAGACAGAAGAAAGAAAGAAGAGATGAGAAATGATAGAATAGAAAGAAAGAAAGTATGAAGAAAGGATGAAAGAAAATTTAAGAGAAATAAACAAAACGATCGACAAGAAGACACAAAATGGAAAATTTTGTTGAGTTGAAAAAAAGCCAAAACTTAAATAAAATACTAGAGGTAAGAGAAGAAAGACGGAGAGAGAAGGAAAAAAAAGAAGGAATAGAAGGTGGAAAAAGTAGGAAGCAAAGAAAAAAAGAAAGAAAAAGAAAGGACAATCAGCGTGTAGAAATCATAACTAAGCGATTCTTGTTATAAAATACTTTGCATACAATTAAATGGTTTCAAATATTCTGTCTAATAGTAATAATTATTCTAAGTGATCGAGGTCTGTTTACATTTTCGCTATAGCGCTGAATACCCGTGGGAAGGCATTGGATTTGAATATTCTCCCTTCAGCTATGGTAAAAATAATGGACAAGATTGGGCTCATTAACCTTGGTTAGTCAACTAAGTCTAGCAGCAATAAACTCTCGTTATCCCCTGTTAAACTCCGCTAATAAATTGACCATGTGTGCACATCCTGCTCGTGTGGAGGGGTAGGTAATAGGTAGAACTCTGTGGTGTATGGTATCGTTGTAAAGGAAATGGGCATGACTGTGTTCCAAATCCCTGGACGGGTCTGGTTGCATTTAATATAGCGCTAATACCTTGGGAAAGGTATGTTATTAGGATTCTCCCATCTAGCTATGGATAAAAGTAGGGCAGACTGGACTCCCTTAACTGGTTTTAGGAAAAAGAAAATTAAAACCTGTTCGGTTTAGCTCAGTCGGTAGAGCATCGGTCTAGGAATTTAAGGTTTGCTTGTTCCTAAACCAAGTATAGGAGTCCAGTCTGCCCACTACTTTTACGCATAGCTAGATGGAGAATCCTAATCATAACATACCTTTCCCAAGGGTATTAGCGGCTATATAAATGCAACCAGCCGTCCAGGATTTGAAATCATGCCCATTTTCATACCAACGAATAACCATACACCACAGGTTCTAACCTATTACTAAACCCCTCCACACGAGCAGATGTGACACATGTCAATTTATTAAGCGGAGTTTAACAGGGGATAATGAGAGTTTTTATTGCTGCTAGACTAGTTGACTAACCAAGGTTAATGAGCCCAATCTGTCCTATTATTTACCCATAGCTGAAGGGAGAATATTCAAATCCATGCCTTCCCACGGGTATTAGCGCTATAGGAAATGTAAACAGCCTCGATCACTTAGAATAATTATTACTATTAGACAGGAATATTTGAAACCATTTAATTGTATGCAAATTATTTATAACAAGAATCGCTTAGGTTATGATTTTCTACAACTGATTGTCCTTTCTTTTTCTTTCTTTTTTTCTTTTTTCTTTCCTACCTTCTTTCCTACCTTCTTTCCTTCTTTTTTTCCTTCTCTCTTTCCTTCTTTCTTTCTTACCTCTATATTTTATTTAAGTTGGCTTCTTTTTCACTTCAACAAATTTCATTTTGTTTCTTCTTGTCGATCGTTTTGTTTATTTTTCTCTTAAATTTTCTTTTCATCCTTTCTTCATTTTCTTTCTTTTTCTATTTCTTCATTTCTTCATCTCTTTTTCTTTCTTTCTTTCTTTCTTTCTTGATACCACAATTGTCTAGATTTCTTTAATACATTTCTTTCTTCCTCTCTTTCTTTCTCTCTTTCTTTCTTCGATTTTTCCCTATAATCACTGATCCGTTTGATACTTCTTTTTTCTTCTTTCTTCATTTCTTTCTTTATACAAACTTTTCTTTCTTTCTTTTCATATTTCAATTCATTTTCTTTCTTTCTTTCTTTATTCATTTCTGTATTTCTTTTTTGTTCAATCTATGATTCATGAGTTGCATCTCTTTCTTTCTTTCTTCTTTCGTTTCTTTCTTTCTTTCTTTCTTTCCTTTCTTTCGTTCGTTCTTTCTTCTTTCTTTCTTCTTTCTTTCTTTCGTTCGTGTCGTTCTTTTCTTTTCTTTCTTTCTTTCTTTCGTTCGTTCTTTCTTTCTTTCTTTCTTTCTTTCTTTCGTCGTTCGTTCTTTCTTTCTTTTCTTTCTTCTTTCTTTCTTTCCTTTCTTTCGTTCGTTTTCCTTTCTTTCTTTCTTTCTTTTTTCGTTCGTCGTTCTTTCTTTCTTCTTTCTTTCTTTCGTTCGTTCTTTCTTACTTTCTTTCTTCTTTCTTCGTATCCTCGTGTCATTTCTTTTCTTTCTTTCTTTCTTCTAGTTCGTTCGTTGTCGTTCGTTCGTTTGTTTTTTATTGTCTTCAGCTCCATGACTCATTCACTACAATCTTCTCTTTCATTTTTAATTTCTTTCTCCCTTTTTTTTTCTTTATTTCTCAGCTTTTCTTTTTCTTTTTTTTCTTCACTGCCTGTTTCATTTTGATTCATTTGATATATCTTTATTTTACATTCTTTCTTCACAATTTCAACTTCCTTTTATGTACGCCTTGATTGTGAGTGCTAGATGCTCTTCTTCCCGCCTTTATCGTCTCCTTATAGATATTTCGTTATTGATGTTCTTATTCTGCTTTTCCTTTTTCATTTTTCCACTTCCTCGTTTTCACCTTTTTCATTACATCCGCCCCTTCAAGATGAGTGAGACTTTTGTCCATCGAAGATTTTCAGGTTTTGAAACATTATTCAATTCGAATAATCCTCAAGTTTAATTATAATTCATGGTTATTTACTTTTTCTATAAAAGAACTATGGTGAATATATAAACAACCAATGTATCTTCAAAGCGATTTAATTCTCTGTTAACTATATTCAAATTGAAGCACGTATCTTGCAATACCTAAGGATGTAATTTTCAGCTCAATTGAATTGCATTTAAAGGGATTCTCTTTTTGCTGCCTATACGTTTTTTTTTTCGTTATCTGCGTTTCCATATCTGGCATCAAAATGAAATTCTCCCGATTTCAATTTAAATACTGTTGTACCGGCCGTTCCTACAGTGGAGAACATGCACCGGTTCTCATTATAATAGTTGAGACACCGAGTGGAAAGGAGGACTGTTCCCGTTACGCACAAGCTAGTCGTACATGTACCATTAATTGTAAATACACTTGTCTTATTTTACCCCATCTCGACTTGACTTCTTTTTACTGTTGGGACTAACATCACAACAAATACATCTAGACATTTACTAAGCTTATCTTAGATGTTTCACAAACCCAGAAGCATGGGACGCCCAATGAGAATCAAACTCACTAACAATGGTCTGCAAGTTTAGCATGCTAACCATTATAAACGTGAGGTACCCAATTTAAATACACTAGCAAATATATGCACCCTCCGGATGCAAGTATTTAAGTTTTAATGTAATAAATATTGTATTAAATTAGAAAGGCTAATGAAACCAAATAAGAATGCAGATAAAAGATTTGTAACAGAGGGGGATAATCGAAAAATAGAACAACTGAAATTTACTCTTCCATCACTCTCGTCTTTCATTGTTATTTCTTCCAATTTAAGTATTTAGTTAAAAGAGGAAGTAAAGAATAAAATGACAGTTATTTTTTCTTGTTAATGAATTTCATTTAAGATTCATTGAAGAAATGTTTGCTTATATCCATTAAAATAAAACCAAACAATTAGAAATCAATAATACTAAGCACATATTTATTAAAATCACATTTTTAATATCAATATACAAATTAGCCTTCCCGTTCACACAGTAAACCGCTATTTTGTTGTATATATAAATATAATTGCATGTTATCAGTATGTAGATAAGGTCAACAGTATTAATAATGTAACACAATTTTATCAATAATTGAGGTTTAAATAAAAATGCAGTCATGGATAATGTGATGTCAATAACTAAGGGGATTGTGACTTGAGTAGTGATATAGTTTCGGTTACAGACAGAAAAACACACAATCTCCATTATAATAAGAGATATATATGTATGCTCTAGTAATGTAATCACAAACTTGAAAATATAACAAATCTTATATCTAATAGGGAGAGTAAAATATTATCCGCACTTTCTCCATAACTGTAAAGGCTGACTATAGAGATTGAACTTGCAACCTTCTGATCGCGATAGGAATTGTGGTAGGAATCCTGTCATCCATGTTGAGTGATTCTGCCGCTGAGAGCCATAAATGCAGAGGCGGTTACTAACGAGGATACTAGATTGACTGTTTTTAGCAGAATTCACCGCGGGGATTGAGATTGGACCCCGGGAGACACGATCCAAACTCCTTCAAAAGCTAGGTCACATCTAGCTAACTGATTAAAAACTAGCATGTATCTGCATGGCGCCCAAATCGCAGTTCTAAGGGTCAAGGGTTATTAACAGTCACCGGTAATTTTCCAGGGAGAATCCCTGATCCCAAAGTTAACGGTGCTTAATTTAAATTATTAACTACAAGTCATTAATTGAATCAAAGTCTGCAACAATGACGAGTTTCAACGCTTCCTCTACGAGATGGCGGCGAATTAGTATGATATGACCATACAAAAACTGCGGTTATTTTCTAGTTGATTAATATGTGTGACTCAGAAAAAACAACGCAAATTATTTATTTATTTTCCAATTAAACTAACCCTAAACCCTAACGCTTGTTAGACTTGAACTTTAAAAAAATCAAAATTAAAATTTTTATTACAAAATATGTGGGTTCTGTTTTTTCAGGGTCACCTTGTAATATTATGTTACTCAACTAGGGGGGGGGTAGAGTTAGGGGTTAGGGTTGGGGTTTAGGGTTAATTTAATGGGAAAATAAATAAATAACTTGGGTTCTGTTTTTTCTGGGACACCCTGTAATATTATGTTACTCAACTAGGGGGAGTAGAGTTAGGGGTTAGGGTTGGGGTTTAGGGTTAATTTAATGGGAAAATAAATAAATAACTTGGGTTCTGTTTTTTCTGGGTCACCCTGTAATATTATGTTACTCATCTAGTGGGAGTAGAGTTAGGGGCTAGGGTTGGGGTTTAGGGTTAGTTTAATGGGAAAATAAATAAACAACTTGGGTTCTGTTTTTTCTGGGTCACCCTGTTATATTATGTTACACAACTAGGAAATAACCAAAACTGCCAAAATCACCTAGAAAAATTGCATCGATTAAAATGGCGATTATGTAGAAAAATAGATACATTTCTGAACTTTAAAATGATGCAAACATCATTGACGATAAACAAACATTTCTGTGATTTCTAATATTTTTGGAGACCGTATCTCTGGGTTTAACTTATAATAAATATTGTTTTTTATACGTATTCAAAATGTGTATACGTTTTATTGAAACACCCTGTAGTTATACAGGCTGTCCATAAAGTCCACGTGCACTTTAAATTTTATAAGTATAAATTGTACATTGACTTTGTGGACACCCTGTATAAAATGTATGCGTTTGTGTATGTAGAGAACATTATTACAGGTTTTTTTTTTACTGTAAAAAATTACTTTTGGATAATTCCAGATAGTTGGGGTTTAACATAATAAGAACTGACGCCATTTTATGCTTTTACCATAATTTAAGAAAACCTAATCAAAAATTGTCAGCTAAAATGCATAAAAAAATCTTCATTTTTACTAAAGTTGGTCGTAAAATTTTTGCTATTTCAAGAATAGATCCAGAAAAGGTTTGCTATTACTAATAGGATCCCACCAACTCACACAAGCCCCGGTGACAGGATAGATCAGCCTCAGGCAACCTGAAAATGGCGTTGTTCTCTGGCCCAGATGAGGCGCAGTCACCGGTGGCGTGATATCAATAATTGTATCCGACGATTTTTTGGGGAAGAGAGAGATCAGATTTCCATATGATCGATAACTTGTCAATATGTATTTACCCAACCCTTCCCCGCGAACAGGATCTGACACAAGGTTAATTTTTAAGAGTTCAATAATTTTTAATTCAGATTTTTTCTTCGTCTAGACCCGGTTGCCCTATAAAGGGTAAAGAGCCGAGTCTGCACAACTATTTACCCATAGTTTGGGGGAGAGCAAGATAGTTGGACTTACTTTTCCCAAGGGTATTAGCCCAATATGAAATGCGAACATAATCTTCCTGGATTTGTACTTTCCTACGTGTATACTGACATACTTTCTGTAGAAGTGATATTGCTACTCAGGTATGTGAACTGATCTACGAATTTCTTAGAATTTCCATTTAGTGTGGAGATGACTGTAGCCGTATCAGTACTACTGTATGGCTGCACCAGCAGAAGCGATAATTCAGATTTTCTTACGGGCAATATGGTAGCTAGTCGTCGGTAGAGCATTCGCTAAAGGAATCGCACGGGTGTTAGTTCGACACCGGTCCTCACCAAATCAGCGCATTCATAGTACGCTTGGGTAATCTGATCTGTGTGGTAAATAATCTGGCAGCTGATGATAAGTGTGGTGCTTTACCTCAGCAAATCTACCTCCCTAGTTTGCGCAAATGAAAATGGTATAGACTCCCTCGCTATTCGGCTGATTCAGAAAATAGGACACAACGCAGACCCTTTTATTTTTTTTTATCTAATCTATTAATTATGGAGATTGGGTGTATTTGGATAGAAAAATACGTCACAGCTAATGTCACAATATTCTTGTGTTATATACAATCAAAATTTGAGTAAGCAATTTAAAAATTTCTTTCAGTCGGTAGAGCTTTCGGCTGGAAACCACAATGCTGCTAGTTCGATACCGGCCCTCGCAAACTCAGCGTATGAGTAGCACAGGAATCCGTGCGGTAAAGTAAGGAGCTGGTAGTAGGTGTGGCACTCCACCTCAGATGCTAAAACTATCTCCTTGGTCTAGCGCTAGTGAAAAGGGGATAGACTCCCCCGCTGATTGGCTGATACCGACTCTAGGCCACCCCGACGAATTTACTTACTTACTTACAAATAAATAAATACCTACAATTTTCAATACTCAAAATAATTATTTCATTAATAATTAATAGATGCACGCAACATTTTATTTGAGGCGGACAGAACTAAGTTTCCATTTCAAATTGTTTTATTTTTTTTTTACTCCTTTCATAAATATGATGATTTTGCTTATTTATGATACAATCTCTCTGACATTGAATTTTTAATTCCCAGCCTCTCAGTCAATATCTTTCAAAAATGATTTTTTACTCCATCCGGTGATTTTTTTTCTTGCTAATAAAAATAATTCACCAAAAGATCTATTCGGCCCACAACACTTACCCTAAAGGTTACTGCAGGTCTTGCTGGACATGGGAGTAATGGTAATGAATAAGTATTACACTATACCCACATCTCTAGAACTGGAGCAACACAATCAAAGAATCCGCTTAGAATAAGATTACCAGGGAGTTCAATTCCCACCTTCAGCGTGTGAAGAACACCGATACTACTTCAAATCCTCTGGGTATAAAACTAAATTTCATCTTTTTCACACGATCAGACGTTATTGTCAAATGACGCTGAAAGCACCGGTTCCCGATAGATAACCGGTGTTAAGCAGTGATGAGCCTGTTCAATGCTTAATTGGGTGACTATTTAAGCAACAGCAGTTACTGTAAGCAACAATGATGAAATTAACTTGATTCGGCATTAGATGAGCCGAAAAGGGTTGATATGCTGTAAAACAAAGCAACCAATCAACACGATCAGATGCAGTTTAGTATAATACCCTGAAGATAGGGGGCGTTCTTAACAATCTGTTGGGCTACCAGTGGGAATCGGACACACTAGCAATATTATTCTAAATGGAATCATTGATCATTCAGCCCTGGCGGTAGGGGCGGTATAGTAAACTGACTGCACCTCGACAGAGGGGTATATCACCCCAATGGGGTCACCTGTTGACTGTGGCTGGCGATCCATGATGCTTAAGGACGGAACCCTGGTGACTGAACAGTCTATAACACGCAGCCCACCTCTATGGTCCTTACTTGGGCTAGACGGGGGTTCAGAGAGACCCCCTCCGATCAATCGGCTGGTCATATCAAGCTCTAATACCTATATGATTGTCCCAACCCTATTGCCCATATGGTAAAGCAGCAAATATTTTCATCATAAATGTGCTAGAAGGCGGTGGCAGAAGGTGTCATGGGTATGATGTTAAATTGCCTTTCATGGTGAACTTTTAGTTTTGGAGTACTCCCAGGTCCACTTTGACCCGGAGTAGTAGTACCTGTTAGCGTTCTATGAGTTAAATAGAAAAAATAAGATTAGAAGTTTAAAAAAATATCCATCAAGCATGAATAAAACAACAGCATAAGATAACCCAAAAAGGATTGAAATGCGATTTAAAAAAAAACAATTAAACAACCAGCGTTAAGCAGCGTGGGTAACCATTTAAGCAACAGCGGGTACTGTAAGCTACCAAATAACAAAAGGACTTGATTCGGTATTATATGAGCCGAAAGTGGTTGATATACCGTAAAAAAACAAACAAACAAAAAACAAACAAACAAAGCAACCAACACAATTAGATGCAGTTTAATGTAATAATCAGAAGATTGGGGTGGGTGGGGTGTTTTTAATAACCTGTAGGGCAACCAGTGGGAATCGAACTCACTAGTAATATTATTCGAAACGGACTCATTGATCATTAGAATACACAAGGCACCCTTTTAAGTTTTAGTAAGTAGTAATAATGAAACAATCCAGGAAAGAGGCGAATAGTATTTTATTTATTTCATTTTATTTATCTACTCTTTTTTTTTCGTTTTTCTCTACTTTTGGTCCTCCTGGTAGTAATGATAAAATAAAATCAAAGAAGATAAGTATTCGTGACAGCAGTGTCAGTAGATGTAAGAAAAAATAAGGTAAGTTAAGAAAATTTGATAAGATGGATATAATCTTGCTGTCACCTTGACATTAGCCAGTTAAACGGGTCCATTGTAATTCTTTCATTCACATCCATTTTTAGATCTGTCTATTATCTTAAGAGCATTTTTCGTGTCATTCATATCCGACTTATCAAAGATTTCCTTCACTTTTATGTTTTGTATTTTTACCATACTTTAATTTAATCCAACTGAATTACTTTTTCTTTCTTCACAGTTCCCCGTTTATAGCATCCATTTTTATTTCATTTTTTCTTTTTTTTCTTTTTTCTTTTTTCTTTTTTTCATCTTGGCCATGATTGATTCTGTGATACTACTAGAGGGTAAAAAGAAAAAAAGGCTGTATACTAAAAAGCAAAAGGCAAGAACCGGTGATATCCCACAGAAACGATTACATGTGCAGACTACGCAGATAATCTAAGGCTTCATGAAATCTTACTATCTCAGTTACAACATATCATTCACACACACACACACACACACACACACACACACCACACACATAGCTCAGTCGGAGAGCGTTCGGCTAGAAACCACAAGGTTCCTAGTTCGATACCGGCCCTCGCCAACTCAGCGTATGAGTAGCAAAGGGATCTGTGCAGTAAAGTAAGGAACTGATGGTAGGTTTGGCGCTCCACATCAGACGCAGAAACAATCTCCTTGGTCTAGAGCTAGTGAAAAGGGGATAGACCCCCTCGCCGTATGGCTCATACCGACATTAAGCAGCCCCGACGACTATATATAATTAAAAAATGATAAGGTTCGCAAAACGGTTTTTTAAAAATGTATCTTATTAAATGAGACACGTGTTTTAGAGCCGTTATGGCAAGCCCCAACCCCTTTTTATCATATGGGTGCTAGAAGGCGGTGACTGAGGGTCTACATGTCCTGGGAATGACGTTAAACTCTATCTGATGGTGAGGTTCCAGTTTTGGAGGTTTGGTGAATGTGGAGCATCCCTTCATCACCATTGCTCCCTGGTCCACTCTGACCCGGAGTGGTAGTACCTGTTTGGGTCCCATCTATGGGTTGAATAGAAAAACATGAGTTTATAAACAAAATTGTATTATGCATTAAGAATGAATTTATTTCATAACTTTGTCGGCAGTAAATGACCCAGCGAGGTTGATATGCCGTAAAACAAAACAAACCAAACGTGTTTTAGATTTTTAAATCCTCTTGAAACTATATATGTACCTGTACCGGAAGCTAATCAGTATCCATGTGATGCTGCAAACCCCGAAAAGTACTCGATACAAATATATATATATATATATATATATATATATATATATGTGGTGACACAGCTGTCTTTAAAATTATCACTGGACTCCTAAAAGGAGATACATTGGCAACATTTTTATTTATCGTTTGTCTAGACAATAAACGACGAACGTCATTAGATCTAATGAAAGAAAAAGGCTTTGTGCTTAAAAAAGCAAGAATCCGTCGTAATTTCACAGAAAGTATTACAGATGCAGACTACGCAGATGATCTAGCGTTTATCGTAAATACAGCTGCACATGTCGAATAACTGTTGCATGACATACAGAAGGAATCGGCCTCTATGTAAACTCAGATAATACTATTATTCCGCCCTGTCGGCTGGGGCGTTAGAATGTACCAACTGCACCTCTGCAGAGGGGTAAGACTTCCCCAATGGGGCCACCTGTTGGCCGTGGGTGGCGACCCGTGATGCTTAAGGATAGAGCCCAGATGGATGAGCAGTTTATGACATGCAATACTCCACTTTGGCCCTATCTTGTGCTAGACGGGCGGTCGGAGAGGCCCCCTCCGATCAATCGGCTGGTCACGTCAAGCCCTAGCACCTATATGATTTTCCCAACCCTATTGCCCTTATGGCAAGCCCCGCCCCTTTTTATCATATGGATGCTAGAAGGCGGTGGCTGCGGGCCTACATGTCCTGGGAATGACGTTAAACTCTATCTGATGGTGAGGTTCCAGTTTTGGAGGTTTGGGGAATGTGGAGCACCCCTTCATCACCATTGCTCCCTGGTCCACTCTGACCCGGAGTGGTAGTACCTGTTAGGGCCCCATCTATGGGTTAAATAGAAAAATGTATTTATAAAAAAATTGTATTATCCATTAAGAATTGATTTATTTCAAAACTTTATTGGCATTAAATGACCACTGAGGATGATATGCCGTAAAATAAAACAAACAAAAAAAAAAAAATACTATTATTCGTTTGGTTTGGTTTTGTTTTACGGTATATCAACCTCAGTGGGTCATGTAATGCCAATAAAGTTTTGAAATAAATCAATTTTTAATGGATAATACAATTTTTTTAATAAATACATTTTTCTATTTAACCCATAGATGGGACTATTATTGGGAATTATTATTTAAGAAACAAGTAAAAATGATATGATCATAAAATAGGGGACTCATTTTCCATATTACCTAGTTGTAAACAGATCCCCCTTTATTTGGTCATTCTCTTTTTCTAAGATGAAAGAAATTGTGCAAAACGTTATTATTGGATAGTTGGTTATTTTACGGCATATCAACCCTTTTTATTGGGGATTATTATTTAAGAAACAGGAAAAAGGATATGATCATAAAGTAGGGGACCTATTTTCTATTTTAACTTAGTTATAAACTGATGTGTTTTAAGAAAGATGGAGAAATCTGGAGGCCCGGAACTCTGGTGATTGTAGAAACACTCTATAAGAATTAGCGAGATGTTTAACTGGTAGTTAACGCTAGTTTCTTATAATGCATTAGGTTATCCAAAATAGGGTAACCTAACACTGAACATATGCACTGAACAAATCCCGACAGACAATTATAAAAAATAGATGTTATTGTCAGATCAAAGTCTAATAGATGGAATACAAAATAGGATAGATAAATGTCGAAAAGAAAAGAGTTTTCTAGATAGAGTGAGGCTATCAAATAAAAAAATATAGTATTATCTGCATTATTCGGACTATTGTCCCCATCTTCATTGTTATTTGTACAACGTTTCGGCCGATATGCCCTCTGGCCTTCTTCAGGTATTTCTTGTCGGACTCGGGAACTTTCTCGGACTCGGGAACCTTCTCGGAATCTGGAACCTTCTTTTCGAACTCGGGAATTTTCTTGTCGTAATCGGGAGCCATCACGTAACTTTGAACCTAACCCTTTATTTATTCCACGGTGGTATCCTGTTCTCAATTCGCTAACCATAGCTGGGGTAGGAGTTGTGTTAATTATTTTTCTAACTGCCTCCACTCAGGATTGAACTCGGTATCCAGAAATAACTGTCACTTAGAACTGTCTTAACCTAACCACCTTATCCACTAGGCCATGTGTCCAACGTTGTACAAATAACAATGATGATGTGGACAATAGTCCGAATAACGCAGATAATACTAATCTTCAAGCCTCATCTCAAATATATTCAGAGAAATAGTAAAAGAATATAAGTTGTCAATTGCTGTGAAGAAAACCTCTCCTAACAGGGACGCGGAAAAACGGATGCAGCAAATACATGGCCTTTATGAAAATGTAGTGTATAGTCAAGTCACGTGTACTATACACGGAAATGCCAGCAGCCGGTGAGCCAACTCTCTATGAAAACATAGAGTATAAAATGTCCGCGTACGGATTCACGTATTTATATTTACAAACCCCTCCGCACGAGCTGGATGTGACACAGGGTCAATTTCTTAAGCGGAGTTTAACAGGTTTGAATTCAGAGTTTTCCTTCTCATAGACCGGTTGCCTAACCAAGGTTAAAGAACCCAGTCTGCCCTACTATTCACCCATAGCTGGAGGGAGAGTAGGATTCATACCTTTCCCAAGGGTATTAGCACTAAGTGAAATGTAATTACCACGTCCAGGATTTGAACTCGGGGCGACGAGTCCATTTCCCATGACATTAACCATTACACCACGCGCTTTCAACAATGGATTCACGTATAAGCCGTTAGCTGGCGGCCCTCAGTCCAAATGGATGTAGACAGAATTGTGTCTAGTTCTGACGGCTGGAAAGTCTTGGTGAAGATAGTTTGACTTTTGCGGGACTAACTTTATATATTCTGGTCCAACACCACCTAACGGCAAACCGTAGAAAATAAGAGAAGATAATCCCACACCGAATGGCTAACCATAGCAAGTAAGGGAACTCCTTCATTTTCATTGTTCCAAAGTTCATTTTGACCCTGAGCAAAACCTTATTATTGCCTAGGTTCCACCAACAGATGAAAGAGATCTGTTTGAGAACATGTTTAAAATGATTTTGATCTACACGTTTGGTAAAAGTTTAATCTTAAGTAATTATAAATGATCTAGTATTTGAAATAATTGTGAACTTTATTAAAACATTAACATAGCTAATAAATATGAAGTGCTTAACTGTTTAAAATGATTGTGAACATTGTTTCTTAAAACATTATTAAAACTCATGTAAGATTTACTTGTTTGAAAAGATTTTGAATTGCATTAAAACATTATCGCTTAAAACATTGATCTTTCTCTCTCTCTCATATATATACATACATATATATATACATAGATACATACACACACACACACACACACACACACACACACACATATATATATATATATATATATATATATTTACACACACACACACATATATATAAACATATATATATAGACATGCATATTTATATAGACATATATACATACATATATATATACATATATACACATATATATAAATATATACATATATAAATATATATATATACATATATAAATATATATATATAAAGTAAAGTCGTCGGGGGGGCCTAAAGTCGGTATCAGCCAGTCAGCGAGGGAGTCTATCCCCTTTTCACTAGCGTTAGACCAAGGAGATTGTGTTGGCGTCTAAGGTGGGGCGCCACACCTATCATCAGCTCTTTACTTTACCGCACAGATCCCTATGCTACTCATACGCTGAGTTGGCGAGGACCGGTATCGAACTGAGAACCTTGTGGTTTCTAGCCGAACGCTCTGCCGACTGAGCTAAAAAGAAAGAGCCTATGTATATATGTTTGCATTTTTGTTTGCACAATGATCGAGCACATGTCCGAAGGATGATTGGTGAAGATCAGCAAAACCCAAAGTTCAATAAAATCCACGCCCGATTTTTTTTCTAGAGAGGTCGGTTAAATAACTTTTTACTCCTTATTTTTTTTTAAAGAAAAACTAAATAGAATATAATAAGGGTATAATTCAACGAGAAATAGAAATTAATTAAAAAATGATTAAAAAATAAAACAAATTAACAAAGGAAAAACCACAATAAAAAAAGCAAAAGAAAAAATATCAACACTAGAAATAATAAAAATAAACAACTTAAAAAAAAATATATATATAGAATGAAAGATAATATATATATATATATATATATATATATATATATATATATATTATATGAATGAACAAATAAAAGGTTTAGCTTATTTATTTACATGGGAACAATATTTACAACCAATGGTTTCCTGCTAACGCATTCGTCAGGTAAACGAAATAGTTAAAAAAAAACGCTCTATCACAGATATTGAGCACTTTTCTAATAACACTGTACGTTGGATTACTACTGCTTTTTCAAGTATAATAGTGCCAAACATACACACTAATAATAATAATAATAATAATAATAATAATAATATATATATAATATATATATATATATATATATATATATACGGCACATGGTCAATTATAGTTGAGTTTTGCAGGTTTTAATTCAAGGTTTTTCTTTTTTCGGCTGGTCGCCTAACCAAGGTGAAAGACCCCAGCCCCCTACTATTTACTCATAGTTGGAGGGAGAATAGTTGAATTTATACCTTTCCCATGGGTATTATCACTATGCAAAATGCAAACTGTCTCGCCCAGGAATTGAAATCGGATCGCTGAGTTCATTTCTGATGACCAATGCACAACGTACTGCTCTACTGATTTGCTTTTTTTATACACGCAAATCGTTTTACTTGTGAAGGCATAATGTTTAGGAAAGGATCATTTTGTTTAATCAAACATGCTTATATATTTAAGAAAAACGTGATAACGAAACTCACCGACCCTACACGCCGTCTAAATCACCCGGTTATAATTTATTTTCCGACGATACCCACTACAGAACCCAACCATCAACTGATTTGATCTTGGTACACTCAAATCGTTTTACTTGTGAAGTAATAATGTTAAGAAAAAGTGTCACCTTGCTTTAAACATACTTATATGTTTAATAAAAACGTGTTAACGAAACTCACCGACCCTACACACACAATCTAAATCATCTGGTTCTGATTTATTTAACAACATGCATAATACCAATTCGTTCTTTAATAAGTTTTTGTTGTTGTAATCGATTTTTATCGATTAGTTTTTTTTTCTTCTTATGAGATCATCAGCGACTCATCTTATCAGATTTTGAAGGTATCGCTTGAATTTACATCGCTTCTGATTGGTCAATAAATACTGAAATGACTCACCCGACCGACATAACATTTCCCCTTTGGGCAACGGTCACTGAACGTCTTCTTCTTCTTCTTCTTCTTCTTCTTCTTCTTCTTCTTCTTCTTCTTCTTCTTCTTCTTCTTCTTTCTAACGATGGTTTTCGTTGTAATTCATCATTACGTCAACGTAATTCGCCCCCTCTCTCTCTCTTTCCCCTCTCTCTCTCACTCTTTTAGTTTCTTTTTATGTTTCTCCTTTGCCTCTTTTACTTGAAGACGACTTTCCGTTTTTCTTTCCCTTTTTATTAGTTGTGCTTTCTTCATCTTGCTCTTCCATCTCCGTACCTATCATCATTATCGTTATCATCGTCATCTTCCTTTACATCTACTTTCATTTTTACTTTCACACTGTGCTTCTTTCTTTACATCCTTTTTATCCTCCTTATTTCTATTCATTAATGTTTTTGTTGTTGTTGTTGTTGTTGTTGTTGTTGTTGTTGTTGTTGTTCTTCTTCTTCTTCTTCTTCTTCTTCTTCTAATAATAATAATAATAATAATAATAATAATAATAATAATAATCATTATTATTATTATTATTATTATTATTATTATTCACTCCATTTGAGTTTTCACATCAGCATTAGCTGATGGTGTTTCACCGGCGTCTGAGTGACAGCAAGTCTCCTCAGGTCTCCAGGACCCTTCTGAGTATTCTGGCAGATTGCAGCAGTGCAGTGTTCTGAATGGTTTCAACCCTTCCTCTGATTTCCAAACTTTCCAAACCCTTTTCCAATCCTTTTGGGACCGTTCCAAGTGCACCAACTACAATTGGTATCACTTTGACTTTCATATTCCATAACTTTTTCAGTTCTCTGGCAAGGTCCAGATATTTGTCCATTTTATTATTATTATTATTATTATTATTATTATTATTATTATTATTATTAGTAGTAGTAGTAGTAGTAAGAGAAGGAGTAATTTTTCTTCTCAGATTGTTTTGCATTTCTATAACGTTTCTTTATTTTCCTTTTCGCTTTCATTTGTTCTTCTTTTCTTTCCAATTTTGTATATGGATTTCTCATTTCCCTTCCCTTTTTTCTTTCTTTCTTTTTTTCTTTTTTCCTTTCTTATTTTCTTTATTTCATTTGATCTTATGTATTTATATCTTCATTTCCAAATATATTTTTTCGTTTAAGAGATTCCGTCAGTCCGCAAACGCATGAAATTAAAGTGTTATGAATATCAAAATGCCCCGGTACAAATACATAATAAACTCATACATACGCACATGTATACTCATAATTCAACAAGTAATTTAATGAATTTTAATTTAAAACTCTCTATCTCTCTCTCTCTCTCTCTCTCTCTCTCTCTCCTCTCTCTCTCTCTCTCTCTCTCACACACACAACACATATATTATATATATATATGCGTATATTCAAAATTCAAATTAACACACGTATGTATAAACACACAAGTATGAATGAATGCATACAATGGTACCAAACGGTTTCTTGGAATGTGAGTGGGTTTGTGAATCAGTGTGAAACTGTATACATATTTTGCACTAACATGGCCATAAACACACACGCCCACGCATACACACACACCACACACACACACACACACACACACACACACACAGATGCATATAGACACACACGCGTGCATAAACATATAAAAAACTCAAAATATAGCCACACAACACACACATATGTTATAATTATATATATATATATATATATAATATATATATAATATATATATATATTAGAGCGTGAGTAAACATGTATGTCTTTATATATCTAACGCAAGGATACATATATATATGTATATAATATATATATATTACTTGTAGGAACGGAACCCCCAAATGTACAGCAGCTACTTACACACACAAATGTATACACACATACACACACACACACACATACATATATATATATATATATATATATATATTTGTGTGTGTGTGTGTATGTGTGTGTGTGTGTGTGTGTGTATCATTTATAGGAGCGGAACCTACAGGTTTTCTGAACATTAATGTAGGGAATTAGATTCAGTTGATTTAATAATAGATTAGGAAACGGTCATCGTTTATCAGATGTTTGTAAATATAATAAATTGCAATACATCGCTATGAATAATAAAGATGAAAGAAGAAGAAGAAGAAGAAGAAGAAGAAGAAATTTAAAATCAGAATGTTTTTCCTGTCACCAAACCCAGTAATTTCTCTCGATGGGAAATAAGTTTCTACCAAAAATGCATTTTAAATAAATCAGCCGCTTATTTAGTTATTCCACTCGTATTCATAACATTCAAATACGTTCAATTTGTCAAAAGAGAGGCCGTATGAAAGTTTGTAATATTATATATAAATGCCATTTATTTTTCCTCTGTAACAGTGAAAAGAAATAAAACCACTCGGATTCGTATTGAAGACTGACAGATATCGTTAAGCCACTCATTTTCTTCTGTTTTTTTCCTGTTACTATGTTAATTTTATACAAAATCAAAATCATTATTATTATTATTATTATTATTATTATTATTATTATTATTATTATTATTATTTCACTCCATTCGAGTTTTTCACACCTGCAGAAGCCGGTGGTTCACTGGAGGCTGAGTGACAGTAAGTCTCCTTAGGTCTCCAGGACTCTTCTGAGTATTCCAGCCGTTCTCAATAATGCTGTAGTCTGGATGGTCTCGATTCTTCCGCCGATTTTTAAAACATCCAGACTCCTTTCTAACCCCTTTGGGATTGTTCCAAGGGCCCCAATCACAATTGGCACTAACTTAACCCTCATGTTCCACAGTTTTTTTTTAGTTCTCTGGCAAGGTCTAAGTATTTATCGATTTTTTCGTTTTCTTTCATTTTCACTCTGAGATCAGCCGGGACAGCAAAGACCACGAAATGACAAGTCTTCCTCTTCTTGTCAACCAAGACAAGATCTGGTCTCCTGGCCGGGATTAGGTGATCCGTCTGTACCTCAAAGTCCCAGAGAATTTTGTGTGTCTCATTCTCCAGAACAGATTCAGGTTTATGCATATACCATTTAGTTGAATGGTGAAAATTGAATTTCTTGCACAGTTCCCAGTGAACCACCTTTCCCACCCAGTCGTGTCTAGTCTTGTACTCTCTTTGTGTGAATTTACTGCATTCGCTTATGATGTGATTGACAGTTTCGTCTCTTTCCCCACACATTCTACATTTGCTGTTCAGTTGTGTCTTATCTATTTTTGCTTTTATGTAATTTGTCCTTATGGCATTATCTTGTGCTGCAATTATCAGGGATTCAGTTTCTCTTTTGAGGTTTCCCCTTCTTGGCCATGTCCATGTCTTCTGGTGAGCGATCTCTCCTATGTTTCGCTTGAAGTGTCCATATAGTTGTTTTCTTCCCATTTTATTATTATTATTATTATTATTATTGAGTTTTTCACACCTGCCTTAGTCGGTGGTTCACTGGAGGCTGAGTGATAGCAAGTCTCCTCAGGTCTCCAGGGTTCTTCTGAGTATTCTAGCCGATCTTAAAGGTTTCTTCCTCTGATTTCCAATACCCCCGAATTCTTTTCCAGAACTTTGGGGACCATTTTAAGAGTACCAATTACAAAAAGTACGACCTCCACCTTCATATTCCACAGTTTTCTCAGTTCTCTGGCAAGGTCCAAGTATTTGTCTATCTTTTCATTTTCTTTGTTTTTCACTCGGTGGTCGGCTGGGACGGCAAAATCCACGAGATGGCAGGTTCTCTTCTTCTTGTCAATCAATACTAGGTCCGGTCTCCTGGCCGGGATTAGGTGATCCGTCTGTACCTCGATGTCTCAGAGAATGTTATGTTTCTTATTCTCCAGGACAGGTTCAGGCTTGTGCATATACCATTTAGTTGTATGGTGAAAATTGAATGCCTTGCACAATTCCCAGTGGACACCCTTATTTATTTCCCTTTCACTGGAGGATGGGTGACAACAAGTCTCCTCAGGTCTACGGAACTCATCTCAGTATTCTAGCTGATCTTAACAAGCACGTGATCTGGATAATCTTTATTTCTTCTTTGGATTTCCAATACATCCAATCTTTTTCCAGAAATTATTAAGGTCCGCTGCAAGGACACCAGCCAAAATTGGCATTGCAGTTACCCTGAACTTCCATAATTGATTCTTTGAAAAAGATTCAACTGTAAACAATGTTTCCTATTGCCAACTCTTTAAGCAAAAAAAAAAAAAAAAAAAACAACAAAAAAAAATTTTATTTCCTGAATAACCTCGTAACCATGAGAAAAAAACAATAAAATCGATAACTTAAATTTTTACCAAAATACGTAGACTTATAATGGCTGAAAAATGGCATTTTGGGGGCATCTTTGAAGCCCCGTATCTCCCCCAATTCTCAACAGAATTCAACCATCTTTTACTATGTGACAATCCTCATAGAACTCTATCAGAAAATGATGTTAAATAGGCACTTTAATTTTACTAGAAATTGGCCATATTCACCCAATCTCTTAGGGGGGTGGGGTTATCAGGCCTCAAATCTCACCTAAAACTCCGAATTTAGCATTTTTTTCTCGATCAGTAAATTCTAGGCATCAGAAACCACGAGAAAAAAACAATAAAATCGATAACTTAAATTTTCATCAAAATACGTAGACTTATAATGGCTGAAAAATGGCATTTTGGGGGCATCGGTGAAGTAGCGTTTAAGTTATTCTTCTTCTTTTTTTTTCATATTTGAGGAATAAAACAAAAGACTCAACAAAAATAGAGGCTTAAATTTGTCTTCGTCAAAAATTTATTTTCTACAATGAGATTTTGTGAACAAACCGAAACACTGTAGCGTCGGCTAAGTAAAAAAAATATAATCCTTCTAAAGACCTGTTGTTGTTTTATTATATACTTACGGATGCAAAGGGCAGGTTTAGCTCAGTCGGTAGAGTGTTCGGCTAAGAATCACAAGGTTCTTGGTTCGATACCGGCCCTTACCAACTCAGTGTATTAGTAGCACAGGGATCTGTGCGGTAAAGTGAGGAGCTGATAGTAGGCGTGGCACTCCACCTCAGATATTAAAATAATCTCCTTGGTCTAGCGCTAGTGAAAAGGGGATAGACTCTCTCGCTGTCTGGCTGATACCGACATTAGGCGGTCCCGACGACTTTACTTATATATATATACTAAATTGTAAGAGTTTCTGTTGGCGTTTTCTGTTATATAAGGTGTGTGCTGGATGCCCACTTCTACTTATAGACACGCCCAGAACCATGTGACCAAGCTCTTGGCCAATCACTGGCAGTACTCTGCTGCTGTTATAATATTTGTATTGGCTGCTCTGGTCATAACTACGCACAACTGCTTTGAACCTTCGTGGACGACTGACATAGGATTGAATCACTTGACCTTTAACACTACGCAGGATAGGACTTATACACTTACCAAAGGATTCATAACTCAGACTTATACATACCAAAGGATTCCATAACTCGTACTTATCACTTACCAAAGGATTGCCATAAATCAGGACTTATACACTTACCAAAGGATTCCATAACTCAGGACTTATACACTTACCAAAGATTCCATAACTCAGGACTTATACACCAAAGATTCCACAAAGGGAAACTCAGGAACTTATTTCACTTACCAAAGGATTCCATTAACTCAGAACTTATTCACTCACCAAAGGATTCCATAACTCAGAGATTATTCACTTCACAAGGATTCCATAACTCAGGACTTATACACTTACCAAAGGATTCCATAACTCAGGACTTATACACTTACAAAGGATTCCATAACTCAGACTTATACACTTACCAAAGGATTCCATAACTCAGGATTATTCACTTACCAAAGGATTCCATAACTCAGGACTTATACACTTACACTACCAAAGGATTCCATAATCAGGAATTATTCACTCACCAAAGATTCATAACTCAGGACTTATACACTTACAAAGGATTCCATAACTCAGGACTTACTTCACTTACCAAAGGATTCCATAACTCAGTACTTACTTTAAGTTCTTTTCAACTGGCAATGATGGCGTTCAAAACTGAACAGTTTACGTATGCTTCACATATGACAAAGTTATAAAGATAAATGCACTGCCGTAAAATAACAGTAAAAATTTATGTTTTATAACCTTGTAATCTAATACGTAAACATATGTGAAGGCCTTACTATAAAAACAATACATTAAAAACCATAAACTGGAGTTTTGATTTCAATATTTGCTTCTCTCTTCG
>CM042150.1:108726563-108756205 GCA_023376005.1 Doryteuthis pealeii | reverse complement strand
GAGCCTTGTAGCATGATCAATTAACTTTCTCGTTCTTTGGTCAAATCTGTCTGAGTTTTTTTGTCCATTTTACGAATGTCCTGAGTATTCCTTATAATGGGGACCGGCCCAGGTATTGATTCCTTTGATAATATTTCTGCTGTTAGTTTGGTTCTAGAGGTTTTTAGTTCGTTCCTTGAATATTCTTTTTAAACTTTCCTTTCATTTCTGTTTGCTTAATATTTGTCCGCTATAAAAATTCCTAGTATTTGTAACTTTCATTTTCATCAAGTGATTTTAATAGTGTCCTGAATTGGTACTGTTTCGCATTCATTAACTCTTCCTTTCACCCTGTTTCATTACTAGCCATACGGCAGACTTTTTCAATTCCAAATTCCATTCCTATATCTTGGCTATATAATTTTCCCCCCTTCTAAATAAAGTTTTTTGTGCAAAAGGTTTCTAATTCTTTTTCAATTTTTTGCAAATTTTTTCATGTCTTTATTTATTATTATTATATTATTATTATTGATTATTATTAATTTTATTATTATTATTTATCTACTCCTTTTGAGTTTCAACATCAGTGTTAGCTGATGGTCTTTCACTGAGTCTGAGTGACAGCAGTCTCCTCAGGTTTCCAGGACACTTTTGAGTATTCTGGCAGATTGCAGCAGTGCAGTGTTCTGATGGTTTCAATTCTTCCTCTGATTTCCAAACTTTCCTAACCCTTTTCCAATCCTTTTGGGACCGTTCCAAGTGCACCAATCAATTGGGTATAACTTTCACTTGCATATTCCTATTAACTTTTTCAGTTCTCTGGCAAGGTCCAGATATTTGTCCATTTTTCATTTTTCTTTAGCTTTACCCGTGATCTGCTGGAACTGCAAAATCCACCAGTTTGACAAGTTCTTTTCTTTTGTTTATCAACACTGAGTTCTTTCTTGCTGGGATAAGGTGATCGTTTTTATTTCAAAGTCCCAGAGATTAATTTATTAATATTATTATTATTATTATTATTATTATTATTATTATTATTATTATTATTTCTTGTTTAGACCTTTAATTTGTTTGAGTGTTTTTTTTTCTGTTTGTCGTGCAGTTAAAAAAATTCAAATGGCAAAAAAGAAAGCAAGAAAAAACAAAAGATTTCCAATTCCATTTAGTGTTTCTTTCTCGAATTAAATTGAAATTGAATTAGGTTTCATCTGGCACGGTGCTCTTCCTAATTTTTGATTGGAATGTTAATCTGGAAGAGACACAGACTAATTACTTTACTTGGAATACGGAGATTAAACAAGTGATCAAATCGGAAAGGAAAGAATTGAAGAGAGAGAGAGAGAGAGAGAGAGAGAGAGAGAGAGAGAGAAAAGGAAACTATCAGATACGGATAACAAAATCGAAAATCAAAAACAACACAAAGAAATAAAGAGAAAAACAAGAATAATGATTTATCTCGAGCAGGACCTATGGATATACAACAGTATGACGATTTAATTATTACAAAGTTTGATGTTTACCTAGGAACTATTTGCAATGAAATTCAATATGTAAAAACTATAATAATCTTTGATTTAACGCTTGCTCACTATTTTTTCTTTCTTTCCTTCTTTTCATCACGTTCGATTGAATCAGATTAGCGTTATATCTTCCGCGTGCTCACATATATCACTATCCTTCCCCCACTCCCTTTCTTTCTTTCCTAGTATATCCTTCTGTATAGAATGTCATTTTTCTCCCCTTTCTTAATGATAACAACGGAATGGTCCATTATTTAGCTGAGGTGATGAAATAAAAATTCAGTGGATAAGCAACACCATGTAATCAGCATTTACATTTTTGCATTTCATCTTGGACGATTTCTAAAAAGAGCTTGTTGATAACGTTCGGATAATAAGGGACAAGAGTATTAATATTTATCACTGATTCTTCTATACATTTGACTATTATCTGAAATATTCTTGCATTTTTCCTGTTCAAGATTATTATATTTTTTTAGATATTTAAACTATTATGCAAATAGTTCTTAAGTAATGATCGATATAATCAATTCTGTTTACTTTCTCTTATATTTTCTTTCCTTTCTCTTCCTTTGAAAATTGAAGAGAGATATGAAAGTTGAGATTTTAAATACACACACACACACACATATATATATATATATATATATATTATTATATATTATATATGTAAGAATGGAAAGGGAATTGAATCCGACAATATGAGGAAAAATGAGTAAAGAGAAGAAATGTAGATGGATAAATATGAATTTTATCACTTACACATGTGTTTCGGTCTGTTTATCAAAATGTATACGGATTTACGTTCTTCTTCTTATTATTAAAATAATCAGATGGAGTTGAAATGATGATAATAATAATGATAATAGGAAAAATGTATTAGATATTCCGTACACAGAGAGAATTTTTACGACCTTCATCAGAGTGAATTTTTAAATTAAAAAAAATTTTTTTTTTAATTTTTAAAAATTAAAAAAAAAATTTTATTTAAAAAAAATAAAAAATTTATTTAAAAAAAAATAAAAAAATATAAAAAAATTCACTCTGATGATGGTCGTAAAATTTTTTTTATTTAAAAAATAAAAAATGTCCACAAGTTTAGAAGGAATTTCAAACGACGAGGTTCAACGATTTCTCCTCAACATGGCGACGAGCTGGTATGACATGGGCAAATAAAAACCGCCCCAGCGCATATAAAAATTGCATCGTCCAAAAACAAGGATGCACAAGCAGGATTGGTGAATATAAATATACGTGTCTGTGTGTCTATGTATTTCTGTCTGCGTTTGTGTGAGTCTGTCTGTGTGTCTGGACTCTCCAGACATACTAGTGCTCAATAACTCAGAAAAAAAAAGATATTTGCCCGCATCTCATCTCTTGTGGTTTTGACTGTGATAATTTTGTATATTTTATTCACACGTTCTTTTTTTCTTTCTTTCTTTCTTTCTTTCTTTCTTTCAGGCTGTACATCTTCCTTTTATTTATTTTTTCTTTCCTCCCTTCTTTCTTTCTTTCTTTCTTTCTTTCTTCAGGTTGTATATCGTTCTTTCATTCGTTTTTAAATTTCAGAATGTATGCTTTCTTTCTTCTTTCTTTCTTTTCAATCTTCAATCTATCTATCTATCTATCTATCTATCTATCTTTCTTTCTTTCTTTCTTTCTTTCTTTCTTTCAGACTGTATATCTTTTCTATCTTTCTTTCTTTCTTTCTTTCAGACTGTATATTTCTTCCTTTCTTTCTTTTCTTTCTTTCTTTTCTTTCTTTCTCTTTCTTGCAGACTGTATAACTGTCTTTCTTTTCTTTCTTTCTTTCTTTCAGACTTTATATCTTTCTTTCGTTCTTTCTTCTTTCTTTTTTTTTTCTTTCTTTCTTTCTTTCTTTCAGAAAATCTTGTGATCTATTTCTGATTTTGCATTCATTTTCTGTATAAACATGGTTTATTCCCTGCAGGAAGGGGCTGTCGTAATTTGTTACTTTGACGTTGGTTTGGCCTGGTATTGGAATATATTGCGTTCAAAAATGATTTATATTCGAAAAACATGACACTCACCATGTATGTCCGTCTAAAATGAAGGTTTGTCACTTTTTGCAAAAGATTAATCCACAAAATTAAAGATTGTTGTTCTTGACTGATTCTTACATCGCAGAAAATATGAAGTACCTCTTTATCGCCATCACTCCCTAATTCGGAGTGGTAGTACTTGTTAGTGTCCCATCATCATCATGTCGTGCTTTGAGCGCTATCTCTCTCTCCATCCGTCCCTATCGCTCATCATTCTCGGGAGGTCCTCTATGCAGCATCCTGCATCCGCACAGAGCTGATCAACGTACGTTTTTGCTGGTCGGCCCACACTGGCTTATCCATGTGCCGGCTTCCACAGGAGAACGTCGCTAATGAGTTCGTCCTTGCTTCTCCAGCAGTGTCCCGCGTGTCTTGTCCGTCTTGCTCGTATGGTTTGGGTGATATGTGGCAGGTTACCGTACAGCTGTTTTCTCGTAGGGTGCTATTTCCACGTCTTGTTCATGATCACCCGCAGCATTCTTGTGCAGCTCCCATCTAGTTTATTTCCAGTCGCTTAGTTAGGGTCCAGGTGGTGCAGCCATACAGCAGTACTGACACGACAACGGCCTGGAAGAACTGTCTCTTTAGCTTGTCTGTGCGATTGGGCCTCCATAGTGTCCCATATATGGGTTAAATAGATTAAAAATGAGTTTAAAGATTGAATACCCCAATATAAACAGAACATCTTCGACATAAAGTAAACCAATGGGTTGACATGGCGTAAAACCCAACCAAACAACTGCTACACATTCTTATAGTTACCATGCTATAGAGTTTACTAATAAATAATACCTAATAATGTCCCAGCCTTGTCAGCGGGGCTTAGAATCATCTCTTTAGAGAGGTAAATACCCCACAAAAAGCTGATACCATTTGTAACCCTTTTCTGGCAAAACATATGACGACATTAGTATCGAACTGTATCAGCTTTGTCCTTCCTTTGCGCAATATTAGTAGCGTGTAGACGGGAAATTTGATCCAGGCACAGTTTCCTTTCTTTCATACAAAATTTCCCAGGCTTGGACTCTGGGGAGCGAACAAGACTGTCCAGGCATAAATCTAATGGATGCAACTGAAGAACAGAATGAATACAAGATATACAAGATATTTACTATCATTTATCTTCCATATCATTTTACAAAATAAATAGTTTCAAGTTAATCTTTGAATTATGAAAGGAAGGAAGAAAGAACGAACAAGTGATGATACCGATCTTATGTTAAACGATTTCAATGTTTAAGACTTTTCACAAAATAAATAATTTCTTGATTTTTTTAAATTATGGAAAGAATGAAGGAATCAGTGTTGGTACCTAAATTATGTTAAAAATTTCGATGTTTCAGATACATTATAAAATGAATTGAGGTTGATTGAATATTAATTCCCTATATTAAACTGTTCATAATATTTTTTATATGCCATTATTATTTTCCTAATACTTTAATGTACGTTCCGTAATATATGGCAATTAAATCTGCGTTGTTGTTTTTCTTGTTTGTTTGAAGCACTATAAAAATGGCGGTATAAAATGGCTGTGCATTTAATTTTAATTTAATTCTAATTCCCTCGTGACTTGAGAGGTTGGAAGTGAACGCTGCTGCCCATATAGAATTCTAAATAAAATCCCATATTACTTCTTCTGATATTAATTTTCTGTAAAATAAGGATTCAAAAATAGATCATATGATTTTTAAAATAGAGAAGGGATTTACTTTCTAATCACCCTATAGTAATAAACTATTCTTTAAATTATGAAAGGAAGGGATGTTATTTTGTGCCAGAAAAAGTCCTTTTTATCTTCATTGTTAAAACCTTTAATACAAGTCCTGATTTTACATTATTTATTTTATTAGTACAAGTACAAAATAAAAAAACGGCCTCCGGGCGATGTAAAAATAGATTTTTGAAACATATTGCCTGAGGGGAGGGAGTAAAAAATTCAATGTCAGTGAGTTTGTACCCTAAGTAAGTAAAATCACCAAATTCATTAAAGGATTAAAAAATAAAACAATTAGAAATGTAAACTTTAAATATGTATTAAAATAAAACAAAGTATATATAGATATATAATACCAGTCATGTATTTATTAAAACTTGTTTTTAAAAAACAATGAGGACTGTCTAATGTTGCATGTTCAAATTTTGAGTGTATTTATTCTATATTATGACGATTTTGGGTAATGTGACGTAAGCATGACGTAGTTTTTGTTACAGACAAAAACCGGAAGCGAATCCATTATTAATAGAGATTCATATCTAACACTAATAATTGGTAAAACAATCTATTTGACCCATAAATGGTACTACCACTTCGTGTCAGTAGACCTAGGAATAATGACAATGAATGTGAAATCTATACTTTCCAGATACCCAGAACTGGAGCCTCACCATAAGATGCAGTTTAGTGTCATACCCAGGACACCCTTTTTAGGGTTCTAAACACCTTTGCAGGGGATACAGTCGGCGCATTCTAAGTCCCACTTATGGGTGGATTAAAAATAGATGAACTAATAGAATGAGTGAAAACTGTTAAAAAATTGATTGAAAAATGATTAATTAGAGAGAGAGAAGAGAGAGAGAGAGAGAGAGAAGAAGAGAAGTTAAAAAAGATCAGAATAAAATAAAGAAGAGAGAGAGAGAGAGAGAGAGAGAGAGAGAGAGAGAGAGAGAGAGAGAGAGAGAGAGAGAGAGAGGGATAAAACAGAATTAGAAAAGGAGGGGAAGAAAGAAAGAGGAGCAATAGCAAAACATAAACGTAAAAAAATCGGAAAGAATAAGAATAAAAGAGAGAGAGAGAGAGAGAGAGAGAGACAGACAGACAGACAGACAGACAGACAGATAAAAGTGATAAAAACGAGTGTGTAAAGTGACGCAGATACGTTAACGACGAAGGTAAAAATATTTGAGAGAGAGAGAGAAAGAGATAGATAGATAGATAGATAGAGAGAGTGAGAGAGAGAGAGAGAGAGTGAAGAGAGAGGGGGTGGGAGAGCAAAGAAAATGTAAATGAGAAAGTGGAATACCAAGTAGGAGAGAAAAAGTAAGAGGAGAGGATTAAGTTGAGTAGATAAGATGAGAGAGAGAGAGAGAGAGAGAGAGAGAGAAGAGAAGAGAGAGAAGAGAGAAAGGAGAGAGAGGAGAAGAGAGAAGAGAGAGAGAGAGAGGGAGAGATAGGTTAAATGAGATTGATGAATAGAAAAGAGAGAACGAGATGGATAGATAGATAGAGAGAGAGACATGGGGGGGGGAGAGAAAGAAAGAAAGACCAATGGCAAAACTTAAACGAGTAAGATTAATATCGAAAAGGAGAGAAAGAGATTGAAAGAGATTGAGTAATAGAGGTAAAAATAATGAGAGAGAAAGAGCGAGGGAGAGAGGAGGCAGAGTGAAAGTGAGTGAGTGAGTGAGAGTGAAAGGAGAGTGAAAGTGAGTGAGAGAGAGAGTGAGAGAGAGAGAGGGGGCGGATAAATTGAGGAAACGACGCTAGGAAACGGATGTCTGATTACATCGCACGTTGCCTAAATAATTTGCAGAAAACATGACGTTTTTAAATCAGGAGACAATTTAGAAATCAACTGAGTCCCCGAGAAAAAAGAAGTAGAAAAAAAAAAATGCAATCGATAAAAACAAACCAAAAAAAAACCTCTTCTCAATTTTTCCGGGTGTTATATCAAATGTCCCTGAAAGATGAGAATATGATTGATTCTTCTACCAAAGATTTTTTTTTTAAATTCATCTTCCCAGCATTAAAAAAAAAAAAATTCCAATAATGTATTCAGATGCTTTCGTCATATAAACATTTTCAAGCAGTTCTATCGTTCAAGATTACTGGTTGGTTAAGAAGCTAATTAAAATTAGCATATCATTAGAGAAAGTACTTTATTAAAAGAATTAAATACAGCATTTTTGTTAGAGTGTTTCAAGGAGCACCCGTGGGAAATGAAATCACTAACGATGCTTGACTAGCGTAAAAGACACACAGTGACCTAGTATGACGTTAAACTGCATTCACTGATGAAGATTACATTTTTAAGCTCTGGGGAGTGAGGAGTACACCTTCATCTCCATTAACTCCCAGGCCCACTCTGACCCGGAGTGGTCGTATCTGTTATGGAAAGATTGAGTTTAAAAACAATTTAACACCCATCGAGCATGAACAGAATAACATGTCTTCGGCATAAAATGACCCAACAAGGATTGACATGCCTTAAAATCGAATAAACCAAACAAAATTAAAAGACACATCGATTCTGACTAAAAGAGTTGATATGGCACAAAAGAAACTAAGACAAAATTGACCTTGTGTAGCATCCTGCTCATGTTCAGAGTATGTATATGTATGTGTGTGTGTATGTATGTATGTCTGTATCCGATATTTTGCGCCCCAAAAATAAGGTGGGGCCAAAGTTGTGTGACCTGAAAAAATTCAGAAAACTTTGAAATAAAATAACTAATGCATTATAAAAATTAATTCATTGATAGATCCCCTTATGGCAAGCCCCAACCCCTTTTTATCATATGGGTGCTAGAAGGTGGTGGCTGCGGGTCTACATGTCATGGGAATTACGTTAAACTCTATCTGATGGTGAGGTCCCAGTTTTGGAGGTTTGGGGAATGTGGAGCACCCCTTCATCACCATTGCTCCCTGGTCCACTCTGACCCGGAGTGGTAGTATCTGTCAGGGTCCCATCTATGGGTTAAATAGAAAAAATGTATTTATAAAAAAAATGTATTATCCATTAAGAATTGATTTATTTCAAAACTTTATCGGCATTAAATGACCCACTGAGGTTGATATGCTGTAAAACAAAACAAACCAAACCAAATCATTGATAGATCAACACTGAAAATTTCATTAAAATCGGATAATTCTCTGATTTTTGATATTTTCTTTTTCAATCGGTGGGTTAAATTTATTTTGTAAAATACGGATCTTACGTCATCCTTGGCACTCCCTATCCACCCCTAATCCTTCTTTTTTCCTTTCTTTTTGTTTGTTTGTTTGTCAGTTTTGTTTCCACGTCTTTCTTCCTTCTTTCTATACATATTTCTCTCTAACTCTCTTTCTTTCCACATGTTTCTTTCTTCCTTTCGTTCTTTCTTTTTCACGCCTTACTCTTTCTTCCTTTCTTATAAACATACAGTATAAAAAATGTAAGATGTCGAATTGCTATATTTGAAGTCCGGAAAAGTGTGGTCTTATCAAAGAACGTTGTGAATTTTCATAATTAACGTTCCATCCTGCGCTAATGAAGTCATGTGTAAACCGCTGAAACGGTAGTGCCAAATTTGTTTGTAAAAAAAATGTCCGTTATGCATCACGTGACTGTGGCATTGCCTGTTGGTGTATATTGTTGCCATGTGTTAGATGCATTTCAAATTCCCCCATCCCAATTTTCACGCTGATATGTATATTTCGTGTTTAATGCAAGTTATTTGGGTTTTATACAAACAGATTCTATTTTTTTTAAAGATTTTTTTTTTCTTTGCAATTAGTACAATTTTAAATGTTTCTTTTATCAAATAATAGCTGTCAAATAGTATTATGGTCATATGGGGTATGTTGATTAATATATATATATATAATATATATATATATATGTGTGTGTGTGTGTGTGTGTGTGGTGTGTGTGTGTGACGACATTGTAAATTCACATATGTGATTGATATCGAAATATGTCGGTATTTGGTTACATATTATGTTGAGAACTCAAAGCTCAAATTATCTATAAAACCAACACACACACACACACACACACACACACACACACACACACAGACACACATTTTATAGAAATAATTATACATACACACATACCAATAGCATAATGTTTACAAATCACTGCTGTCCCTCACAATCCTATAACACCACCAGCATAACCTTTCCTCTCATGAGCCCTAAAATGACTCATCAAACCCGCTGCAGATTCTTAAAGTTTGATGCAAATATGACATAGGAAGGACGTCTTTCTCGTTCTATCAGATGGACCAGATGATTTAATTTTATGTTTATGCACCACCATATGTCTCTTAGGATTAGTGGCTGACTTACAGACTTTGTTATAGATTGCACAAGACTCATTGTTTGTTCCTGGAGTGTGCATGAATTGTCCCTGATCAGATTTCCTATGATTGATATATCCAGCCTTAAAAAGTAGAATTCGACAACATGTCAGACATTTCCAACCCTCCATGTTCTTTCCAATATGACAGGTGTATCCCTTTCAAAGTTGACGCTTGAGGTTTTCATGCTCAATTCTTTGACTCTCAAAACTGGTACAGCCACCATCCACATACATTCTCCAGGCAATGTCAGCTTTTCCCAGTTGTCAGGATTTATTTTTATTTTTACAAGGTTGTTTTTAAGCAGTCCTTATACCTCTTCTAAGGCTTAAGCTGTGGCCTTTTGCCATCATGCAACTGACCGTAAAGGAGTTGCTTTAGTATTCTAACATCACTCATACGCACAACATGAACTGCATATCGCATTTGGGCCGTTATGATAAGAGTTTCAATGTTTGTGCATCCTGTCCTTGTAAGGACTTAATAAACACATACCGTACACACACACACACACACACACACACACACACACACACATATATATATATATAATATATATATATATGTGAATTTAACATTTAAGAAAAAAACAAATGATGTTTATAATTGCTGACAGAAATCTGTTTCGACCGTTTTAATAGATCGGTCATCATCAAGAGCAACATATGAGAGAAAGACGGGATGAATAACCCTTAGAAGAAAGGGTACAAGCAAAACGCATTTTTTAAAATTCCAGCATTGAATAATAGCGTTTTGTTTGTACCCTTTCTTCAAACGGTTATTTTTCCCATCTTTCTCTCATATGTTGCTCTTGATGATGACTGATCTATTACAACGGTCGAAACAGATTTCAGTCAGCAATTATAAACATCATTTGTTTTTTCATAAATGTTAAATTCATACTGTCGGATTAACTTCCATATATTTTCATACATATATATGTAAAATCCCTATTTACATTTCAACCTTAAATGTATCGATACAACATTAGACCTCTATTTTATCGAACATAAGTACCCACATGAGTTTCATGTTATACTTAATAGAACATCATCTCTACTTACTTTCTGGTTTGAGTTTTAAATTGGTTCCAGTAACTTAGTATATTCTTGAGTTAATTTCGAGAGTGCTTGCTGGGTAAGTTCCCAAATTTTGCTAAGGTAGTCAGGGTTATTTCCTAGTTGAGTAACATGATATTACAGGGTGACCCAGAAAAAATAGAACCCAAATTATTTATTTTCCCATTAAACAAACCAAAAGCCCAAACCCTAACCCTAACCCTAAACCCTAACCCTAACCCCGCTAGTTGAGTAACATAATATTACAGGGTGACCCAGAAAAATTTGTAATAAAACTATTAATTTTTTTTTTTAAAGATTAAGTCCAACAAGGTTATGGTTAGGGTTTATAGTTAAGGTTAGGGTTAGGGTTGGGGTTTAGGGTTAGTTTAATGGGAAATAAATAGATAATTCGGGTTCTGTTTTTTCTGGGTCACTCATGTTACTCAAATAGGAAATAAACGTAGTCAGGTTCTCTAAACCCTATGTACCCAGAATTAGATTAGATTTAATTAATTCCCGTCCTTTGTCCTAATTAACTATATATACGTGCTTATACACACCTACACACATACATGTATACACATACGGGCATACGTCCATGAGTTCACACACACACACACACACACACACACACACACACACACACATATTTCCATCTGTCTATTCCTCAATTGCTACACTCGGTTTGTCATTCTGTGCATATATCGTCGGGGCGGCCTAATGTCAGCCTGACAGCGAAGGAGTCTATCCCCTTTTCACTAGCGCTTGACCTAGGAGATTATTTTAGCGTATGAGGTGGAGAGCCACACCTACTATCAGCTCCTCACTTTACCGCACAGTTGGCGAGGGTCGGTGTCCAGGAACTTTGTGATTTCTATCTGAACGCATTACCAACTGTTCTAAACCGGCCCTATTTGTATGTGTGTGGTGTGTGTGCGTGGGTGAGCATGTTTATGTGTATTGACAAGGTTGAAGTTTCTAGCATACTCAACAACATATATATATATAATATATATATATATATATATATATATATATATATATACTCCCACAAAAACAAAGCTACTGGCGAACCCACACAGCCTATAATATGTATATAGATAGTTATATATAGTTAGTGATATTTATTTGCTCAATATCAATGATACACACACACACACACACACGCACGCACACACACATACACACACACACATACACATACACACACACACACACACATATATATATATATATATGTATATATATATATACATCGCTGATGAGACTTAATAAAGTCGAAACAGTCTGTACGATGTTCTACACACCGAGTGATCCTTTGCCGGGATTACACTTGTCAAGTTCATTTTCTATAAAAAGAAGTATCGAATTTTATGTGTTGTAATTGCCTTCAAGCAATATATATAATATATATATATATATATATATATATATATATATATATATATATCACATTGGCAATTAACTAACAGTTACCAAACACCATTGACTTTATGACTTTGCTAATCTGACATTAATATATATATATATTTTATATATATATATATATATATATATATATATATATATATATATACATGGTAGAAATGTGAGGAAGTTAATCCGACAGTATGTGGAGAAAAGTAGACAAACACGGGATGTTTATGGAAACTTGATGTTTATTGTCGACGGTGCAACGTTTCGGTCTCTTATTAGACCATCTTCAGGACTTGGATATAGTTCTTACTCCAATGATGGAAATTCTCAAAATGCTGAAAACGGAAGGTCGTCAGTAGGGGGAGGTGTAGTTGGGGGTGGTTAGTGGATTCTTTTTCTCTCTGGAATGGGGAGTGCCGGAATGGTGGATGGTGGTACCACAGGTGTTTGTGGGGATTGGTTAGCTAAATATGTGTATGTGTGTGTGTTGTCTGTTTAATTGTTTTTTTTTTTGTTCATATGTGATTGGGAACTTGATTTGTCGTTAAGTTATATGTGTGTATTTCAGCACTCCCCATTCCAGAGAGAAAAAGAATCCACTAACCACCCCCAACTACACCTCCCCTTACTGACGACCTTCCGCTTTCAACATTTTGAGAATTTCCATCATTGGAGTAAGAACTATATCCAAGTCCTGAAGATGGTCTAATAAGAGACCGAAACGTTGCACCGTCGACAATAAACATCAAGTTTCCATAACATCCCGTGTTTGTCTACTTTTCTCCATATATATATATATATATATATATATATATATATATAGAGAGAGAGAGAGAGAGAGAGAGAGAGGGGGGTACGTGTGTGTGAATGTATATAATTTCTTATATTTATCTACATGTCAAATTTTCTATTAAAGGAGTGGCCAATATAAATGCAACAGATGGAATATGTCATTTAATGATAATGATTAGAAAGACAGTGTGACCGTGCCCTAAATCTGAAAGATGCGAGGGTGCGGCCCAGGAAAAAAGAGATTTTCAGTCAGCCGTGGGTTATGATGATAGGCGAATAAGTTACTGAATGAAGGTTGTGACCCGCTGATAAAGGGGTTGGCTGTAACGTTTCACTAAGATCATCAAAGGGGGTCAGAGCTTTTTAGGAGAAGGCCGATTAAGAAGGGGAGAGTGACTTTCTATAAAGAAAGGGGAAAGTTAGAAGCGCAGGGAGAGGGCGGAGAAGGTTGCCTTTAAATCTGAACCCAAGGGTACTGCTTAAGTCAATAGAAAGCACGCGTCAAGCAAACACAAAGAAAAGAGATTTGGGCTGTGGGGTGGGGGGGGGTCGGATGATGGCAGGAAAGTATAGAGTCAAAAAGTGAGATGAAAAGAAAACTTAAAGCCAAGGAAATAAGTGACTGGTTAGAAAGTGAAAAACACACACACACACACACACACCACCACACACATATTATATATATATATATGTTGAAAGAGAGAGAGAGAGACTTACAGACAGACAGACAGATGGACAAAGAGAGAGAGAGAGAGAGAGAGAGAGGAGAGAGAGAGAGAGAGAGAGAGAGAGAGAGAGACTAACAGAAGGACAAAGATACAGAAAGATAGATAGAGAATGTGTGTGTGTGTGTGTGTGTGTGTGTGTGTGTGTGTGTGAGAGAGAGAGAGAGAGAGAGAGACTAACAGAAGGACAAAGATACAGAAATATAGACAGAGAATGAGAGAGAGAGGGTGGAGGAGAGATAGAGAGAGACTGACAGACAGAAGGACAAAGATACAGAAAGATAGATAGAGAATGTGGTGTGTGTGTGTTGTGTGTGTGTGAGAGAGAGAGAGAGAGAGAGAGAGAGAGAGAGGAGAGAGAGAGAAGAGAGAGAGGAGAGAACCGAAGGACAAAGATACAGAAAATATATATAATATATATATGAGAGAGAGAGAGAGAGAAAGAAAGAAAGAGAGGGAGTGAGACTGACAGATAGACCGAAGGACAAAGATACATAAAGATAGATGGAGAGAGAGAGAGAGAGACAGAGAGAGAGACAGACAGAGACAGAGACAGAGACAGAGAGAGAGAGGAAAAAGAGAGGGCTGCATACCTATACACACAGACATGCATGTGCATGAACACGTGAATGTGTGCATTTCCTCATCATCTTACCTACATAAATGCATATTAGGTTGTGAGTATGTTCAAAAGTAAGTACGTATGTACATATAGTAGGTAAACCAAAGAAGTACCTTGCCTGAAAACATATAGCATCAAATAAAGTCACTGAAGATAAAGTCGACTTGTGTAAGACACACAAAATCAGCCTAAACGAATTGAAAAAACATGAAATAAGCATCAAAACAACAATTATTTTGTAAAAAACACACATTTGAAAGATAGATAGATATGAAGAGAATGTGTTGGTTGGTTGGTTGGTTGGATTTTATGGCATGTCAACACTTGTTGGGTTATTTTATGCTGAAGACGTTTATTTTTATATATATATTCTATGGGTATTTAAATGCAATTTTTGTTTAAAGATAATGTTTTTTTAGCTGTTTTATATTTAACCCATAGATGTGATCCCAACCGGTATTGCCACTTCGGATCGAAACGGACCTGGGAGTAATGACAATTAAGGGGTACTCCACACAATGTGTTAGATAGATACATAGATAGATAGATATGAATATACTGGATATATATATATATATATATATATATATATATATATTTATAATATAAATATATTTGGGGAGAATATGTGCTTAATTTGGAGTCGTACCTAATTTTGAAAATTAATTAATTAATAATGAATTAGGCGGCAATGCCTATTTAAATGTATGGCTAAACAAATCGAGATTTTTCTCGATTTGTTTAGCCATACATTTAAATAGGCATTCCCGCCTAATTCATTATTAATTAATTAATTTTCAAAATTAGGTAACGACTCCAATTAAGCACATATTCTCCCAAAAATTGTCGGCAAAAAAGCCATTCCAAACATACCGTGTTTACAACTTATATATATATATATATTAATATATATATATATATATATATATATAGCGAGAGAGAGAGAGAGAGAGAGAGAGAGAGAGAGAGAGAGAGAGAGAGAGAGAGATGGATTCATAGATCAGAACAGAATGTTTTAGATAGATAGATAAACAGATAAATACATATGAATAGACTGTGGTAGATAGATAACTAGATACATATGAACAGAATGGGTTATATGTACATATATATATATATATATATATTAATATATATATATACACACACACACACACACACACACCAGACATATATATATATATATATATATATATATATATATATATATATGAGAGAGAGAGAGAGAGAGAGAGAGAGAGAGAGAGAGAGAGAGGGGGAGATTAGTATAATGGAATAGAGAGTGAGGAGAGGGGATTAGTATAATGGAAGAGAGAGAGAGAGATTAGCATAATGGATATATTATATATATATTTATGATATATTAATATTTTGAAGGCCAGTACAATGCGTATGAAAAATAAAAACAAAAAGATGTTATTTTTGACTCATCGATTTCGAAGCATGAACTTCATCATCAGAGTTTATTTTCAGAAATGACGTGCTTATGTTTTTATTTGTGTGGTTACAATTTCTCTTCTTATTTTCTTTTCCTCTCCTTTTTTTATCTCTTTCTTCTTCTCCTCCTTTATGAATGAAATGGGCGAATAACTGTAATTTCTTATTTCTCTCTTTTTTTTTCTTTTTAAAAAAGTCTGTTATATATATATATATATATATATTATATATATAGAGAGAGAGAGAGAGAGAGAGAGAGAGATTACTAGAATGGAATAGAGAGATAGTTATATAGATTTTATATTTTGTGAAGTGCGGTGAAGCCCTAAAACTATTTTGGGACAAACGATGTGTACACCCATTTTATGCTACAATATTAATCTAGTTTACTTAGAGACAACAATATGTAGCCGTTTAAACGATTTCGTCATTCGAGCATCCATTCTTTTGTTTTTGTTTTAAATTTTTTGTTTTCCAAAGACAAATAAATTTCCTATTACACATTGAAAGTATTGTCTCAAGTTTACCTTTTTCCAATAAGTTGAATATATTCGTGTTGATTATTATATAGGAATACGTAAACCATACAAGTGAGTGCAAACAACTGATTAGAGACAATTATATGCAATTAAATCAATGCAACCAATTGAAAATATAGTTCTTATTACAATCACACATTTACAAATGAATCAAATTGTGGCTTTAAATAACCCATAAAGATTTGATATGCCGTTAAAACTGTAACGTTGTCCCTTTTCTTTCCGATCACTAAAACGATATCTGTAACGTTGTCGTATATCTGGTCACAGTACCCAAAGCGATATACATAACGGGGCGGTGGTGGTGGCGATATATTCACGGTACTAAAAATGTATTTTTGTTGATAAAAATTACAACGCGAGAAATATGTAGTCACAACTGCTAGCCTTTATTATCGTGCTCGTCTCGTGGGTTCGTATCAGAGAGGAGGAAAGGCAGAGCGAACGAGAGAGAGAACACTACTTGATTACTGTGACCCCATACTAGGCACCAAAGGGCCGTCCGTTCCCCTACGCGTCCGAAAGCAAAAAGAGGCCGGTCCCTTTCTTCGTTGTTCCAAGTCACCACGTGACTTCCGGTTGACACTCAATTCTCCATTCGGGAGGTCACGCACCGGTCAAACTGTTTTGTGTTCATTACTCTCTCACTTATTTCTTTCTTCCTCCTTTTCTAATATAGTAGTTCTCGCTCACAAAAGCCAGGATACTATCCCCATCTTGCTACAAAACATAAAACAAAACCGGAAAACCCAATTTGGTACTATTGACTGTACTCGTTGCAGATGAGTAAGAGCCCCACCCCCAAGAAAGGTGGGGGGTCCTGGATATGATACTAAAATGCATCTGATGACGATGTTGCTGTTTTGGAGCTCCATGTATTATTGAGTACCCTTCATTGCTCCTAGGTCCACTTTGAGTGGAAATGGTAGTACCTGTTATGGTCCCATCAATGGGTTAATGTAGTTGTCTAAATTTTTTATATAATTTGTATTATTTGGATTTTTCGGACTATCGTCTTCATCTTTAATGTTATATACACAACCCTTCGACAGATGTGCCCTCCGGGTTTCCTCAGGTTTTTCTTACCAAACTCGCGAAGGCCGGAAGGTACATCGACCGAAAGGTGGGTACATAACGATAAAGAAAATTCCAAATGATCCAAATCAAATAGATGTGTTTAAAAACAATTTGTGTTAGGAATATTTCATATCATATACGTGAGGATTGTGTAGTGCCTCTTCGTATTCGTATTCGTATTAGATAGGATTACTTGCTGACTTATCAATGTAAATCATTTAAAGTTAAAAATCATCATTATCATCATCAGATAGAACAGATAACAGGAATACCCATTACTTTTTCGCCAACCAACCCTATCGGTGATCGCCCCTGGCACACGATATCCAAATTCTGTGCATAACTGATTTATGTAGCTTTTTTTCTAGACGGCCTACACTGATGTGTCCAAATGAAGTTGTCCATAGAAGAACGTCACTTATGAGTTCGTCCTTCAAGACGAATATTATAAGATTGCTTATGTATTTACCTAAACCCAACATAGAGCCTGTTATCTTTCTTCATGACCAGTTGTTAACGTGCCCGGTCTGTTCTGCTATTTACCTATTGGAATGAGTCCTTATTTGTCCAGTAGTGTACAGTATGTTCTGTTGGTCTTAATTGAATGGGTTTGTGATAGAAGTCTAGAGACCGGACAGCTGCTTTTTGTGGGCTACTGCTTCCAAGATTTTTTCGAGACAGCACGCAGCATCCTTTTGCTGTTCCGATTTAGCCTTTTGTCCAAGCGTTCACCAGATTGGGACACAAATCCCTGATACTGTTTTCAGAGTCTTACAAGGATACACATTTGCTCCACACACGGAAAAAAAAATCTGCCCAGAACACGTACTACAAACGCCATCAGATATCATAAACAAAAGTCGAGTCTCTTCTGAATAGCCCAAAGATGTAAAGACAGGCATCAGCCTCTCTGTGAACTTTCGCAAAATGGAGCTCATATGTTCCAAACAAAAAAAAACATCTTCAGACCGGATGGTTGGTTGGGTTTTACGGCATGTCAACTCTTGTTTATACCGAAGACATTGGGTTAGCTCAGTCAGTAGAGCGTTCGGCTAGAAACCACAAGGTTCCTAGTTCGATACCGGTCCGCGCCAACTCAGCGTATGAGTAGCACAGGGATCTGTGCGGTAAAGTAAGGAGCTGATAGTAGGTCTGGCGCTCCAGCTCAGACGCCAAGAACAATCTCCTTGGTCTAGCGCTATTCAAAAGGGGATAGGCTGATACCGACTTTGGGCCGCCCCGACGACTTTACTTATTTATTTTTAAACACATTCATTCCATTTAACTCATAGATGGGACTCTAAAATGAACTACCGCTTCGGGTCAGAATTGAACTCGGGGCAATGGTGACAAAAGGGTACTCCAAATTTCCGGAGTTCCAGAATTGGAACTTCACCATCTGATAGAGTTTAACGTCATACCCAGGACATTAAGACCCTTAGCCCTCTAGCACATACATGATCAAAAAAGGTTGGGATTTTCCATAAGGGCAATTGGGTTGGGACTATCATATATGTGCTAGGGCTTGACGTGACCAGCCGACTGATCAGAGGGTGCCTCTTTGACGGTCTGCCTAACCTAAGCAAGGGCTAGAGTGGAATGTTGCGTGTGATGGACTGCTCAGCCACTAGGATTTCCATCCTTAAACATCACGTGTTGCCACTTAGGCCGAACAGCAGGTGTTACTTCTCTGCAGAGGTGCAGTTGGTATATTATAAATCCCAAGCCGACAGGGCACCGGACTGGATGGAAAGCCCCTCCCCCAAAAAAAAAAAAATTAATAGACCAGTCCACACACCTAGGTAGCAGCATTGAATCAATAATTGTTTAAAGAAAAAAAAAACTACACAAGAATATAAATGCATTATCTGCGTTATTCGGACTATTGTTCTCATCTTCATTGTTATCTGTACAACGTTTCGGCCGATAGATACTTGTACAGATAACAATGAAGATGAGGACAATAATCCGAATAACGCAGATAATACTAATCATCAAACCTCATCTCAAACATACGAATAATGAACGCCATTCCCAAACTTCAGGCATAAGATAAACAATATCCGGCTTTGAAATGCCGTTAAAAATCAGCCAGTATTTGAGGTCTACCATCAGCACTAAAACTGTGGTAGACTGCATACTACAGTGGATCTCTCTTTCTCTCTCTCCCTCTCTCTCTCTCTCTCTCTCTCTCTCTCTCTAGTTCTTTTTTTCTTCTTCTTTGACACCGCGCAAACCTAGACATCAAACTTTGGGCGGCTCCCCGTGTTGGCACATTCCACCCGAGATGATCACATATCTTTCGCATTCACATGAAATGCAGACTGCTGAAACCGACAAAATTTCGAAAACGACAAGCAGCAGTTGGTGCTGCTGGAGAGTTCTTTGAGGGCTTGCGAAATGTGTAGCACTCGCCCACATGAGGGAACCTAATGCAATTTCCACCCAGGTGTATGATACATGCAACGTGTCTAAATCTCTGTGTCTGTATTTCTGTCAATGGGCGTGACAGAGAGAGAGAGAGAGAGAGAGAGAGAGAGAGAGAGAGAGAGAGAGAGAGAGAGAGAGGGAGGGAGAGAGAGAGAGAGAGAGAGAGAGAGAGAGAAGAAGGAAACTATCAGATTCGGATAACAAAATCGAAAATCAAAAACAACACAAAAAAATAAACAGAAAAACAAGAATAATGATTTATCTCGAGCAGGACCTGTGGATATACAACAGTATGACGATGTAATTATTAAAAAGTTTGATATGTTTAGTTTGGTTTGTTTTATTTTACGGCATATCAACCTCGGTGGGTCATTTAATGCCGATAAAGTTTTGAAATAAATTAATTCTAATGGATAATCAAATTTTGTTTATAAACTCATGTTTTTCTATTTAACCCATAGATGGGACCCTAACAGGTATTACCACTCCGGGTCAGAGTGGACCAGGGAGGAATGGTGATGAAGGGGTGCTCCACATTCCCCAAACATCCAAAACTGGAACCTCACCATCAGATAGAGTTTAACGTCATTCCCAGGACATTTTGATATGTTTACCTAGGAACTATTTGCAATATAATTCAATATGTAAAAAGTATAATAATCTTTGATTTAACGCTTGCTCACTATTTTTTCTTTCTTTCCTTCTTTTCATCACGTTCGATTGAATCAGATTAGCGTTATATCTTCCGTGTGCTCATCCATCTCACTATCATTCCCCCACCCCCTTTCTTTCTTTCCTTCTTTCCTAGTATATCCTTCTGTATAGAATGTCATTTTTCTTCCCTTTCTTAATAATAACAACGGAATGGTCCATTATTTAGCTGAGGTGATGAAAGAAAAATTCAGTGGATAAGCAACACCATATAATCAGCATTTCCATTTTTGCATTTCATCTTGGACGTTTTCTAAAAAGAGCTTGTTGCAAGATGATAACGTTCGGACAGCTCAGTCGGTAGAGCGTTCGGCTAGAAACCACAAGGTTCCTAGTTCGATACCGTTCCTCGCCAACTCAGCGTATGAGTAGCACTGGGATCTGTGCGGTAAAGTAAGGAGCTAATGGTTGGTGTAGCGCTCCACCTCAGATGCTAAAACAATCTCCTTGGTCTAGCGCTATAGAAAAGGTGATAGACTCCCTCGCTGACTGGCTGATATCGACTTTAGGTCGCCCTGTCGACTTTACTTTTACTTACTTATAATAATCTTTGATTATTTTTCTTTCTTTCCTTCTTTTCATCACGTTCGATTGAATCAGATTAGCGTTATATCTTCCGCGTGCTCACCCATCTCACTATCCTTCCCCCACTCCCTTTCTTTCCTTCTTTCGTAGTATATCCTTCTGTATAGTGTGTCCTTTTTCTTCCCTTTCTTAATAATAATAAAAGATGGGGGGAGGGCACATGCAAAATTACACAGATGGGGATACACACATATTGAAGGAAGTTTGCCGAAAATGCCGTTCAATCTATTGAACCTATTAAATGTTTACATGTAGATATCACAAGGATAGGTAGGCACGGAAATCATTTTTTTTTGTCTCAGGGGATACATTGTAGCCTGGTCCCTGACACTAAGTGAATATCTGTTGCGTTATCACGAATGCCAGTCCTGTTGGCTGTGGCTGTTGAATATACCGACTACACATTGGTGACGGGTTAAATCCTCCCAACGGTGTCACCTGTTTAATCCTTCACTTTTTGAAGCGATCTTTCTTTTGCTCCTGGGTATGTTAAGGGACATTAAAATTACGTTTTAGAATTAAGGATAGCCGATGAATAAACACGGTCGTCATTGAAGTGGGTAGGGCAATACCACTCACAGAGGCGACACATCAGAACAAGTAAATCAGTAAATATATAAAGGATAGTTTGTGTCTATATATTTATGTATGCGTGTCTGGAGGAAACTACAAGAATAAAACAATTAAAGAAAAATTATATATATATATATATATACACATTCACTATCACCAGTGCTTGCTTTTTGTGCAAAAATAATGAAATAATATTATTGGCAGTTTTGCAGCATCGTAAATGAATAAAATGCTAATTAAGATTAAATAATGACTATTTTATAATCGTTGACAATATAATTATAATAACAAAGGAAATCGTGGTGTCAGTGGTGACATAATTTCGATTACAGACAGGCAGTTACATAATCTTCATTATAATAACTAATACAAAATAAAAAACACCCTCTGGGAGATGTAAAAATAGATTTTTGAAACATATTGGCTGAGGGGTGGGAGTAAAAAATTCAATGTCAGCGAGTTTGTACCCTAAGTAAGTAAAATCATAAAATTCATTACAGGATTAAAAAATAAAACAATTTGAAATGTAAACTTTAAATATGTATTAAAATAAAACAAACTATATATAGATATATAATACCAGTCATGTATTTATTAAAACTTGTTTTTAAAAAACAATGAGGACTGTCTAATGTTGCATGTTCAAATTTTGAGTGTATTTATTCTATGTTATGACGATTTTGGGTAATGTGACGTAAGCAGTGACGTAATTTTTGTTACAGACAAAAACCGGAAGCCAATCTCCATTATAATAAGAGATCTATTATACATAAGTGATTTATTTTGAACATTTTAAATGTCGGGCAATGCCGGGTTGCAGTGCTAGTTTAAAATGTGAAAAAAATCATTAAATCATTTTATATTTTAAACGTAAAACGAAAAGTAAAACAGACTAATATGAAACGTGTTGAAACAACTACAACTGCTTTTTCTTCTGTCGACTTCTCTCTTAAAAAGTAATTTATTCTTTTATTATAGTGGATCTGTGTAGCCAATGGTCTTTTAGTGAAGAGAAAAACTAAACCATGCTATTTATCTTTGCCCATTGTAGAATTTATGTAGGATTTTATGAGCTTGACTCAACTAAAACATCATTCCACAACATTTGTAGTAATTGGTAGGATAACCATAAAGCGATCCAATATGCAACAGTTCAAATAAATGGAACAACATTTCATTGGCTTTCATCAAATAAGCAAAATGGCTGATGCTCAGTTTATCGAATTCTAGATTTGATAAAGGTCCGTTTAGCGTAATTCTTATATCTTATAAAATAGAATCTGCGACCTGGGTTCAAATACAGGACCCGATTCTTTGCGTTTTAAGTTGGTTGTTTGGATTTTACGGCAAGTCAACCTTTGAAAAAAAGGCAAGGTTTCGCAGTTTATTCTAATAGGGTGTCTTTTCTAATCTGGTTTCTCTTTTGGGTCGCGCATCTCTCTGATTCTGGTTATGGTTGCTTGGTTGGTTAGATTTCACGGCATGACAACACTTGTTTGGTTATTTTATGCCAAATATATTTTGTTTTAGTATTATCTGCGTTATTCGGACTATTGTCCTCATCTTTATTGTTTTCTGTACAACGTTTCGGTCGATATGCCCTCCGGCCTTCTTCGGGTATTTCTTGTCGGACTCGGGAACCTTCTCGGACTCGGGAACCTTCTTTTCGGACTCGGGAACCTTCTTTTCGAACTCGGGAACTTTCTTGTCGTAGTCGGGAGCCATCACAGAACTTTGAACCTAACCCTTTATTCATTCAGTCCACGGGGGTATTCTGTTCTCATTCCCTTAACCATAGCTGGGGTAGGAGTTGTGTTAATTATTTTTCTATGTTACTGCCGCTGCTCAGGATTGAACCCGGAATCCAAAGATAACTGTCACGTAGAACTCTCTTAACCTAACTACCTTATCCACTAGGCCATGTGTCCAATAAAACATTTTGTTTTATTCATTCTAGATGGGTACTGAAAATTATTTTTTTTAAACTCAGTTTTTTTTAAACACATTTTCTAAGACCCACTTTTTCTATTTAAACCATAGATGGGACCTAAACAGATACTACCACTCCGGGCCAGGGTGGAGCTGGTAGTAATGGCGATGAATGGGCACTCCATACTCCCAGAGCTTGAGAACTGGAACTTCGCCATTAGATGCAATTTAACGTCGTAACCAGGAAATCCGGGTATGTCAATCTGTGAAATCCATGTTGCTCTTTTATTTTGATGAACGACACAAATATTTTCTTGTGCACAAAATTATTTTTATTCCCGCGAATACTTTCGATTGATACATTGTCAAACCGCACATAATTGAGAAGAGCAGAGACCCAACTCTCTGAATTATTATTTTGTTTTTCCAGCGTCGCCTGGTCACATCATCTTCTAAGCGACTGAGAGAACCCTGAGGTCAAACTTTGTCAAATTCTCAGTGATTAAATACTATTTTACCGTTATTATTTTTAATAACTACGCTACGCTACTTACCAAAACCATAGGCCATGCGTATCCCTTATGCAACATTACTAGGTTTAAGTAATAGAGCAGATTTAATATTGGTTAGAAGACTTGCAGCAAAACCAATGTAACGCTGTTCATATATCAGTAATGAGTAGCGAGAGAAATAACTTACAACGGAACTCAAAGCGAGCACGAACTTGTCTTGCGTGCAAGATGCCGACTGAGTAAAAAATGTTGCCGTTCTTGAAGTTAAAATTTATGAGACAAAATATATTGAAGTTAAGATTTATGAGACATAACATATTCAAATTTCGTCTCTAGGATTAATGAGTGGACTGATGTCGCGAGAAGATTCACGTTTGGACTTGGTTTGTCGAGTGGACTGACGAGTCGAGGAATTGAGTGAAAATATGATCGGACTTGGTTTTTTACTAAGTTTACCAATTGGAGTGACGAGGTAGAATTGAAGCGACAAAACTTTGAATTTCTTTATCCGGATATTTCAATCTATATTGCCGGCTGCAAAAGAACTGTCTACGTACAATTCTTTGTACATTACTTCAAATGTTTGCAATGGACTGGGGAATCCGTTTTTATGACTCTCTCGCCAGAAACGGACGACCACCATTTACGAACACTCTACTATGCAAATCTATGCGACAACTGGGACGGAGATTTGTATCAGCTCCATCCACGGCGGCAATCAGCAGACATTCCTTTGGTTAAGAGGACATAACGTTTTACACAGAAGTGATACAAAGCGTACTACTCTCCGGACCCTTTGTTGAGTCCATCCGCTTCTCCGCTATACACCGCCCTGTCGGCTGGGGCGTTAGAATGCACCGACTGCACCTCTGCAGAGGAGCAAGACTCCCCCAATGAGGCCACCTGTTGGCCGTAGATGGCGACCCGTGATTCTTAACGATAGGACCCAGGTGGTTGGGCAGTCCATAACATGCAATATTCCACTTTGGTCCTTACTTAGGCTTACGGGTGGTCGGAGAGGCCCCCTCCGATTAATCGGCTGGTCACGTCAAGCCCTAGAACCTATATGATTTTCCCAACTCTATTTTCCCTATGGCAAGCCCCAACCCCTTTTTATCATATGGGTGCTAGAAGGCGATGGCTGAGGGTCTACATGTCCTAGGAATGACATTAAACTCTATCTGATGGTGAGGTTCCAGTTTTGGAGGTTTGAGGAATGTGGAGCACCCCTTCATCATCATTGCTCCCTGGTCCACCCTGACCCGGAGTGGTAGTACCTGTTAGGGTCCCATCTATGGATTAAATAGAAAAATGTATTTATAAAAAATTGTGTATCCATTAAGAATTAATTTATTTGAAAACTTTATCGGCATTAAATGACCCACTGAGGTTGATATGCCGTAAAACAAAACAAACAAAGTTTTACACAGGAGTGGTCAAAGCGTTCTTCTCTCTGGACTTCTGGTTGAGTCCATCCGCTTCTCAGCTATACAGCTTCTTTAAGAGAAGATACACTTTTGAATTAAAATAAGAGTCTGCTTAAAGATTGACCTAGTTTGGCATCCTACTTGTAGCGTTGAGATTTGGTAAATTCACACTCCTAAAGCTCCTCGTCTCTCTCAATAAAAGGAACACTTATATGAGTTTATTTTGAGTACGTATCAAGTCTGAGTAAGTGTCCACTAACTTTCCTTATTTGATCGCATTATTTACGATGTCTAAACTGGTAAAATCTTTAGCCTTAATTTGGAAGCCATATTTCTAAATGACCAAATATGTACATCTGAAGACATCATACATTATATATACTAGATTACTTTTTGAAAATCAGACATGAATATGAGGGGGTGAAATCACAAGAAAAGCATTAGGGTATTTTGTCATGTTATGTTAGTATGGTCCATCGATTTTGCAATGGTTCCCACCCCCCCCCCGAAAGGCAATGAAGAAATCTGCATAGAAGAAGATATTAAAGTGCAGAAGGGTGTTGCACATATGCCTATCAGTTCAATTTGCCTATCAATTCCACCAAAATTTGAAATTCATGGAGGAAGGATATCAAGGCATATAGGATGTAAATATGATGGCTGACTTTTGTTGGAGTATACAGTGAAATTGTCAACCGATTGAATACTTTAGAAAAAAGTATACATGTAAATTTTAACCTAAAATACTTGCACACAATTTGACTTACAGTAAACAATTATTTGTACTAGCAAATATATTCACCCTCTGGGTGCAAGTATTTAAGTTTTAATGTAATAAAATATCGTATTAAATTAGAAAGTCTAATAAGAATGCAGATAAAAAGATTTGAAACAGAGTGGGGGTATAATAGAAAAATAGAAATGAAACTTCCTCTTCCATCTCTCCCGTCTTTCATTGCTGAATTTTACTTATTTAACTATTTAGTTAAATTAGGAAATAAAGAATAAAATGACAGTTATTTTTTTGTTGTTAATGGATTTCATTTAAGATTCATTGGAGAGATTTTTGCTTATATTCATTAAAATAAAATCAAACAGTTAGAAATCAATAATACTAAGCACATATTTAATAAAATCACATTTTTAATATCAATATGCAAATTAGCCTTCCCGTTCACACTGCAAACCGCTATTTTTTGTATATATAAATACAAGTGCATGTTATTTGTATGTAGATATGGACAACACTAATAAAAAGGTGAAGCAATTTTATTAATAATTGAGGTTTAAATATAAATAAAATCATAGAGAATGTGAGGAAAATAACTATGTTAATTGTGACTCGATTAGTAATATAGTTTCGGTTACAGACAGAAAAACACACAACCTCCATTATAATAAGATATATATATATATATATATATATATATATATATATATATATAGTATGAACAAAAAGTAATAAGACAATCAGGAACATTTATTGTATGTTGTTTATTTTCAATTAGTTTCGACCTCATGTCATCGTCAGGAGAAAATTTCTTATTTGAAGAAATTGTTTATAGATTTTTTGAAAGGGAGCATTATAAAAATTGAAGTGTTTTTGAGGGTTTGACATGCTATTAAAATCCGGGTAGACGAGTGTGTTAGTAGTAGCATGTCCACTTGTTCCGTGAAGAACCTCTATGAGGTGGGTTATTTTTTGAATGCTCTTATATATGTGAGGGAGGGTTCATGGGACTTGTGTATATGACTATATGTGTATACATATAATGTATGTGTGTGTTTATATATATATATATATATATATATATATATATATATATATATATATATATATATACACACCAACACCTCCGCGCGAGGAGGATGCGACACATGGTCAATTTGTTAAGCGGAGTTTAACTGGTAAGAGAGATTGGTCGCCCCCAGCTATGTTTTAAGGATGTCTGAAAGAATGATCTCAGGTTCTTTGGCATTACCCCTTCCAGCTGGGAAAATTTAGTTCAGGACCGCTCTCGGTGGTGGTAGATTCTCCGTAGCGGACTGTTCATGTATGAGGTCACCTTAAAATTTAATTGGACAAATAAGAAATCTGATATTAAGCGACACAAGATAATCTGCATTTAAATGTTTGAACAATTTGGACGGTCTCCTTTTTAACCAGAGGGTGTTGCAGGATGATAACAGACGGAAGATTTTGGAATAAGCGTATTAATGTATAAAGTTAATAAAAACAAATCCGAAGCATTTTTTTTTTTCGTTCTCTCTAGTTTGTTCTCTATTTCATTTTGGCGCTAAAATAATTGTTGTATTCTGTCTCATTTAATTTACATTCATACTCATTTCGCATGTTTATTTTTCATTTTTTTTTTAAGCTGAATTAAATAAGCTGTTATTCGACTTTTATTTTATTTAAATAAGCGAGTTAATTAAAAAGTCTTTCAAGTACGTTAGCCCAGAATAACTAAGAATTCGTATGCACTGATTGCTTCGAGTATAGTCTTTCTTTTAACAAGATATTTAGAAGTAGTTATAATTCTATTTAATTTTGACATTCAGAATTCTTGGAGGAGAAAAAATAATAGAGCCAGTAAATTCTTCGGACTATAAGACCTTAGGCACCTCTTTTTGATCTCGATTAAGAAAGGACATGTTTTTCATTTACATCGTCAATATCCAATTTTAACAAACGATTTTTAGTTTCTTTTTAATTATAAAACTAACCCCTAACACTAACCCATAACAAACAACCGGATAATGACGGTGTAAATGAAAAACATGTCCTTTCTTAATCAAGATCAAAAAGGGGTGCCTAAAAGTAATATGGTCCAATACTTCAATACTGCTTTTCTGATGAATTTTTGGTATGTTGTGGAATACCCTAGCTTACTTTTCATAGAGAGTGAATGTTCTGGCCCATGACTATTTATACACTGCTGTTTTAGAACATCGGAGTGAGTGCTTCGGCCTCTGGAGCGGCTAAGTAAAATTAACAGCGTTAATCCCAGAGGGTTATCCCCCCAGTCATTTAAAGGTGCAAGGCTTGGTTTATTGCCCAGTGTCTTAGGCACCCCCTTGATGGGGAATGACGACTGTATCAACGCATTTTTGAGCCTACCGCCCATGATCTTCGGCTTGTGGGTGGGCCCACATAAAAATGACCTTGTGCCACGCCCCCATAAGTGGGATGAGACTGTGATGATTACAAAACTCTTATGTGAACCGTCTACCGCATTTATTCAGCACTCTGCTGCGAGTTACTCTATTGTGCAAACTGTAGTTGAATGTACTTATATACTGAATATTGAATATTTTGTCTTTCCGTTTACAATGTTGCTTTGATAAAGACCTCTTCATATGGTCGAAACAGATTTCTGTCAGCAAAAATTTTTAACATCTTGTGTTTTTTTTTCTACAAACTTTCTACACATACTGAATATTGTATGATCCAATATACAACAGACATTAACATATTTCTTTAGAGTCGTTGCGAAAAAACTAGATTGGCAATACAGCAGACTATACGGAAATGAGGTTTTGTCTTTAAAAATGTAACCAAAATGTAAACCCCATAAGAAATGAAAGAGCCAGGTGTGTACAAGATAGGAAGAGGAACTAATCGAATTTTAAAAAGAAAAGTAACTCGTCCAATATAGCGAAATAATTGTTTTGCTACAGGGAGGATTTTTTTTAATCACATAAACTTATCTGAACAAATATCAATAAAACTATCAGAAATAAATGAATATCAAGCGAGATAAGAAACAACACTCCAGATTTTCATACAACCTACGGAAAGTATGGGTCCAGGTTAAAATCAGATTGTAAATATAACGACCTCTAAGACCTTTTGAAATATACTTTTTTTTCAAAACCTGACAATTTTAAAGATAAAGTATAATATGATTTTAAAGATAAAGTATAAATCCATCTATCTATTTAACCCATATATGGGACCTTATAATTCATTGCTCTCGGGAGGTCCTCTGCGCAGCATCAAGTATCCGCACAAAGTTGGTCAATGAGACTATTTGCTGGATGACCCACACTGTATTGGTTTCTATAGGAGAACGTAACTTATTAGTTCATCATTGCTTCTCCAGCATGTTTATCAATAAATGTTGGCCGTAGGTAGTGCCTCGTAATCATTTGGTTTGGTTTGTTTTGTTTTACGGCAT
>CM042150.1:108716563-108721563 GCA_023376005.1 Doryteuthis pealeii | reverse complement strand
AAAAAATAGAAAAAAATAACAAAAAAGAATAAAATAAAAAAAGCAATAAAAACATCCTTGGAAGGTGCTCGCGCCTGCGCACAGCTGTCGTCTGCTGTATAAGCAATTAAAAAAAATGGACGTATAAAAAAAAGGAAGTGGATAATAAAAGCAATTAAGAAAATCCGATTAAGAATATAAAAACAACAAAAAAAACAACACTTTATATTTCTCATTGCGATACTTTTTATCTTCATTCATTATTTTTCCTAATCAAGGAATATCAAATCTTATTTCACAAGAAAAGGTAAAATAAATGTATGTTGCAATATGGGTATATTCCTGACTTTTGTGAGCTAGAACTGCTAATGGAAGGAGGAGGAATAAATAACAAAGGCTTAAAAAATAGTGATGACCCAAAAGAGGAGAGCGATGGTTTTGACCGTAGCGTGACCCCGAACGAAGAATTGAGGGGCAAGCGGAAGTCGGGTGTTGACCGGAAGTCACGTGGTGACGTGGGGGAAGAAAGAAAGGGTTCGTCCTCTTTTTGCCAGTGGCGGGCCTAGTGTACAGACCTGATTAGAGCCCAGGAATTTAGTAGTGTTCTCTCTCTCTCGTTCTCTCTGCCTCCCCTCCTCCCTGGTAGAAGCCACTAGACGAGCACGTTAATAAAGGCTGGGAGTTGTGACGACATGTTTCTCGTGTTATGATTTTTTATCGGAGTTTTAGTACCGTGAGTATTGCAACGTAACATGTATTCTCATATTTTTCCAGCAAAGAGAATCATTCATACTTTTACAGTGACCGATTTGTTATATATTGACGGGTTTACCGTTACTTTTGGGCGGTTAATGTATATATATATATATATATATATATATATATATATATATATATATATATATCAAATAATTGATAATTTTATCAATAAAACAATTTTTTTTTTCTCTTTTCCTTCGTATCCACCTATATAGGTGATCATAATGATTACCCTTAAAGTATTATTTAAATTTGCCTGTACCAGAAATTTATTTATCTCTCTCTCTCTATATATATATATATATATATATATATATTATTGTGTATGGTTGTCACTATTATTCTTGAAAAAGCAGTAGTAATCCAACGTACAGTGTTATTAGAAGAGTGCTCAATAGATGATATTTACAACCAATGGTTTCCTGCTAACACATTCGTCAGGTAAACGAAATAGTTTTTTTTTAAATATTTCGTTTACCTGACGAATGCGTTAGTAGGAAACCATTGGTTGTAAATAGTGTTCCCATGTAAATAAATAAAAGCTAAACCTTTTAATCGTTCATTCATTCATATCTCTCTCTCTCTCTCTCTCTCTCTCTCTCTCTCTCTCTCTCTCTCTCTCTCTCTCTATATATATATATATATATATATATATATATATATATATATATATATATATATATTCAGTGTAAGTCCTTTGTTAGTATTGGAGAAATGAGAATAAAGTGCTCGATTACATTTATAAGAGCTGTATTTATTTATTATAATATACAATACATTTAAGGTACAAATGTTACCGTTGGTTTCTAGGCACCATGTTTGCTACTACCTTCATCACGGCAATGTTTATTTCCATGCTTCATAATACCCCAAAAAACACAAAAACAACATTCACAAAGACAAAGTTTATACGCAATCAACTTATATATATATATATATAATATATATATATATAATATATATATATATATATATATAGCATATTGATTTATATACATATATATACAAGGTGTGTTCTGAAAACTGTTTTTTGAGCTCTATGACAGGATTCAAATAGTAAAGATAATGTATTATATTTTGTCTATAAGGATAGTGTATCCTTTTATATATTGTATATTTTGTCTGTAAGGATACTGCTATCTGTACAGACGATACTTTTTCATTCTTGACTGACTTGAATGCTAAATAATTTAAAGTTACGATCATATTCCACTTGATTGAAATGACAGTAATCATATTGATATAGAGAAATAGAAGATGTCTTAGAAATACTTGATAATGCTACTTTATCGGACATAGCACGTTTTGTGAAACTGAAGAATGATCTTCATATATATATATATATATATATATATATAATATATATATATATATATATATATAAGCCACTTATCACCTGATCCTAATTAATCCTTACTTTTCGCCCTTCTTTTTTATTTATTTATTCAATAAAAGAAAAAATCATCTGGACACCGCGTGCATTAAAACCAAAGCAAGTTTGTTTTATTATCATTTTTAACACAGATTTAACGTCATAACATTCCATCGCATGAACACGCTTCACTGGTTTTTAAAATCTCAACCATTTGACTTATCTGAAGATTGTGTAAGCATGAAACTTGTAGTTATGCGTTTATAATATCCATAATATCATTATTATTGATTGTAAACCTGCTCTGTTTTATTAGCATTGAGCACCTTTTTATGCCAATACTTTTCTCATGTATTTTCTCATTTATTCTCTATTCATTCTCTCTCTGTCTCTGTCTCTGTCTCTCTCTGTCTCTCTCTGTCTCTCTCTATATATATATATATATATATATATATATCAGTTAAGTCTACCTCTCTTTAAAAATGTACACAAATCATATATATATATATTTTTTTTTGAGGATATGTGTTTAATTGAAGTCATACATAACTTTGAAAATGAATTAGTTAATAATTAATGAATTTAGGCGGGCATATATGTTCAAATGTAAGGCTAAACAAATCGAGAAAATGTCAATCCCTGAATGTACATTTCGACCTAATAGGTCGAAATGTATGCCCGCCTAAATTCCTTAATTATTAACTAATTAAATTTCAAAATTAGGTATGATTTCAATTAAGCACATATCCTCCAAAAATTGTCGGCTTAAAGCCATATCAAATAAATACAGTGTTTGTTCACTAACTCTCATACTGTCTTGTAGCAAGTCAATAAAAAGTGAAATATAAATAAGTTCAAAACAAACGAAGAATCTGGAAATGGCCAGCTAGTGTAATAGTTAGAGTCTCCGCCTGTCAGCTTGGCAGTCGAGGTTTTGAGTCACACACGGAGCAGTCTCCGGTGTCTATAAGCTTGCTGATGAGACCTAATAGGTCGAAATGTACATTCAGGGATTGACATTTTCTCGATTTGTTTAGCCTTACATTTGAACATATATAACCACCTAAATTCATTAATTATTAACTAATTAATTTTCAAAATTAGGTATGACTTCAATTAAGTACATCTCTAAAAACTGTCGGCTAAAAGCCATATCAAATAAACACATTGTTTATTTACTCACTCCCATATATATATATAAATATATATATATATATATGGGAGAATATGTGTTTAATTGAAGTCAAACCTAATTTTTTTGAAAGTTAATTCATTAATGATTAATTAGGCGGGATTTAACTACTTAAATGTAAGGCTAAACAAATCAAGAAAAATCAATCTCTGAATGTACATTTCGGCCTATTAGGCCTCATCAGCAGAGCTATAGATACGAAGATCGCCTCGTGTGTGATTCGAAACCTGTATGTCGGATCGACAAAGCAAGCCTCTTACCCCTACACCAAACGGAACCTCGCAGTTTTTCATCGCTTTATTTAGGTAGTAGTAGTACTCATATTCCTCTTAAGAGACTTCGCACGAACTTACGTGAACGTAAACATATATATATATATATATATATATAAAGTCGACAGGGCAGCCTAAAGTCGGTATCAGCCTATCAGCGAGGGAGTCTATCCCCTTTTCAATAGCGCTAGACCAAGGAGATTATTTTAGCATTGGATTATTTTACCATCAGCTCCTTACTTTACGGCACAGATCCCTGTGCTACTCATACGCTGAGTTGGCGAGAGCCGATATCGAACTAGGAACCTTGTGCTTTCTAGCCGAACGCTCTACCGACTGAGCTAACCTGGCCTCGCCTCTCTCTCTCTCTCTCTCTCTCTCTCTCTCTTCTCTCTCTCTATATATATATTAATATATATATATATATATATATAATATATTATATGTGTGTGTGTGTGTGTGTGTGTGTGTGTATATATATACTGACATCGCTTACTGTAGATGAATTATTATTACCAAGGTATGGGAAGTAGTCTATTAATTTAAGAATCAAATCATCCAGTGTGATATCTTCATATAGTCCCAAACACTTGAACTCCGTTTCATTTGAGTTCACATACATTCCAATGCTTCTTGCTTCCTTCTCTAGATTATGCTGCAGGGATTCTACTTGTGCAGGTGTATTTGTGACAAGCGATAAATCAGCTGTATTTTACGGAATGGTTTCTGTATATATGTAAACGCAATGCTCTCCAATAAAAGGGATGGAGCACTCCATGGCGACCTTTACATATACAGATGTGTGTATAAAAACTAAAATTTAAAGTTAAAACCCCCTTTGCATTCTGTGGGTGACGATAGCCGAGCGGTTAAACTGTCCGACTGCTACTGGATCGATCCGGTTTCTATCTCGGCTTTAGGTAACTCACAAATGTCTAGCCACACTGAAGAGACATGATAAGTCGAAACACGTCTCTGTTTATGACTATATATTTATATAGTCATCCACAGATACCGTGTTTCGACGTATCACGTCTTTTCAGTGTGGCTAGACATTAGCAGGCTATCTCCGGATGTAAACCGGATCAATTTATTGTATATTATTGTAGTATAAATAATGAACTTTACGCAGATAGTAATATACTGTCTAAGTACATTTGTGAATGTATTTTGTTTTACTTTAAAAAAAGTTGAAATCTCGTGGTCTGAAAATTAGGTTTTTCACCACGTCCTTATTCCTCATCTATTTTCTTTGAAGAAAGCAATCAGTGGGGGGGGGGTGAGAGGGTAGTACAGTCATAGGACAATGATAAGAAAAGCCAAATTCTTGCCTCCTCATAAAATATTCAAATGTTGTTGTCTTTTAAATACGACATCAGTTATTATTTGTTTATTTATTTTTTCTTACAGACAGAAATGTCGCGCA
>CM042150.1:108688254-108716463 GCA_023376005.1 Doryteuthis pealeii | reverse complement strand
GAGAGAGAGAGGAGAGAGGGGAGAGAGAGAGGAGGAGAGAGAAGAGATATCAAAAACCAGAATAGAAAAAAGAGGGGAAAGAGAAAAGAAAGGAGGGAGCAAATAGCAAAACATAACCAGTAAAATAATCGGAAAGAATAAGAATGAAAGAGAAGAAAGAGAGAGAGAGAGAGATAGAGAGAGAGAGAAGAGACAGACAGACAGACAGACAGACAAATAAAAAATGATAAAAACGAGTGTAAAGTGACGCAGATACGTTAACGACGAAGGGTAAAAATATTTGAGAGAGAGGGGAGAGAGAGAGAAGAGAGCAGAGGAGAGAGAGAGAGAGGAGAGAGAGAGAGAGAGAGAGAGAGAGAGAGATCAAAACAGAATTAGAAAAGGGGAAGAAAGAAAGAGGAGCAATAGCAAAACATAACGTAAAATAATCGGAAAGAATAAGAATGAAAAGAAAGAAGAGAGAGAGAGAGAGAGAGAGGACAGACAGACAGACAGACAGACAGACAGACAGACAGACAGACAGAGACAGAGAGACAAATAAAAGTGATAAAAACGAGTGTGTAAAGTGACGCTGATACGTAAACTCGAAGGTAAAAATATTTTGAGAGAGAGAGGAGAGAGAGAGAGAGAGAGAGAGAGAGAGAGAGAGAGAAGAGAGAGAGAGAGAGAGAGAGAGAGAGAGAGCAATAACAAAATGTAATTGAGAAAGTGGAATACCAAGTAGGAGAGAAAAAGTAGAGAGAGAGATGGAGAGAGATTAAGTAATGTAAGTAGAAATAATGAGAGAGAGAGAGAGAGAGATAAAGGGTAGAGAGAGGGGGGAGAGAGGTTAAATGAGATTGATGAATAGAAAAGAGAGAACGAGATGGATAGATAGAGAGAGAGATAGGGGGAAGAGAAAGAAAGAAAGGGCAATAGCAAAACTTAAACGAGTAAGATTAATATCGAAAAGGAGAGAAAGAGATTGAAAGAGATTGAGTAATAGAGGTAAAAATAATGAGAGAGAAAGAGCGTGGGAGAGAGGAGGCAGAGTGAAAGTGAGTGAGTGAGTGAGAGTGAAAGGAGAGTGAAAGTGAGTGAGAGAGAGAGAGAGAGAGAGAGAGAGAGAGAGAGGGGGGGCGGATAAATTGAGGAAACGACGCTAGGAAACGGATGTCTGATTACATCGCACGTTGCCTAAATAATTTGCAGAAAACATGACGTGTTTTAAATCAGGAGACAATTTAGAAATCAACTGAGTCCCCGAGAAAAAAACAGAAGAAAATAAAAACTGCAATCGATAAAAAACAAACAAAAAAAACCCTCTTCTCAATTTTCCCGGGTGTTATATCAAATGTCCCTGAAAGATGAGAATATGATTGATTCTTCTACCAAAGATTTTTTTTTTAAATTCATCTTCCAGCATTAAAAAAAAAAAAATTCCAATAATGTATTCAGATGCTTTCGTCATATAAACATTTCAAGCAGTTCTATCGTTCAAGATTACTGGTTGGTTAAGAAGCTAATTAAAATTAGCATATCATTAGAGAAAGTACTTTATTAAAAGAATTAAATACAGCATTTTTGTTAGAGTGTTCAAGGAGCACCCGGTGGGAAATGAAATCACTAACGATGCTTGACTAGCGTAAAAGACACACAGTGACCTAGGTATGACGTTAAACTGCATTCACTGATGAAGATTACATTTTTGAGCTCTGGGGTGTGAGGAGTACACCTTCATCTCCATTAACTCCCAGGTCCACTCTGACCCGGAGTGGTCGTATCTGTTATTGAAAGATTGAGTTTAAAAACAATTTAACACCCATCAAGCATGAACAGAACAAAACGTCTTCGGCATAAAATGACCCAACAGGGATTGACATGCCTTAAAATCGAACAAACCAAACAAAATTAAAAGACACATCGATTCTGACTAAAAGAGTTGATATGGCACAAAAGAAACTAAGACAAAATTGACCTTGTGTAGCATCCTGCTCATGTTCAGAGTATGTATATGTATGTGTGTGTGTATGTATGTATCCGATATTTTGCGCCCCAAAAATAAGGTGGGGCCAAAGTTATGTGACCTGAAAAAATTCAGAAAGTTTTGAAATAAAATAACTAATGCATTATAAAAATTAATTCATTGATAGATCCCCTTATGGCAAGCCCCAACCCCTTTTTATCATATGGGTGCTAGAAGGTGGTGGCTGCGGGTCTACATGTCCTGGGAATGACGTTAAACTCTATCTGATGGTGAGGTTCCAGTTTTGGAGGTTTGGGGAATGTGGAGCACTCCTTCATCACCATTGCTCCCTGGTCCACTCTGACCCGGAGTGGTAGTATCTGTCAGGGTCCCATCTATGGGTTAAATAGAAAAATGTATTTATAAAAAAATTGTATTATCCATTAAGAATTGATTTATTTCAAAACTTTATCGGCATTAAATGACCCACTGAGGTTGATATGCTGTAAAACAAAACAAACCAAACCAAATCATTGATAGATCAACACTGAAAATTTCATTAAAATCGGATAATTCTCTGATTTTTGATATTTTCTTTTTCAATCGGTGGGTTAAATTTATTTTGTAAAATACGGATCTTACGTCATCCTTAGCACTCCCTATCACCTCCTAATCTTTCTTTCTTCCTTTCTTTTTGTTTGTTTGTTTGTCAGTTTTGTTTCCACATCTTTCTTCCTTCTTTCTCTACATATTTCTCTCTAACTTTCTTTCTTTCCACATGTTTCTTTCTTCCTTTCGTTCTTTCTTTTTCACGCCTTACTCTTTCTTCCTTTCTTATAAACATACAGTATAAAAAATGTAAGATGTCGAATTGCTATATTTGAAGTCCGGAAAAGTGTGGTCTTATCAAAGAACGTTGTGAATTTTCATAATTAACGTTCCATCCTGCGCTAATGAAGTCATGTGTAAACCGCTGAAACGGTAGTGCCAAATTTGTTTTGTAAAAAAAATGTCCGTTATGCATCACGTGACTGTGGCATTGCCTGTTGGTGTATATTGTTGCCATGTGTTAGATGCATTTTCAAATTCCCCCATCCCAATTTTCACGCTGATATGTATATTTCGTGTTTAATGCAAGTTATTTGGGTTTTATACAAACAGATTCTATTTTTTTTAAAGATTTTTTTTTTCTTTGCAATTAGTACAATTTTAAATGTTCTTTTATCAAATAATAGCTGTCAAATAGTATTTATGGTCATATGGGGTATGTTGATTAATATATATATATATATATATATATATATATATATATATGTGTGTGTGTGTGTGTGTGTGTGTGTGTGTGTGTGGCGACATTGTACATTCACATATGCGATTGATATCGAAATATGTCGGTATTTGGTTACATATTTATGTTGAGAACTCAAAGCTCAAATTATCTATAAAACCAACACACACACACCCACACACACACACACACACACACACACACACACACACACACACACACACATTTTATAGAAATAATTTATACATACACACATACCAATAGCATAATGTTTACAAATCACTGCTGTCCCTCACAATCCTATAACACCAGCAAAACCTTTCCTCTCATGAGCCCTAAAATGACTCATCAAACCCGCTGCAGATACTTAAAGTTTGATGCAAATATGACATAGGAAGGACATCTTTCTTGTTCTATCAGATGGACCAGATGATTTAATTTTATGTTTATGCACCACCATATGTCTCTTAGGATTAGTGGCTGACTTACAGACTTTGTTACAGATTGCACAAGACTCATTGTTTGTTCCTGGAGTGTGCATGAATTGTCCCTGATCAGATTTCCTATGATTGATATATCCATCCGTAAAAAGTAGAATTCGACCACATATCAGACATTTCAAACCCTCCATGTTCTTTCCAATATGACAGGTGTATCCCGTTCAAAGTTGACGCTTGAGGTTTTCATGCTCAATTCTTTGACTCTCAAAACTGGTACAGCCATCATCCACATAAATTCTCCAGGCAATGTCAGCTTTTCCCAGTTGTCAGGATCTATTTTTCTTTTTACAAGGTTGTTTTTAAGCAATCCTTATACCTCTTCCAAGGCTTAAGCTGTGGCCTTTTGCCATCATGCAACTGACTGTAAAGGAGTTGCTTTAGTATTCTAACATCACTCATACGCACAACATGAACTGCATATCGCATTTGGGCCGTTATGATAAGAGTTTCAATGCTTGTGCATCCTGTCCTTGTAAGGACTTGATAAACACATACCCATACAGATATATATATATATATATATATATATATATATATATATATGAATTTAACATTTATGAAAAAAACAAATGATGTTTATAATTGCTGACAGAAATCTGTTTCGACCGTTTTAATAGATCAGTCATCATCAAGAGCAACATATGAGAGAAAGATGGGATGAATAACCGTTAGAAGAAAGGGTACAAACAAAACGCTATTATTCAATGCTGGAATTTTAAAAGATGCGTTTTGTTTGTACCCTTTCTTCTAACGATTATTCATCCCGTCTTTCTCTCATATGTTGCTCTTGATGATGACCGATCTATTAAAATGGTCGAAACAGATTTCTGTCAGCAATTATAAACATCATTTGTTTTTTCATAAATGTTAAATTCATACTGTCGGATTAACTTCCATATATTTTCATACATATATATGTAAAATCCCTATTTACATTTCAACCTTAAATGTATTGATACAACATTAGACCTCTATTTTATCAAACATAAATACCCTCACGAGTTTCATGTTATACTTAATAGAACATTATCTCTACTTACTTTTTGGTTTGAGTTTTAAATTGGTTCCAGTAACTTAGTATATTCTTGAGTTAGTTTCGAGAGTGCTTGCTTGGTAAGTTCCCAAATTTTGCTAAGGTAGTCAGGGTTATTTCCTAGTTGAGTAACATGATATTACAGGGTGACCCAGAAAAAATAGAAAAAAAAATTTATTTTCCCATTAAACAAACCGAAAGCCCAAACCCTAACCCTAACCCTAAACCCTAACCCTAACACCCCTTAGTTGAGTAACATGATATTACAGGGTGACCCAGAAAAAAATAGAACCCAAATTATTTATTTTCCCATTAAACAAACCGAAAGTCCAAACCCTAACCCTAACCCCCCTTAGTTGAGTAACATGATATTACAGGGTGACCCAGAAAAAATAGAACCCAAATTAGTTTTTCCCATTAAACAAACTGAAAGCCCAAACCCTAACCCTAACCCTAAACCCTAACCCTAACCCCGCTAGTTGAGTAACATAATATTACAGGTTGACCCAGAAAAATTTGTAATAAAACTATTAATTTTTTTTTTAAGATTAAGTCAAACAAGGTTAGGATTAGGGTTTATAGTTAGGGTTAGGGTTAGGGTTAGGGTTGGGGTTAGGGTTAGAGTTTAGGATTAGTTTAATGGGAAATAAATAGATAATTCGGGTTCTGTTTTTTCTGGGTCACTAATGTTACTCAACTAGGAAATAACCGTAGTCAGGTTCTCTAACCCCTATATACCCAGAATTAGATAAGATTTAATTAATTCCCGTCTTTTGTCCTAATTAACTATATATACGTGCTTATACACACCTACACACATACATGTATACACGTACGGGCATACGTCCATGAGTTCACACACACACACACACACACACACACACATACACACATATTTCCATCTGTCTATTCCTCAATTGCTACACTCGGTTTGTCATTCTGTGCATATATCGTCGGGGCGGCCTGATGTCAGCCTGACAGCGAAGGAGTCTATCCCCTTTTCACTAGCGCTTGACCTAGGAGATTATTTTAGCGTATGAGGTGGAGCGCCACACCTACTATCAGCTCCTCACTTTACCGCACAGTTGGCGAGGGTCGGTGTCGAACCAGGAACTTTGTGATTTCTATCCGAACGCATTACCAACTGTTCTAAACCGGCCCTATTTGTATGTGTGTGGTGTGTGTGCGCGGGTGAGCATGTTTTTGTGTATTGACAAGGTTGAAGTTTCTAGCATACTCAACAACAATATATATAATATATATATATATATATATATATATATATATATATACTCCCACAAAAAAAAAGCTACTGGCGAACCCACACAGCCTATATATGTATATAGATAGTTATATATAGTTAGTGATATTTATTTGCTCAATATCAATGATACACCCCCCCCACACACACATATATATATATATATATATATATATATATATATTTGTATACATCGCTGATGAGACTTAATAAAGTCGAAACAGTCTGTACGATGTTCTACACACCGAGCGATCCTTTGCCGGGAATACACTTGTCAAGCTCATTTTCTATAAAAAAAAAGTATCGAATTTTATGCGTTGTAATTGCCTTCAAGCAAATATATATATATATATATATATATATATATATATATATATATATATATATATATATAATGTCAGATTAGCAAAGTGATAACGTCAATGGGTTTGGTAACTGTTAGTTAATTGCCAATGTATAATATATATATATATATATATATATATATATATATATATATATATGGTAGAAATGTGAGGAAGTTAATCCGACAGTATGTGGAGAAAAGTAGACAAACACGGGATGTTATGGAAACTTGATGTTTATTGTCGACGATGCAACGTTTCGGTCTCTTATTAGACCATCTTCAGGACTTGGATATAGTTCTTACTCCAATGATGGAAATTCTCAAAATGCTGAAAATGGAAGTCGTCAGTAGGGGGAGGGTAGTTGGGGGTGGTTAGTGGATTCTTTTTCTCTCTGGAATGAGGAGTGCCGAAATGGGTGAATGGTGTACCACAGGTGTTGGATTATGGGATTGGTTAGCTAAATATGTGTGTGTGTGTGTCTGTTTAATTGTTTTTTTTTTTTTGTTCATATGTGATTGGAACTTGATTGTCGTTAAGTTATATGTGTGTATTTCGGCACTCCCCATTCCAGAGAGAAAAAGAATCCACTAACCACCCCCAACTACACCTACCCCTACTGACGACCTTCCGCTTTCAGCATTTTGAGAATTTCCATCATTGAGTAAGAACTATATTCAAGCCTGAAGATGGTCTAATAAGAGACCGAAACGTTACATCGTCGACAATAAACATCAAGTTTCCATAACATCCCGTGTTTGTCTACTTTTCTCCACACACACACACACAACATATATAATATATATATATATATATATATATATTTTTTTTTTGGGGGGGGGAGAATATGTGCTTAATTAGAGTCGTACCTAATTTTGAAATTAATTAATTAATAGTGAATTAGGCGGGAATGCCTATTTAAATGTATGCCTAAAACAATCGAGAAAAATCAATCTCTGTATGTACATTTCAGCCTATTAGGCCTCATCAGCAGAGCTATAGATAGGAAGGCCGCCCTGTGCGTGATTTGAAACCGGCCTTCCTATCTATAGTTCTGCTGATGAGGCCTAATAGGCCGAAATGTACATACAGAGATTGTTTTTTCTCGATTTGTTTAGCCATACATTTAAATAGGCATTCCCGCCTAATTCACTATTAATTAATTAATTTTCAAAATTAGGTACGACTCTAATTAAGCACATATTCTCCCAAAAATTGTCGGCAAAAAAGCCATTTCCAAACATACCTGGTTTACAACTTATCATATATATATATATATATATATATAGAGAGAGAGAGAGAGAAGAGGGTGCGTGTGTGTGAATGTATATAATTTCTATATTTATCTACATGTCAAATTTTTCTATTAAAGGAATGGCCAATATAAAAAATGCAACAGATGGAATATGTCATTTAATGATAATTGATTAGAAAGACAGTGTGGACCGTGCCCTAAATCTGAAAGATGCGAGGGTGCGCCCAGGAAAAAAGAGATTTCAGTCAGCCGTGGTTATGATGATAGGCGAATAAAGTTACTGAATGAAGGTTGTGACCCGCTGATAAAGGTTGGCTGTAACGTTTCACTAAGATCATCAAAGGGGGTCAGAGCTTTTTAGGAGAAGGCCGATTAAGAAGGGGAGAGTTGACTTTCTATAAAGAAAGGGGAAAGTTAGAAGCGCGGGGAGAGGGCGGAGAAGGGTTGCCTTTAAATCTGAAACCCAAGGGTTACTGCTTAAGTCAATAGAAGCACGCGTCAAGCAAACACAAAGAAAAGAGATTTGGGCTGTGGGGGTGGGGTGGGTCGGATGATGGCAGGAAAGCATAGAGTCAAAAAAGTGAGATGAAAAGAAAACTTAAAACCAAGGAAATAAGTGACTGGTTAGAAAGTGAAACAACACACACACACACACACACACACACACACCACACACACACATACATATAATATAATATATAATATATATATATATATAGAGAGAGAGAGAGAGAGAAGAGAGAGAGAGACTAACAGAAGGACAAAGATACAGAAAGATAGATAAATGTGTGTGTGTGTGTGAGAGAGAGAGAGAGAGACAGAGGAGAGAAGAGAAGAGAGAAGGACAAAGATTCAGAAAGATAGACAGAGAATGAGAGAGAGAGGGAGAGAGAGAGAGATAGAGAGAGACTGACAGATGGACAAAGATACAGAAAGAGAGATAGGAGAGAGAGAAGAGAGAGAGAGAGAGAGAGAGAGAGAAGAGAGAGAGAGAGACTGACAGACAGAAGGACAAAAGATACAGAAATATTAAGATAGAGAATGAGAGAGAGAGAGAGAGGGGGGGAGAAGAGAGAAAGAGAAGAGACTGACAGACAGAAGGACAAAGATACAGAAAGATAGATAGATAGATAGATAGATAGATAGAGAGAGAGAGAGAGAGACTGACAGACCGACAGACAGGAGGACAAAGATACAGAAAGATAGATAGATAGATAGAGAAAGAGAGAGAGAGAGAGAGGGAGAGGAAAAAGAGAGGGCTGCATACCTATACACACAGACATGCATGTGCATGAACACGTGAATGTGTGCATTTCCTCATCATCTTACCTACATAAATGCATATTAGGTTGAGAGTATGTTCAAAAGTAAGTACGTACGTGCATATAGGAGGTAAACCAAAGAAGTACCTTGCCTGAAAACATATAGCATCAAATAAAGTCACTGAAGATAAAGTCGACTTGTGTAAGACACACAGAATCAGCCTAAACGAGTTGAAAAAACATGAAATAAGCATCAAAACAACAATTATTTTGTAAAAAACACACATTTGAAAGATAGATAGATATGAAGAGAATGTGTTGGTTGGTTGGTTGGTTGGATTTTATGGCATGTCAACAATTGTTGGGTTATTTTATGCTGAAGACGTTTATTTTTATATATATATTTTATGGGTATTTAAATACAATTTTTGTTTAAAGATAATTTTTTTAATCTATTTTATATTTAACCCATAGCTGTGATCCCAAGCGGTATTGGCATTTCGGATCGAAACGGCCCTGGGAGTAATGACAATTAAGGGGTACTCCACACAATGTGTTAGATAGATACATAGATAGATAGATATGAATATACTGGAATATATATATATATAATATATATATATTAATATATAATAGAGAGAGAGAGAGAGAGAGAGAGATGGATTCATAGATCAGAACAGAATGTGTTAGATAGATAGATAAACAGATAAATACATATGAACAGACTGTGGTAGATAGATAACTAGATACATATGAACAGAATAGGTTATATATATATATATATATATATATATATATATATATATATATATTATGAGAAGAGAGGGGGTGATTAGTATATTGAAAATGAGAGAGAGGAGAGACAGAGAGGGGGAGATTATTATAATGGAAGAGAGGGAGAGAGATTAGCATAATGGAATATATAATATATATATATATTATATATATATATATATATATATATAGAGAGAGAGAGAGAGAGAGAGATTACTAGAATGGAATAGAGAGATAGATATATAGATTTATATTTTGTGAAGTGCGTTGAAGCCCTAAACTATTTTGGGACAAACGATGTGTACACCCATTTTATGCTACAATATTAATCTAGTTTACTTAGAGACAACAATATGTAGGCCGTTTAAACGATTTCGTCATTCGAGCATCCATTCTTTTTGTTTTATTTTTAATTTTTTTTTGTTTTCCAAAGACAAATAAAATTTCCTATTACACATTGAAAGTATTGTCTCAAGTTTACCTTTTTCCAATAAGTTGAATATATTCGTGTTGATTATTATATAGGAATACGTAAACCATACAACTGAGTGCAAACAAACTGATTAGAGACAATTATATGCAATTAAAATCAATGCAACCAATTGAAAATATAGTTCTTATTACAATTACACATTTACAAATGAATCAAATTGTGGCTTTAAATAACCATAAAGATTTGATATGCCGTTAAAAACTGTAAACGTTGTCCCTTTTCTTTCCGATCACTAAAATGATATCTGTAACGTTTGTCGTATATCTGGTCACAGTACCCAAAGCGATATACATAACGGGGCGTGGTGGTGGCGATATGTTCACGGTACTAAAAATGTCCTTTTGTTGATAAAAAATTACAACGCGAGAAATATGTAGTCACAACTGCTAGCCGTTATTATCGTGCTCGTCTCGTGGGTTCGTATCAGAGAGGAGGAAAGGCAGAGCAAACGAGAGAGAGAACACTACTTGATTACTGTGACCCCATACTAGGCACCAAGGGCCGTCCGTTCCCCTACGCGTCCGAAAGCAAAAATAGGCCGGTCCCTTTCTTCGTTGTTCCACGTCACCACGTGACTTCCGGTTCCGGTCAACACCCGACTTCCGGTTGACACTCAATTCTCCATTCGGGAGGTCACACACCGGTCAAACTGTTTTGTGTTCATTACTCTCTCACTTATTTCTTTCTTCCTCCTTTTCTAATATAGTAGTTCTCGCTCACAAAAGCCAGGATACTATCCCCACCTTGCTACAAAACATAAAACAAAACCGGAAAACCCAATTTGGTACTATTGACTGTACTCGCTGCAGATGAGTAAGAGTCCCACCCCCAAGAAAGAGGGGGTCCTGGATATGATACTAAAATGCATCTGATGACGATATTACTGTTTTGGAGCTCCATGTATTATTGAGTACCCCTTCATTGCTCCTAGGTCCACTTTGAGTGGAAATGGTAGTACCTGTTATGGTCCCATCCATGGGTCTATGTAGTTGTTTGAATTTTTTTTATATAATTTGTATAATTTGGATTTTTCGGACTATCGTCTTCATCTTTAATGTTATATACACAACCCTTCGACAGATGTGCCCTCCGGGTTTCCTCAGGTTTTTCTTACCAAACTCGCGAAGGCCGGAAGGTACATCGACCGAAAGGTGTGTACATAACGATAAAGAAAATTCCAAATGATACAAATCAAATAGATGTGTTTAAAAACAATTTGTGTTAGGAATATTTCATACCATATACGTGAAGAGTGTGTAGTGCCTCTTCGCATTCGTATTCGTATTAGATAGGATTACTTGCTGACGTATCAATGTAAATTATTTAAAGTTAAAAATCATCATTATCATCATCAGATAGAACAGATAACAGGAATACCCATTACTTTTTGGCCAACCGTCCCTATCGGTGATCGCCCCTGGCACACGATATCCAGATTCCGTGCATAAGTGATTTATGTAGCTTTTTGCTAGACGGCCTACACTAGTGTGTCCAAATGAAGTTGTCCACAGAAGAACGTCACTTATGAGTTCGTCCTTCAAGACGCATATTATAAGATTGCTTATGTATTTACCTAAACCCAACACAGAACCTGTGTAACGTGGCGGTATCGATATATTCACGATACCAAAAGCGATATATGTAACGTTCTAATATCGATATATGTTGTATAGCGGGTCTTGTCAACGTGCCTCCAAATTCACGACACTAAAAAGGTGTTCGGCACGTGGCGGTCATCTTGTCGATAAAAAAAGTACAACGCGAGAAATATATCGTCACAAGCTGCTTAGCTTTTATTTCCAAGGCTAGTCTCGTGGGTTGTGTTGGAGAGGAGGAAAGGCAGAGAGAAAGAGAGAGAGGACACTGTTAAATTACTGTATCCGTACCCTACGTGTCCGAAAGCAAAAAGAGACCGGTATTTTTCTTAAACCACGTTACTTCCGGTTCCGGTCAACACCCGAAACTTCCGGTTGACATTCAATTCTCCATTCGGGGGGTCACGCCCCGGTCAAACTCACGACAACCGTTTTTGTGCTCATCACTTTTTTTTAACCTTTACTATCTCTAATTTCCTCTTCCTCTCTTTTCTAATAGTAGTTCTCGCAAAACTCAGGATAATCCCCATCTTGCTACACCTGTTATCTTTCTCCATGACCGGTTGTTAACGTGCCCGGTCTGTTCGGCTATTTGCCCATTGGAATGAGTCCTTATTTGTCCAGTAGTGTACAGTATGTTCTGTTGGTATTAATTGAATGTGTTTGTGATAGAAGTCTAGAGACCGCACAGCTGCTTTTTGTGGGCTACTACTTCCAAGATTTTTTCGGGACAGCACGCATCGTCCTTTTGCAGTTCCGATTTAACCTTTTGTCCAAGCGTTCACCAGATTGGGACACAAATCCCTGATACTGTTTTCAGAGTTTTACAAGGATACACATTTGGTCCACACACGTAAAAAAAATCTGCCCAGAACACGTACTACGAACGCCATCAGATATCATAAACAAAAGTCGAGTCTCTTCTGAATAGCCCAAAGATGTAGTGACAGGCATCAGCCTCTATGTGAGCTTACGCAAAACGGAGCTCATATGTTCAAAAAAAAAAAACATCTCCAGACCGGATGGTTGGTTGGGTTTTACGGCATGTCAACTCTTGTTTATACCGAAGACATTGGGTTAGCTCAGTCGGTAGAGCGTTCGGCTAGAAACCACAAGGTTCCTAGTTCGATACCGGTCCTCGCCAACTCAGCGTATGAGTAGCACAGGGATCTGTGCGGTAAAATAAGGAGCTGATAGTAGGTCTGGCGCTCCAGCTCAGACGCCAAGAACAATCTCATTGGTCTAGCGCTATTGAAAAGGGGATAGACTCCCTCGCTGACAGGCTGATACCGACATTAGCCCGCCCCGACGACTTTACTTACTTATTTTTAAACACGTCCATTCCATTTAACTCGTAGATGGGACTATGATATGTACTACCGCTTCGGGTCAGAATTGAACTCGGAGCAATGGTGACAAAAGGGTACTCCAAATTTCCGGAGCTCCAGAATTGGAACCTCACCATCTGATAACGTCATACCCAGGACATTAAGATCCTTAGCCCTCTAGCACATACATGATCAAAAAAGGTTGGGATTTGCCATAAGGGCAATTGGGTTGGGACTATCATATATGTACTAGGGCTTGACGTGACCAGCCGATTGATCAGAGGGTGCCTCTCTGACGGTCCGCCTAACCTAAGCAAGGGCTAAAGTGGAATGTTGCGTGTGATGGACTGCTCAGCCACTAGGATTTCCTTAAACATCACGTGTTGCCACTTAGGCCGAACAGCAGGTGTTACTTCTCTGCAGAAGTGCAGTTGGTATATTCTAAATCCCAAGACGACAGGGCTCCGGACTGGATGGAAAGCCCCCCCACCCAATTAATAGACCAGTTCACACACCTATGTAGCAGCATTGAATCAATAATTGTTTAAAGAAAAAAAAAACTACACAAGAATATAAATGCATTATCTGCGTTATTCGGACTATTGTTCTCATCTTCATTGTTATCAGTACAACGTTTCGGCCGATAAATACTTGTACAGACAACAATGAAGATGAGGACAATAGTCCGAATAACGCTGATAATACTAATCATCAAACCTCATCTCAAACATACGAATAATGAACGCCATTCCCAAACTTCAGGCATAAGATAAACAATATCCGGCTTTTAGATGCCGTTAAAAATCAGACAGTATTGGAGGTCTACCATCAGCACTAAAAACTATATGGTAGACTGCATACTACAGTAGATCTCTCTCTCCCCCTCTCTCTCTCTCTCTCTCTCTCTCTCTCTCTCTCTAGTTCTTTTTTTCTTCTTCTTTGACACCGCGAAAACCTAGACATCAAACTTTGGGCGGCTCCCCGTGTTGGCACATTCCACCCGAGATGATCACATATCTTTCGCATTCACATGAAATGCAGACTGCTGAAACCGACAAAATTTCGAAAACGACAAGCAGCAGTTGGTGCTGCTGGAGAGTTCTTTGAGGGCTTGCGAAATGTGTAGCACCTCGCCCACATGAGGGAACCTAATGCAATTTCAACCCAGGTGGTATGATACATGCAACATGTCTAAATCTCTGTGTCTGTATTTCTGTCAATGGGCGTGACAGAGAGAGAGAGAGAGAGAGAGAGAGAGGAGAGAGAGAGAGAGAGAGAGAGAGAGAGAGAGAAACAAAAAGAGAGAATGTGTGCGTGAGACGGCGAAATAGAGAGAGAGAGAGAGAGAGAGAGAGGGGGGAAACTATCAGATACGGATAAAAAATCGAAAATCAAAAACAACACCAAGAAATAAACAGAAAAACAAGAATAATGATTTATCTCGAGCAGGACCTGTGGATATACAACAGTATGACGATTTAATTATTACAACATTTGATATGTTTAGTTTGGTTTGTTTTATTTTACGGCATATCAACCTCAGTGGGTCATTTAATGCCGATAAAGTTTTGAAATAAATTAATTCTAATGGATAATCAAATCTTGTTTATAAACTCATGTTTTTCTATTTAACCCATAGATGGGACCCTAACAGGTATTACCACTCCGGGTCAGAGTGGACCAGGGAGGAATGGTGATGAAGGGGTGCTCTACATTCCCCAAACATTTAAAACTGGAACCTCACCATCAGATAGAGTTTAACGTCATTCCCAGGACATTTTGATATGTTTACCTAGGAACTATTTGCAATATAATTCAATATGTAAAAAGTATAATAATCTTTGATTTAACGCTTGCTCACTATTTATTTATTTCTTTCCTTCTTTTCATCACGTTTGATTGAATCAGATTAGCGTTATATCTTCCGTGTGCTCACCCATCTCACTATCCTTCCCCCACTCTCTTTCTTTCTTTCCTTCTTTCCTAGTATATCCGTCTGTATAGTATGTCATTTTTCTTCCCTTTCTTAATAATAAAAACGGAATGGTCCATTATTTAGCTGAGGTGATGAAATAAAAATTCAGTGGATAAGCAACACCATATAATCAGCATTTACATTTTTGCATTTCATCTTGGACGATTTCTAAAAAGAGCTTGTTGCAAGATGATAACGTTCGGACAGCTCAGTCGGTAGAGCGTTCGGCTAGAAACCACAAGGTTCCTAGTTCGATACCGGTCCTCGCCAACTCAGCGTATGAGTAGCACAGGGATCGGTGCGGTAAAGTAAGGAGCTAATGGTAGGTGTAGCGCTCCACCTCAGATGCTAAAACAATCTCCTTAGTCTAGCGCTATTGAAAAGGTGATAGACTCCATCGCTGACTGGCTGATATCGACTTTAGGTCGCCCCGTCGACTTTACTTTTACTTACTTATAATAATCTTTGATTATTTTTCTTTCTTTCCTTCTTTTAATCACGTTCGATTGAATCAGATTAGCGTTATATCTTCCGCGTGCTCACCCATCTCACTATCCTTCCCCCACTCCCTTTCTTTCTTTCCTTCTTTCGTAGTATATCCTTCTGTATAGTTTGTCCTTTTTCTTCCCTTTCTTAATAATAATAAAAGATGCGGGGAGGGCACATGCAAAATTACACAGATGGGGATACACACATATTGAAGGAAGTTTGCCGAAAATGCCGTTCAATCTATTGAACCTATTAAATGTTTACATGTAGATATCACAAGGATAGGTAGGCACGGAAATCATTTTTTTTTGTCTCAGGGGATACATTGTAGCCTGGTCCCTGACACTAAGTGAATATCTGTTGCGTTATCACGAATGCCAGTCCTGTTGGCTGTGGCTGTTGAATATACCGACTACACATTGGTGACGGGTTAAATCCTCCCAACGGTGTCACCTGTTTAATCCTTCACTTTTTGAAGCGATCTTTCTTTTGCTCCTGGGTATGTTAAGGGACATTAAAATTACGTTTTAGAATTAAGGATAGCCGATGAATAAACATGATCGTCATGGAAGTGGGTAGGGCAATCCAACTCACAGAGGTGACACATCGGAACAAGTAAATCAGTAAATATATAAAGGATAGTTTGTGTCTATATATTTATGTATGCGTGTCCGGAGGAAACTACAAGAATAAAACAATTAACGAAAAATTATATATATATACACACACATTCACTATCACCAGTGCTTGCTTTTTCTGCAAAAATAATGAAAAAATATTATTGGCAGTTTTGCAGCAAATAAATAAATAAAATGCTAATTAAGATTAAATAATAACTATTTGATAATCGTTGACAATATAACTATAATAACAAAGGAAATCGTGATGTCAGTGGTGACGTAATTTCGGTTACAGACAGACAGTTACATAATCTCCATTATAATAACTAGTACAAAATAAAAAAACATCCCCCGGGCGATGTAAAAATAGATTTTTGAAACATATTGCCTGATGGGCGGGAGTTAAAAATTCAATGTCAACGAGTTTGTACCCTATGTAAGTAAAATCATCAAATTCATTAAAGGATTAAAAAAATAAAACAATTTAAGATGTAAACTTTAAATATGTATTAAAATAAAACAAACTATATATAGATATATAATACCAGTCATGTATTTATTAAAACTTGTTTTAAAAAACAATGAGGACTGTCTAATGTTGCATGTTTAAATTTTGAGTGTATTTATTCTGTTATCATGATTTTGGGTAATGTGACGTAAGCAGTGACGTAATTTTTGTTACAGACAAAAACTGGAAGCGAATCTCCATTATAATAAGAGATCTATTATACATAAGTTACTTATTTTGAACATTATAAATGCCGGGCAATGCCGGGTAGCGCTGCTAGTTTAAAATGTGAAAAAAATCATTAAATCATTTTATATTTTAAACGTAAAACGAAAAGTAAAACAGACTAATATGAAACGTGTTGAAACAACTACAACTGCTTTTTCTTCTCTCGACTTCTCTCTTAAAAAGTAATTCATTCTTTTATTATAGTGGATCTCTGTAGCCAATGGTCTTTTAGTGAAGAGAAAAACTAAACCATGCAATTTATCTTTGCCCATTGTAGAATTTATGTAGGATTTTATGAGCTTGACTCAACTAAAACATCATTCCACAACATTTGTAGTAATTGGTAGGATAACCATAAAGCAATCCAATATGCAACGGTTCAAATAAATGGAACAACATTTCATTGGCTTTCATCAAATAAGCAAAATGGCTGATGCTCAGTTTATCGAATTCTAGATTTGATAAAGGTCCGTTTAGCGTAATTCTTATATCGTATAAAATAGAGTCTGCGACCTGGGTTCAAATACAGGACCCGATTCTTTGCGTTTTAAGTTGGTTGTTTGGATTTTACGGCATGTCAAACTTTGAAAAGAGGCAAGGTTTTTTTAGTTTTCTCAGTTAATTCTAATAGGGTGTCCTTTCTAATCGGATTTCTCTTTTGGGTCGGGCTTCACCCTGATTCTGGTTATGGTTGCTTGGCTGGTTGGATATTACAGCATGTCAACCCTTGTTGGGTTATTTTATGCCGAAGACATTTTGTTTTAGTATTATCTGCGTTATTCAGACTATTGTCTTCATCTTTACTGTTATCTGTACAACGTTTCGGCCGATATCCCCCCCCCCGGCCTTCTTCAGGTATTTCTTGTCGGACTCGGGAACCTTCTCGGACTCGGGCACCTTCTTTTCGGACTCGGGAACCTTCTCGGACTCGGGAACCTTCTTTTCGGACTCGGGAACTTTCTTGTCGTAGTCGGGAGCCATCACAGAACTTTGAACCTAACCCTTTATTCATTCGGTCCACGGGGGTATTCTGTTCTCATTCCCTTAACCATAACTGGGGTAGGAGTTGTGTTAATTATTTTTCTATGTTACTGCCGCTGCTCAGGATTGAACCCGGAATCCAAAGATAACTGTCACTTAGAACTGTCTTAACCTAACTACCTTATCCACTAGGCCATGTGTCCAATAAAACATTTTGTTTTATTCATTCTAGATGAGTACTGAAAATTATTTTTTTTAAACTCAGTTTTTGTAAACACATTTTCTAAGACCCATTTTTTCTATTTAAACCATAGATGGGACCTAAACAGGTATTACCACTCCGGATCAGGGTGGAGCTGGTAGTAATGGCGATGAATGGGCACTCCATACTCCCCAGAGCTTGAGAACTGGAACTTCGCCATTAGATGCAATTTAACGTCGTAGCCAGGAAATCCGGGTATGTCAATCTGTGAAATCCATGTTGCTCTTTTATTTTGATGAACGACACAAATATTTTCTTGTGCACAAAATTATTTTTATTCCCGCGAATACTTTCGATTGATGCATTGTAAAACCGCACATGATTGAGAGGAGCAGAGACCCAACTCTCTGAATTATTTTTTTTTTTCCAGCATCGCCTGGTCACATCATCTTCTAAGCGACTGAGAGAACCCTGAGGTCACACTTTGTCAAATTCTCAGTGATTTAATACTATTTTACCGTTATTTTATATTTATAACTACGCTACGCTACTTGCCAAAACCATAGGCCATGCGAATCCCTTATGTAACATAGATAGGTTTAAGTAATAGAGCAGATTTAATCTTGGTTAGAAGACTTGCATCAAAACCAATGTAACGCTGTTCACATATCAGTAATGAGTAGCGAGAGAAATAACTTACACCGGAACTCAAAGCGAGCGCGAACTTGTCTTGCGTGCAAGATGCCAACAGAGTAAAAAATGTTGCCGTTCTTGAAGTTAAAATTTATGAGACAAAATTTGTAACATATTCAAATTTTGGCTCTAGGATTAATGAGTGAACTGATGTCGCGAGAAAATTCACGTTTGGACTTGGTTTTTCGAATGGACTGACGAGTCGAGGAATTGAGTGAACTGGCGAGGTGGGAAAATATGATCGGACTTGGTTTTTTACTAAGTTTACCAATTGGAGTGACGAGGCAGAATTGAAGAGACAGAATTTTGAATTTCTTTATCCGGATATTTCAGTCTATATTGCCTGCTGCCAAAGAATTGTCTGCATGCATTTCTTTGTACATTACTTCAAAAGTTTGCAATCGACTGGGGAATTCCTGTTTTTTATGACTCTCTCGCCAGGAACGGACGACCACCATTTACGAACACTCTACTATGTAAATCTATAGGACAACTGGGACGCAGATTTGTATCAGCTCCATCCACGGTGGCAATCAGTAGACATTCCTTTGGTTAAGAGGACATAACGTTTTACACAGAAGTGGTACAAAGCGTACTACTCTCCGGACCCTTTGTTGAGTCCATCCGCTTCTCCGCTATACATCGCCCTGTCGGCTGGGGCGTTAGAATGCACCGACTGCACCTCTGCAGAGGAGCAAGACTCCCCCAATGAGGCCACCTGTTGGCCGTAGATGGCGACCCGTGATTCTTAACGATAGGACCCAGGTGGTTGGGCAGTCCATAACATGCAATATTCCACTTTGGTCCTTACTTAGGCTTACGGGTGGTCGGAGAGGCCCCCTCCGATTAATCGGCTGGTCACGTCAAGCCCTAGAACCTATATGATTTTCCCAACTCTATTTGCCCTATGGCAAACCCCAAACCTTTTTATCATATGGGTGCTAGAAGACGATGGCTGAGGGTCTACATATCCTAGGAATGATATTAAACTCTATCTGATGGTGAGGTTCCAGTTTTGGAGTTTTGAGGAATGTGGAGCACCCCTTCATCATCATTGCTCCCTGGTCCACCCTGACCCGGAGTGGTAGTACCTCTTAGGGTCCCATCTATGGATTAAATAGAAAAATGTATTTATAAAAAATTGTGTATCCATTAAGAATTAATTTATTTATAAACTTTATCGGCATTAAATGACCCACTGAGGTTGATATGCCGTAAAACAAAACAAACAAAGTTTTACACAGGAGTGGTCAAAGCGTTCTTCTCTCTGGACTTCTTGTTGAGTCCATCCGCATCTCAGCTATACAGCTTCTTTAAGAGAAGATACACTTTTGAATTAAAATAAGAGTCTGCTTAAAGATTGACCTAGTTTGGCATCCTACTTGTGGCGTTGAGATTCAGTAAATTCACACTCCTAAAGCTCCTCGTCTCGTCTAAAAGGAACACTTGTATGAGTTTATTTTGAGTACGTATCAAGTCTGAGTAAGTGTCCACTAACTTTTCTTATTTGATCGCATTATTTACGATGTCTAAACTGGTAAAATCTTTAGCCTTAATTTGGAAGCCATATTTCTAAATGACCAAATATGTACATCTGAAGACATCATACATTATATATACTAGATTACTTTTTGAAAATCAGATATGAATATGAGGGGGTGAAATCACAAGAAAAGCATTAGGGTATTTTGTCATGTTATGTTAGTATGGTCCATCGATTTTGCAATGGTTCCCACACCCCACCCCCGAAAGGCAATGAAGAAATCTGCATAGAAGAAGATATTAAAGTGCAGAAGGGTGTTGCACATATGCCTATCAGTTCAATTTGCCTATCAATTCCACCAAAATTTGAAATTCATGGAGGAAGGATATCAAGGCATATAGGATGTAAATATGATGGCTGACTTTTGTTGGAGTATACAGTTGAATACTTTAGAAAAAAGTATACATGTAAATTTTAACCTAAAATACTTGCACACAATTTGACTTACAGTAAATAATTATTTGTACTAGCAAATATATTCACCCTCCGGGTGCAAGTATTTAAGTTTTAATGTAATGAAATATCGTATTAAATTAGAAAGTCTAATAAGAATGCAGATAAAAAGATTTGAAACAGAGTGGGGTTATAATAGAAAAATAGAAATGAAACTTACTCTTCCATCACTGCCGTCTTTCATTGCTGAATTTTACTTATTTAACTATTTAGTTAAATTAGGAAATAAAGAATAAAATGACAGTTATTTTTTCTTGTTAATGGATTTCATTTAAGATTCATTGGAGAGATTTTTGCTTATATTCATTAAAATAAAATCAAACAGTTAGAAATCAATAATACTAAGCACATATTTAATAAAATCACATTTTTAATATCAATATGCAAATTAGCCTTCCCGTTCACACTGCAAACCGCTATTTTTTTGTATATATAAATACAAGTGCATGTTATTTGTATGCAGATATGGACAACACTAATAAAAAGGTGAAGCAATTTTATTAATAATTGAGGTTTAAATATAAATAAAATCATAGAGAATGTGAGGAAAATAACTATGTTAATTGTGACTCGATTAGTAATATAGTTTCGGTTACAGACAGAAAAACACACAATCTCCATTATAATAAGATATATATATATATATATATATATATATATATATATATATATATATATATATAGTATGAACAAAAAGTAATAAGACAATCAGGAACATTTCTTGTATGTTGTTTATTTTCAACGAGTTTCGACCTTAGGTCATCGTCAGGAGAAAATTTCTTATTTGAAGAAATTGATTATAGATTTTTTGAAAGGGTGCATTATAGAAGAACTATAAAAATTGAAGTGTTTTTGAGGGTTTGACATGCTATTAAAATCCGGGTAGATGGGTGTGTTAGTAGTAGCATGTCCACTTGTTCCGTGAAGAACCTCTATGAGGTGGGTTATTTTTTGAATGCTCTTATATATGTGAGGGAGGGTTCATGGGACTTGTGTATATGACTATATGTGTATACATATAAATGTATGTGTGTTTACATATATATATATATATATATATATATATATACCAACTCCTCCGCGCGAGTAGGATGCGACACATGGTCAATTTGTTAAGCGGACTTTAACTTGTAAGAGAGATTGGTCGCCCCCAGCTATGTTTTAAGGATGTCTGAAAGAATGATCTCAGGTTCTTTGGCATTACCCCTTCCAGCTGGGAAAATTTAGTTCAGGACCGCTCTCGGTGGTGGTAGATTCTCCGTAGCGGACTGTTCATGTATGAGGTCACCTTAAAATTTAATTGGACAAATAAGAAACCTGATATTAAGCGACCCAAGATAATCTGCATTTAAATGTTTGTACTGCATCTGGAGCAATTTGGACGGTCTCCATTTTAACCAAAGGGTGTTGCAGGATAATAACGGACGGAAGATTTTGGAATAAGCGTATTAATGTATAAAGATAATAAAAACAAATCCGAAGCATTATTTTTTTTTCGTTCTCTCTAGTTTGTTCTCTATTTCATTTTGGCGCTAAAATAATTGTTGTATTCTGTCTCATTTAATTTACATTCATACTCATTTCGCATGTTTATTTTTCATTTTTTTTTAAAGCTGAATTAAATAAGCTGTTATTCGACTTTTATTTTATTTAAATAAGCGAGTTAATTAAAAAGTCTTTCAAGTACGTTAGCCCAGAATAACTAAGAATTCGTATGCACTGATTGCTTCGAGTATAGTCTTTCCTTTAACAAGATATTTAGAAGTAGTTATAATTCTATTTAATTTTGACATTCAGAATTCTTGGAGGATAAAAAATAATAAAGCCAGTAAATTCTTCGGACCATAAGACCTTAGGCACCTCTTTTTGATCTCGATTAAGAAAGGACATGTTTTTCATTTACACCGTCAATATCCAGTTTTAATACATGATTTTTAGTTTATTTTTAATTATAAAACTAACCCCTAACCCTAACTCCTAAAAAACAACCGGATATTGACGGTGTAAATGAAAAACATGTCCTTTCTTAATCGAGATCAAAAAGGGGTGCCTAAAAGTAATATGGTCCAATACTTCAATACTGCTTTTCTGATGAATTTTTGGTATGTTGTGGAATACCATAGCTTACTTTTCATAGAGAGTGAATGTGCTGGCCCATGACTATTTATACACTGCTGTTTTAGAACATCGGAGTGAGTGCTTCGGCCTCTGGAGCGGCTAAGTAAAATTAACAGCGTTAATCCCAGGGGGTTATCCCCCCAGTCATTTAAAGGTGCAAGGCTTGTTTTATTGCCCAGTGCCTTAGGCACCCCCTTGATGGGGAATGACGACTGTATCAACGCATTTTTGAGCCTACCACCCATGATCTTCGGCTTGTGGGTGGGCCCACATAAAAATGACCTTGTGTCACGCCCCCATAAGTGGGATGAGACTGCGATGATTACAAAACTCTTAAGTGAACCGTCTACCTCAATTATTCAGCACTCTGCTGCGAATTACTCTATTGCGCAAACTGTAGTTGAATGTACTTATATACTGAATATTGAATATTTTGTCTTTCCGTTTACAATGTTGCTTTGATAAAGACCTCTTCATATGGTCGAAACAGATTTCTGTCAGCAAAAATTTTTAACATCTTGTTGTGTTTTTTTTTCCTACAAACTTTCTACACATACTGAATATTGTATGATCCAATATACAACAGACATTAAAATATTTCTTTAGAGTCGTTGCGAAAAAAACTAGATTGGCAATACAGCAGACTATACGGAAATGAGGTTTTGTCTTTAAAAATGTAACCAAAATGTAAACCCCATAAGAAATGAAAGAGCCAGGTGTGTACAAGATAGGAAGAGGAACTAATCGAATTTTAAAAAGAAAAGTAACTCGTCCAATATAGCGAAATAATTGTTTTGCTACAGGGAGGATTTTTTTTAATCACATAAACTTATCTGAACAAATATCAATAAAACTATCAGAAATAAATGAATATCAAGCGAGATAAGAAACAACACTCCAGATTTTCATACAACCTACGGAAAGTATGGGTCCAGGTTAAAATCAGATTGTAAATATAACGACCTCTAAGACCTTTTGAAATATACTTTTTTTTCAAAACCTGACAATTTTAAAGATAAAGTATAATATGATTTTAAAGATAAAGTATAAATCCATCTATCTATTTAACCCATAGATGGGACCTTATAATTCATTGCTCTCGGGAGGTCCTCTGCGTAACTTATTAGTTCATCATTGCTTCTCCAGCATGTTTATCAATAAATGTTGGCCGTAGGTAGTGCCTCGTAATCATTTGGTTTGGTTTGTTTTGTTTTACGGCATATCAACCTCAGTGGGTCATTTAATGCCGATAAAGTTTATAAATAAATCAATTCTTAATGGATAGTACATTTTTTTTTTATAAATACATTTTTCTATTTAACCCATAGATGGGACCCTAACAGGTACTACCACTCCGGGTCAGAATTGACCAGGGAGCAATGGTGATGAAGGGGTGCTCCACATTCCCCAAACCTCCAAAACTGGAATCTCACCCTCAGATAGAGTTTAACGTCATTCCCAGGACATATAGACCCGCAGCCACCGCCTTCTAGCACCCATATGATAAAAGGGGTTGGGGCTTGCCATAAGGGCAATAGGGTTGGAAAAATCATATAGGTGCTAGGGCTTGACGTGACCAGCCGATTGATCGGAGGGGGCCTCTCCGATCGCCCGTCTAGCCCAAGATAGGGCCAAAGTGGAGTATTGCATGTCATAAACTGCTCATCCACCTGGGCTCTATCCTTAAGCATCACGGGTCGCCACCCACGGCCAACAGGTGGCCCCATTGGGGGAGTCTTACCCCTCTGCAGAGGTGCAGTCGGTGCATTCTAACGCCCAAGCCGACAGGGCGGGCCTCGTAATGACTGAGGACAGAATTGAAATGACTGGGCGGTCAGTGACCCAGTTGCTAAGTGGTTCTGTGAAACTTTGGTCCATACTTGGGCTAGACGGACGGTCGGAGAGGCCCGACCCAATCAATAGGTTAGTCATGTTAAGCCCTAGCAACTCTATGATTGCCCAGACCGTATTCTTCAAATTGCTCTTATAGCAAACACCCACCCCTTTTTATTATAAGGGTGTTAGAAATCAGTAGTTGATGGTTAACCACCAGTATTTACTAATGAAAATAATTTCTTAAAAAAAATCATCAATAGAAAAAGAAAACACGAGGTGGTATTAGATAACCCACAAGGGTTGTTATGCCATTAAACCAACCAACTAAGCAACCAAATAATAATGGTTTGTGTGATAGGGGGTAAGTGGCCGTACAACTGCTTTCGTTTGGTGTGTTACTAAGTGTTTGTATATATATACATTCATAATCAAAAGAAACGGGGATAAAAATAAGGAAAAATGAAAACAAGAAAACTTACTTCATATTTCTTGCTTTCGTTTATTTTTCATTGAAGTTTTTATTATTCTTTTTAATCAGCAGGCGACAAAATACTAACAACAGATGTGTTTGGAAATGTTGAATGGGAAATATGTTCTTCAGCTTCAAAGGCGCAGTCGATAAAAAAAAAAAAAACGATGCCTAGAGATTCATTTTAATTTGCCAATTCTTCAATGATCCGCTCAAATTGAGTTTCTTTTACTGAATCTTTTATCGCAAATCTGATGACTAAACTGTCAGATATTGGTGTAATAAAATGATGAGTCTAGTAAATCCCTACAACGTTCACGCTTTAAGGTAAAACAAAAAAGAAAACATACAGATTGAGAATAAACGAGATTAGAATTCTATTACACAAGGGAACAAAAGTGATATTTGAAAAGACGCCATTTTAAAAAGAAAAAAAATATTCACCCTACTTCCTACTTGCGTCGCTAGGTAGTTATTGTTTGCGTCAGAGTAAACTTTTGTGAAACATCTCTCTCTCTCTCTCTCTCTCTCTCTCTCTCTCTCTCTTTCTTTCTCTCTCTCTCTCTCTCTGTATATGCATATATATATATATATATATATATATATATATATATATGTTCATATATATGTGTTCATATATATATATATATATATATATATATATATATATATTTATATATATGTGTTTATATATATATATATATTCATATTATTTATATTTTTGCTTGAAGGCAATTATAAATGCATGTATCGCATAAAATTCGATAATTATAGAAAATAATCTTGACAATTAAATCCCGCAAAGGATGGCTCGCTATGCAGAACACCGTACAGACTGTTTCGACTTTATTAAGTCTCTTCAGCGATGTATACTAACGACTCCCCTCCGACAGGAATCGAAACCGGGACTTCACAGGCATAGTCAGAGACCATATCCGTTCGGCCGCCGGTACATAGCGAACAATCCCTGCGAAATTAACCTTGTCAATGATACTATTACACGCCCCTGCCTTAGTAGGTAAGTGGACGTTTATTTAGTAAAAAACCCGGCCGTAAGCTCTTCGGCGAAGTGAATAAGATTTTTGGATGTTTGTTTTTATAGAAGCATTGTTGAATAAATTATTATTTATATTTTTGCTTTATATATGTGTTTATATATATGTATATATTCATATATATGTGTTTATATATATATATATATATATATATATATATATATATATATATAACACACACACACACACACACACACATATATATATATATATATATATATATATAATCATAGTTACTTATCCTTCCCTGAAGATTCGCTACTGCGTGAAACTGCAGTCGGAATATTTTAATCCATTCGTTTTTAAAACGTATATATATATATATATATATATATATATATATTGTTGAGAAATTTTTAAGATATAAGGTGTGTGCTATATGCTCGCCCATACTTATAGACTAGGCGAGATCATGTGATCTATTTCTTGGCCAACCACTGGCAGTACTCTGAGGCTGATACAATACTTAACCTACCCTAGTGGTCATAATTACTGCAGCGTTCTTTGATGACGGACATAGGATTAAATCACCGGACCTTTACCGATACGCAGGATAGAACTTATACGATTACCAAAGGATCCTCAAAGCATTCCATGATATAGGACTTTCTTTAAGCCTTATTTCAACTGGCCAAGGATGGCTCTTAAAAACTTTACAGGTTATGTGCCCAGCACGCTTCCACACACACACACAAACACACACACACACACACACACACATATATATATATATATATATATGTGTGTGTGTGTATATATATATATATGTGTGTATATATATATATATATATATATATATATATATATATATATATATATATATATATATATATATATATATATCTGTGTTTGTGTGTGTGTGTATTTATAGTGTATGTGTTGTTTGGGCTTTGATGTGAAGCATTAGGAATAAAATATCAGAAACAACAGTTTTGAATTGTTAAGTTTCGTTTCATTCGTTTAATTTTCGAGAGCGCTAGCTTCTCTTCTACAGAACGTTAGTATGACTGGCCGGGCATGGTTGCTTTCATAGTAGTCGTTTCATCTGTTGGGTTGTGTGTGGGCGGTCACTTTTTTGACATCGTTTCTTTTTTCGTCTTGTGTGGGTGTTTTTGGCGCCTTTTAATTGGTTTGTTTCTATATATATTCATTGTAGTGTACAATATATTTAAGGTGCGAATGTTGCCATTGATTGCCTAACCTAATGGATCATCAGGATAATTCTGACTCAGAATCATCCCGATGATCCCTTAGGTGAAAAATAGGTAGGTAGTTTCTGGGTCTTTAGGTTTTATTATTTTGCTCTTCTTAGTGTACTGAGCACATTTACATATTTAACTTAGGCTACTATTTCGTTGTTTCTTTTCTTTTTTCATTGCAATTCCTTTCGATACTGGTTGATTATTTTCAGACAGTAAAGATACTTTAGTCTTTTTATCTTTTTTATCTATATTTTCTCCAGACATCGGTTTCTAATATATATTTTATGTAAATAGTATTTTCTGTTTTTTTCCCGGCGTCAGAGTTGTGGAATATAAATAAGTTCAAAACGAACGAAGAATCTGGGATTGGCCAGCTGGTGTAGTGGTTAGAATCTCCGCCTGTCAGCTTGGCAGTCGAGGTTTCGAGTCACACACGGAGCAGTCTCCCATGCCTATAACCTTGCTTATGAGACCTAATAGGTCGAAATGTACATTCAGGGATTGACATTTTCTCGATTTGTTTAGCCTTGCCCGCCTAAATTCATTAATTATTAAATAATTAATTTTCAAAATTAGGTATGACTTCAATTAAGCACATATCCTCCAAAAATTGTCGGCTAAAAGCCATATCAAATAAACACAGTGTTTATTTACGTTCTCTCATACTGTCGTGTAGCAAGTCAATAAAAAGTGGAATATAAATAAGTTCAAAACAAAGGAAGGATCTGGGATTGGTGTAGTGGTTAGAATCTCCGCCTG
>CM042150.1:108675754-108683254 GCA_023376005.1 Doryteuthis pealeii | reverse complement strand
GTATTAGCGCTAAGTGAAATGCAATTACCACGTCCAGGATTTGAACTCGGGGCGACGAGTCCATTTCCCATGACTTTAGCCATTACACCACGCGCTTCCATAGCCTATACATGGGTATGAACCCACTTATAGGTTAGATAGTGCCGATACTTTCTACTACAAGGCGGGATTTAGCATTAATCAACCCAGGAAGTTTTATATGCCATTAAACAAAGGAACTATTCAATGATATAATAAAACCTGCCATCAGTTTGGAGGACGGCTACAACACCACCTCATATCCAGTTGATCTTACGTGAACCCATATACTCATTACCATTAGATAGGAATATATGAAACCATAGAACTGTATCACTTCAATTAAGAAGCATAACATTATAATGGCCATATATGTATTTACACAACCCCTCCGCATGTTTAGAACCTTACTTAGGCTAGATGGGCGGTCGGAGAGGCCCCCCTCGAATCGACGAGTCCATTTTCCGCGACTCTAACCACTAGCCCACATATAGAGGTAAATAAAAGATAACGCATGCCATGTCCCACATCGTTTACTGTTATTTATATAACAGAAAAAAATAGATGACTTATCGTATGTTTCAAAGGTATTATTGGTTGGTTTAAAATGCTATAAACAGCCAGAAAGAACAAAGATGGATTCTAGCGATTAATTAACTATGTACATATCTCCCCTCCATCTCTTTATATATATATATATATATATATTATATATATATATATATATATATTTAATTGTCTCTGTAATTATCTCTGTATACACACACACACATATATATATATATATATATATATATATATTATATATAATTTATACATATTAGCTATATACACGTCTCAGCAATTATATATATATATATATATATATAATATATATATATATATATATATATATATATATTATCACTATGTACATACTTCTAAATATATATATATATATATATATATATATATATATTATATATATTTATTATACATTATATAATGTATTCATAGATATCTATGATATATATGTAGTATATATATATATATATATATGTATATATAATATATATATATATATTATATATATATATATATATACATTGATTATCTCTGTATTATTTCTCTGTATATACATATATATATAAATTAGCTATGTAACACATCTCTGCATATATATATATATATATATATATATATATATTATTATATATTATATATATATATAGGGGATAATGTAATATATATATATATATATATATATATATATATATATATATATATATATATATATATTGCAAGACGCACAACACATGTAGAACACGTATAGTTGTACAAGTCATATATGATTATACCAATAAATTACTATATATACTATATATATATATATATATATATATTATATAAATATATATTATATATTATATGTGTGGTGTGTGTGTGTGTGTGTGTGTGGTTATTTTAATAAAAAATATATAAATTTACATCAAACAGGTTGCTTAATCTGACAATCAGCCATATCAAGAGAGAAACCATAAAGTCCTCTGAAAATCTATCTTTATCACCAATACTTCCGAGCCATTCAACAAGACAAACTTACAAAGGATTAATAATAATTACTTTTGCCATTCTCTGTGGGGCCCCTTCCTTTTTTCTCTTCTATTTTTCCTTTTTTATTATCGTCTTTGTCTCTGGAGATCATATCAATTCAAGGGAATAACCCTTTTGGAAAACTGGTTTAGTGTCTTTTGAAACACGGCTTTCTATCTGAAGGAGAAAGCGCGACAAGAAGTGGATATCGGATTCGAGGCCATTAAAAAGGGACAACGTTAATAAAATTTCACATTAGAAAATGCGAAAGGTCAACGACACGAACCCGATACCGCCGCCTCCCCAGGAATTTGTTTGCTACTTCTCTAAATTGAATTAATATAGGAGGACGGTTCTTTGTTTGAAATAGCAAAATCAAAACTTCACTGGGTTATTTAATGCCAAATACATTCTTTTTATTATATTTACCAAATCCGACATAAGATCAGAATGTGAACACAGTACACTTGAGCAATGAATTCTATAGATAGACGTCACATAAGTAATTATTTTAAAGTTCACCTGGGAGGACTAAAATACAGAAATAAAAAATACTTAGAGATTTTAAGGGCGTTATAGGTCTATTTTCAGCGGAGGTTAGACAAAGTGTTCTACATCTACCGAACTCATCAGACGATCTTGGATGAGTCGGGAAGAGTTAGAACACCTTGTCTTAGCTCCCTGAGAATAGACTAATAACGCTCAATCTCTAAGTCATTTATTTGTTATTTCTTTACTTATATAAATATATATAATAGTATATTATATATAATAAAGCAACCTACAAATTAATACTCTATCAATATGCATATATATATAATTATAATATTAATAGTTGCTTCTTTAGACATTTTAGTTTTATTCAAATATAATTTAGCACATGTATATTCATTTACCCCTTTGTTTATCATTATATTTTCTCTGGATGTACTAGTAAGAAGACTCTCTGCTCTAAACATAATATGGAAGTAGCAAAGCATTGCGCTCTCAGATGCGACACCGGTTTTTAAAATGAACTCTGTGTTCGTACCGGAAATTTCCTTCTCATGTGACTTTTGAGAAAGTTACAGAATGGCATAATTAAATTAGATGAATAATGCAATACACTTACAACATAGTGTTTTCGGTTCAGTTTTCATCCTCTGTGTCTACACACGATTCACTGTTGTAAGTGATATTGATTAAATTCATCCATCATTACTTATCATCCTTCTGTACCTTTCTCTTTCTTTTATTCATTCTTCCCCCCTTCCCTATCGTCAGATTCAAATTCCAATTCCATTTTTACACACACCTATATATATAACTATATAAACAATTATATATAATATATATAAAATATCTATATTCCGTCTTGGTTGGAATATACTATATTATATATTATACGACTATATATATATATATATTATACTATACTTTAATATGTGTGGAAATGCAAACAGCATTTGAAACATTCGGGTCACGCGATATCATCGCGGATATATGGGATCTATTCCAGGGACGCCCTAATGACAGTCGTAATAAAAGTGTCATTGGGGTAACAACAAATAAGAGGACTGCAGCCGACAAGATTTTGTGAATCCTAACGTCAAATATTTCTTGCCATTAAAATAATGCGAAAAATAATTATGTTCAATGTTTTTTTTTTTATCACAATCAGACTTTGTATTTTTTAAAGTTTTTCCGACTGTTGTCCTTCATCATTATTGTTTTATTCATATACCGGGTTATGGGATATATTATGAAGTTGATAGTAAGGTATATTATGCAGTAGTAGCTAGTGCGTCGAGTAGCAGTACGTCTTACGAGCAGTCGTGTGGTATTCTGACTAGTAGGCTAGAGGCGGTTGTACTACCAATTGTCGAATATTTATTATGAGGAACACTGTCCAATCAGATTATAGTGAGGGGATACCGGTATTTACAATATTCATTACATCAGTTATAATACATACAAAACGTTTCGGCCGATATGACGCGCTAAACTTCTTCAGAATTTTTCTTGTCAAACCTTCCCGTCTAACTCGAAGCCTTCATATCGTGATGAAACTTCTCGGATACTTCGAACCGATCCCTTTATTCAATCCATTTATCGGATAAAAGCATTAAGCAGATGATGACAAAATCTGAAAAATCTAGATAATAAAATTATCAAGCCTCGTCTCAAAAATTTAGACGAACTAATTCCTTTTCGATTTTTGATCCAATTTGAAACGGCTAATCATTCTTTTAATGTAATTAGGACAAAAATAAAAATTTGGATTTTCATCCGGCATATTTTGAAAGTAATTCTTTCAGTTCTTCTTCTGTATCATTTTCTATAATTAGTAATTAAGAAGTGAAAAAAAAGATTTAATTAAAAAAAAAAATGTTTCCGCATGTGAACAATTTCCAGATGTCGACTTTCATGAACTTTATTTACTGACTCATCGCTGTGAGCAAATTGCTTTTGTCAGGTAAAGTCTACCAATGTCTTCTTTCTCGCAAAACACAACAAATACACGCACACACAGTAACACACACATACAATGATATGCACATACTCATATTATATATATATATATATATATATAATATATATATAATATATTGTGTGTGTGTGTGTACTCTCATTCTCTCTCTCTCTCTGTCATAAGACACGCACATACACACAATAACACACACATATACACACTAATATACACACACACTAATACATACACACACACACACCACACACACACACACACAACACACACACATATATATATATATATATATATTATATATTATACACACTTACGTATTCATAACATTAAGTTCACCTGTGAACTAACGTTACCCTACGTGGTGCCATAGACTTCTTTCTAGCTCATACACATACACACATACTGACACATACTCACGCACACACGCTCACATAAAAACACACTTATACACACACATACACACACATACACAACACACACACATTATATATATATATATTAATATATATATATATATAATATATACTATATATAATTATACCCCCACACACGTATTGATAGGATAAAACTCACTTGTCAACTTATATTGTTCTACGCAGAGACATGAACTTATTTTGTAATGAAAGCAAAATATTTTTTGACACATGCAATAATTATAAGTGCATATTTCAACCTATGATTCAATACAGCGTAGCCATAGATGATTGTCACATAAAAAGTTAATCATTTAGTTCTTAAATATAATCAACGAAATACATTTTACCTATTTGCTAGAAATAACATCTTGTAGAACTGCCTCCATTTTCACAGATACAGTTTGTACCTTAATTGAGCATTTTTATATGATTTGCTCAAGGTTTCTCGGGTCAATTCTCTTACTTTTGCAACAATTATTCCTGAGCTATTGCAATGTCTTAAACACATTTAAATATACTCGTCTTTAATAACCCACAAAAAGGTCAAGTAGACAAAGCAGACAAATAGGGAGGCATTTGAATTCTGATTTTTAAGAAATTATTTAGCCACCAAAAATTATTTTTATTGCAATTATAAACCTCTCAGTTGAATAGTAAAATTCTATTATTTTAATTTATTATTTCCCATTGTAAGATGACGATTTCAATTTGTGAGGGATATTTTATTGAAAATGACAGACACGAAGTTAGTGCGTGCCTTTTTATTCAAATTTTCTTTTTGGCGACGTAATATTGCGACTGCAGTTGAAGGCAGTTTTTTTTTTTTAAGTCGGAGGCACCTGTTGTGAAGTCCGATTACCGGTACATTTGACCATTTTCGGTCAATTTTGAGGTCCTTTAAAATCAGTATTACACAGGTGTCAAAAAGTTATCGATGTATTTTGTACGTTTTCACACCTTGTATTCTGAAAAAAAAACTTGAAACAATCACAAACAAAATTGTTAAACAGTAGATATTCTTTTTTTTAATTCAACATGCATAAATGAAATAATGCTGCAAATGCCACACACACACCACACACACACACACACACACACACACTATATTTATATATATAATAATAATATATATATAAGCTTGTGTAAAAAGTATCGAGCTTTTTAGTCACTTTTTTGACACACCTTGTATTCTGAAAAAATAACGTTCCATTCATTCTCATTTCTATCTGGTAATACAGCTTTAAAATCTATACTTTCTGACACAAATTTTATTCTGGAAAAAAGAAACTTTACATTTATTGTTCATTCTTATCTTGGTAAATACACCTTCAATCTCGATACTTTTTTCACACACCTTGTATTTTAATGTCTAAACTGTCTAATCAAGGTAAACAGGGAGTAGGAATAGTGGGGAAGGAGCTCTCTGACTAACACGAATGTACCCCATGGTTTGAATTCAGAGTTTTACTAATAGAATATTGTAGTGGATGCGAGCAATAGGTTGTCTTTGTTCGTTCTGTATTTCTCTAACCACAACCTCCTCTCAACTTTCTATTTGGCATTAAAGAAACCCGCGCACTTTGTCGTTTAATCCTGAATGTAGTATGATATATCCTTGTGTAGATATACATATTTACTTACTCCTCCAAACGAGTAGGATGTGGCACACGGCCAATTTTCCAACGGACTTTAACAGGATTGAATTCAGAGCTAGGCTGGTTGCTTAACCAAAGTTAAAGTGCCAAGTCTCTCCTACTATTTACCATAGCTGGAGGGAGAAGAGGATGCATACCTTTCCATTTCCTAAGACGGTAACCGTTACACAAAGCGCCCCCTTGTCTTGATATATGTGAAAGAACAAGAATAAACTGTATTTTCTTTGACGTTAAAGAAGATACTATGAAAGACTTATATATTTCTGTATAGAAGAAAATGTTCCAATATGTAGATAGTCGTTTGTGTAGATAAAGTTATTGAGTCTGTTGGTTAAAGAGGAAAGTTTAACACTTACATGTTGAAGTGTGTTATGTGTAAAGCGACACGAGGTTGCTGGAAGCGAGAACCCCCTGTAACGTAGACTGGAGACGCAACTGCTGCGTATTAATTTGGCGAACCTAGAAGACATCTTTGCAAAACAACGATATGAAGAATTGTCTTGGGGGTTTCAATGAGTGGTTTATGTCTGGTATGAGATTTCACAGCATTTTTAACTCAAAACACACAACAAGCAGCAGCAGCAGTATTTTCTTTATCAAAGAACGCAATATTATCTGGTTTTCATTTTCAAGGTAGCCAAATACATTGATTAGCTAATCGAACATCGCTTGCCATAATAAAAGACTGGGGGAAGTTTTGTGGAGACTAAGGTCATTGGTAGTTGTTTGCGCTTGCACAAATATAAGAATCGGGTTATTTGAAAGCAAAGGATTATAGACAAATAAAAACTCTACCCAATAAATAGAATCCATATTTTCTTCTATTTGATACTAATTGGAATATACATACATTCTACGGCGTAATATGAAGTTCTTGCTGTATAAAATGTGATAGTATTGGGTATTAACGTTCCTTACTCATAAATACTACGTACAAATTACGTATAAAGCAGCAATCGGCAATTTTTTAAAAACGGGTGATTAGATGTCTGGTGCCCAATCAAAATCCGGGGGCGTGCCAAAAGTTATTTATGAGGGTAAGGGTAAGGATGTAAATAAATATTTGCCAGTGGGTTTGACCTGCTAAAGATGCAGCTGCTGCAAATGTGATGAATGAGCAACGACCAGAACGTTCACTGCAGCACGCGAATAATAATAATAATAATAATAATAATAATAATAATAAATAATAATAAATCCCCAAAGCTCTGGAAAAGAATTTGGGTGAACTGGGAATCAGAGGAAGAATCGAGACCATGCAAAATACAGCATTGTTGGAATCAGCTAGAATACTCATAAGAGTCCTGGATACCTGAGGAGACTTGCTGTCACTCAGCCTCCAGTAAACCACCAGCTACGGCAGGCGTGAAAA
>CM042150.1:108620754-108673254 GCA_023376005.1 Doryteuthis pealeii | reverse complement strand
ACCTATTTGCACATCTTCCGTTCGTCTCCGATTTGCCAACAAGCATAAGAATTTTGATTGTTCCAAAAATTGAAAAAAAAAAAAATAAATAAAAATAAATAAATAAAAATGAATTAAAAAGACAGGTGTTGAAAGTCACCATTAGAATTTGGAATTTTCTATGCGTAAATAAAAACAAAAGCCAAAAAAATAAAAATTCTTTATCGATGGAATGAAATATGAGAAAGGACGGGAAACTATGTAGTACTAATTTGATTGATTTTTGTGAGATTCATCTAGTAGATCTCTGGTTATGTGGAGTACACATTCATTGCAATTACTCTCAGGTACTCTCTGACCGAATGTAGTAATGGGTTGGGTGACATCTACAAGGTGTGTCAAAAAAGTATCGAGATTTTTTGTACTTTTTGACACACCTTGTATTCTGAAAAAAAGTTCCATTCATTGTTCAATTCTATCTTGGTAAATACAGATTCAAACTCGGCATTTTATGACACACCTTGTATTAAAAAATATTCTTTTTTGATACGATATTAAATATCCAAATGCACAAAATATTAAAATAGCAAATAGACAATAGATATAAAGATAAAAGTAGAATGGATGCGATTCCCTAACCTCTAGACAGGATTGCGTTACGATACCCTTATATACAAAATCTCATTGTATTTTATGCACACACACATACACCCCTATATATATATATATATATATATATATATATATATATATATATATATATATATATATATATATATGTGTGTGTGTAAAATTGGAATTGGAAATGAATCCGACAATACGAGGAAGAATGAATAAAGAAAAGAAAGAACAGAATGGATAATAAAAGGTGAATTTAATCAATATCACTTACACATGTGTTTCGGTCAGTTCATCTTTGTGTACACGATTCAATCTATTATTATCATTAAATAATGAAATGAAATAATAATAATAGAAAAATGTGAAAATATTCCATACACAGAGAAATGAAGGTCGAATTTTCTTATTAAATTTTCATATTACGGATATGTGATATCGTATTAAATAACTTTTAAATACATAGAATTCTAAGAATTACCAGTACTCTGGGTCAGAGTAGAGCTGAGAATAATGGCAATAAATGTATATTCCATACTTCTCTAAGCTCCAAGACTGGATTTTTTTTGGAGGGGTCTTACCCTCAGAAGGGGATATAGTCAATGTATTCTAAGTTTCGCTGACAGGCCGGACTAATTCTAATAATAAACTTATAATTTTAAAGAAAATAAACTTATTAAATTTTGATACCATTTTCATTACTGGTCTAATCTAATTCTTGTTTGATAGAGTGGAAAACGTTATTAAATAACTCATCTATTTTATCTATTCTTTTAAAAATATTTTTGGTGGGCAACACCGTGATTAAAACAACACAAATGAAGATACTCGATTTACATTTTAGAATTTAAGCCGATACAAGGAATTAAAAAAAATATACTGTGAGCCTAAATATGTTACTGAATAAATAGATTAAAAAAAACTATTTCAGAATCAATAGTAAATGATTTAAAGAGCGGAAAAGAGACCGATCGAAACATCGTGATTAAAACAACAAATATTAAGATAATCGAACTCCATTTTAAAATACGTGCCGTTACAAGGAGTGAAAATGAAACTGTCCGCCGAATTTTGCTCCAAAATAGATAAAACTATTAGTATTATCTGTGTTATTCGGAATATTGTCTTCATTGTTATCTGTACAACGTTTCGGCCAATGTACTCTCCGTCCTTCTTCAGGTATTTCTTGTCGGACTCTGGAACCTTCTCGTTGTAATCGGGAGCTATCACGGAATTTTGAATCCAACCCTTTATTCAGTCCACAGGGGTATCCTGTTCTCATTCCGCTAACCTGTGTTAATCAATATTCTATGCTACTGCTGCCCTTGGCCAGGATTGAACCTGCAGTCCAGATATAAGTGTCACTTAGAACTGTCTTAACCTAACTCCTTTATCCACTAGGCCATGTCTCCAATTGGAAACATTGAAACAGTCAGAGAAATAGATAAAATTATCTCAAAATCCACTGTAAAGGATTTAAAAACCGGAAAACAGACCGTGATCAAAACAACGGAGATTAAGATACTCGAACTCCATTTTAGAATTCAAGTTGATACAAAGAATGAAAAAAGACACTGTCAGTCGAAATGTGATAAAAAAAATCAACAACCAAACTGCAGAATATTAGATTGAATTATTCATGAAATGAGGTATATATTCAATCGGGAACGTTTGTAAAATCCTTTTGTGGTCGTTTTTGTTGATGAAAAGGATCTTGAAAATCGATTAGGCATACAGCAGGGTCACTTCAGATGACGGGTCGAAATTGTTGTTCCGGTTTAATCTCAGTGCGATGGATGGAGCCGCAATGGTGGTAGATAACGCTATCACTTAATCAATCATGTGGTGTAAGAAAAAGGAAATTGGAATTAAAAATTAATTTGATCTTGGCGGGAAGGCCAAAGCAGGTCGTAAATAAATGCTTTACTCGCAGGAGATGATTTTTAGGAATATTTGAAAACGATAAAGCACTACAACAGCGAGGAAGTATTATTAATTATCATAATTAGACGAAGGTAAAAAGAAAAGGAGGGTTAGGTTGTGAAAGAGGTGAGCTTGTGCAAAGTTATCATCGTTGGATGGTTGGTTGGTTGGTTGGTTGGTTGGATTTTTACGACATTTTTTGTAGGTATTCAATATTTCTATCAGACTCATTTTTAAGCACATTTTTAAAAATTCATTTATTTCGTAGATGGACCCTAACAGGTACTACCACTCCAGGACAAGGTGAACCTGGGAGTAATAGCCATAAAGGCGTACTACACGTTCCACAGACGACGTGTTTCGGCGTGTGGGGATAGACTTCACGGGCTACCTCTGCCGGGATAGAAACCCGACTGTCCTAATGATACTGACACTCTTTACTTATAGATATACCAAACCATATTACCAATATCAATATCAATATATAGATATATGTGTGTGTTATGTTGTGTGTGTGCGAGAGTATATATATAGAGAGAGAGAGAGAGAAAGAGAGAGAGAGAGAGTGTGTGTGTGTGTGTGTGTGTGTGTATGTGCGTATGTGTTAGTGTATGTGTGTGCCTGCGTATATGCACATGGGTATAAGAAGACAGGAAATGAAACAGATAAGTCTAACTAGTAACTCCAAAGTACAATTATTCGGCCAGGAAGCTTGTGCGAAAGTTTTTGTCGTCAGCACTTTAGCATAACAGACAGATTATCCATAAATCACTACTAAATCGGAGCTACGATTGGCTATTAAGTCTCAGTCGCTCTCTGATCTTTCCAGTTTTGTAATTAGGACCAGAAAACCTTCTCTAAGGAACTTCATAAAGTCCGGGGGATTTTAACGAGGGAACATTACTCACCAACATTAATTGTACTTAGTGAATGTCGGGACTTTGAATGATATTATTGAAAATGCGTGCATAAAGCCAGACATCATTGGAAATGGTTTCCTGGCGAAAGTGGAGACGTTCAAAGATATTATGCAAATAAATCATGATGCTGAGAAAGAAATAAAAGATATATCCGACTCTCACCCACCCCAAGTAATCCGAATTGTAGTCAAAGACGTACTTTATGCAACCTATATCGCTCCCACACTCTCTCAAACACACACACACACACCACACAGACACACACAGACACACACACACATTATATATATATATATATATATATATATATATACAGAGAGAGAGAGAGAGAGAGAGAGAGAGAGAGAGAGAGAGAGAGAGAGAGTCGCAGGAAATGGACTCGTCAACGTGAGTTCAAATCCTGGACGAAGCTGTTGGCATTTCACATAGCGCTAATACCATTGGAAAAGGTATGAATCCAATTCTACCTCCAGCTATGGGTAAATAGCAGGGCAGACTGGACTCTTTAACCATGGCTAGGTAACCAGTCTAGGAGAAGGAAAACTCTGAATTCAAACCTGTTAAACTCCGCTTAAGAAATTGACCTTGTGTCGCATCCTGCTCTGGCGGAGGGGTTGGTAAATATATATATATATATATATATATATATATATATATATATATATATATATATATATATATAATATATATATGCAAACACACATACACACACATATATGCATATTCTGACATACGTATAAATATCAGTTTAATTAATATATATATATATATATATATATATATATATATATATATATATATATATATATAGGCCAGTTTGACTCAGTCGGCAGAGTGTTCGGCTGGGAGCCTCATGGTTCGATACCTGGTTCGATACCGCCTCTCACCAACTCAGCGTGTCAGTTGCACAGGAATCTATGTGATAAAGTAAGGAGCTAATGGTAGGTGTGGCGACCCGCCTCAGACTCTAAAAAACAATCTCCTTGGATTAGCGCTAGTCTGGCTGATACCGGCTTTTACTTACTTTTCTATATGATAAACTGTGACTATCAAGTTTCTGTGCAATTCATTTCGACATGAACATTTTTGAACAAAATCTCTACATATTCTTTACACCATTGTATGGAATTTTTAAGCCAGTCTCATCCTATCGTCTTCTCGGCAATTTGTGTTTTTTCTTTCGATGTAATCAACTGTAGTAGATCCCCTTTTCAATCATATTGGGTAATACTTTTTTTATCATTCAGTGAATTTTATGAAGACTTGAATAAATGTCAGTCGGTCGGCGCAATATCTGGTGAATGTGACAAATATCTGACAATTTCAAAGATAAGCTGTCAGAATTTGTAGCTGAAGTAACACCCCGTCTCGATGATATATCACGTATTTTCTGCTAACGAGTTCTGGAATTTTTTCTCTCCATTGATTGATGTTTGTATTAAAGTAATTGCTGAGCTGTACATGTTCACATTATTTTTTGATCTCCAGAGGGATCATATTGTATAACAGTAACGTTTCTTGAAAATCGACTGTATACACTGCCTCACCATTTGATGAAGATATGTCCATCTTCTACAACGATAAACATTGAATAATTAGCACCTGATATATACAATTAGAAGAACAAGGATAGTAGTAAAAATTCTGAAATTGAAGATGGAAGAGGAGATAATAGAATTTGCTATAAAATAGACTAGCAAAATCAAGGTCGTCTCATTATAAGTAAGGAAAGTGGGTATTTGCCTCATACCCCACTTGTGTGGGCTGGGCACAAGGCCTCGTTTTAACGTGGGTCCACCCACAAGCCGAAGCTCATGAGTGGGAAGGAACAAAAATTGCGTCAATCCCTTCGGCATCCCCCTTAAGGGGGTGCCTCAGGCGCTGGGGAATAAACCCAGCCCTGCCCTGCCCCTAAGGGGGCAGGTATTGCCTGGGTGGATAGCCCCCTGGGAGTATTTGTCTCATACCCCACTTGTATGGACTGGACACAAGGCCTCGTTTTAACGTGGGCCCACCCACAAGCCGAAGCTGGGTGTGAAGGAATAAAAATTGCGTCGATCCCTTCGGCATTCTCCCTCAAGGGGGCGCCTCAGGCGCTGGGAATAAACCCAGCCCTGTCCCCAAGGGGCAGGTATTGCCTGGGTGCATAGCCCTCTGGGAGTATTTGTCTCATACCCCACTTGTATGGACTGGACACAAGGCCTCGTTTTAACGTGGGCCCACCCACACAAGCCGAAGCTGATGGGTGGGAAAGAACAAAAATTGCGTCAATCCCTTCGGCATCCCCCCTTAAGGGGGTGCCTCAGGCGCTGGGGAATAAACCCAGCCCTGCCCTGCCCCTAAGGGGGCAGGTATTGCCTGGGTGGATAGCCCCCTGGGAGTATTTGTCTCATACCCCACTTGTATGGACTGGACACAAGGCCTCGTTTTAACGTGGGCCCACCCACACAAGCCGAAGCTGATGGGTGGGAAAGAACAAAAATTGCGTCGATCCCTTCGGCATTTCCCTTCAAGGGGGCGCCTCAGGAGCTGGGCAATAAACCCAGCCCTTCCCCCAAGGGGGCAGGTATTGGTTGGGGGGACAGCCCCCTGGTATCGACGCTATTAATTTAACACAAATCACCGGTCCAGTGGCCGAAGCACACCGGACCCCCGTCCCGAAGGACAGGTTGGAAATGTCATTATAAGTAAGGAAAGTATGGTTTGGTTTGTAGGATTTTACGACATGTCAATATGTGTTGGGTTATTTTATACCGAATATTGTTCTATTCATGTTTGATGGGTATTCCAAGACTTGAGGTTTTTTTTTTCAGAGCTCTTTTTTTTATTGCATCCAAAGTAAATGCAAGACTCTCATCTTGCGTCTGTCCTCTGCAAATATCTCAGTCCGTCTCCTTCGAACACCTCAGCTGGGACACCCACATTTCTCACTCTCATTCACTCTTCACCCTGTTGTACCTGCTCGACCAATCAGAAGACAATGTCAATGACTGCAACGCTATCACTCATGTGTTGAACTAATTCTGTTCGTTTCTCCATTATTATTTACACTTACATAACACGTCAACCTACCGCTGACATCACATACTGACTTCCACACTCATTATTATTTTACAGTTTCATTGTAACATAACTTAAGCCATTTAAGCTCACTTCCACCATTAGGGTGGGTGAAGCCAGGGCTCACTTTCCCTTTATTATTTACTCCTTTTGAGTTTTCACATCAGCATTAGCTGATGGTCTTTCACTGGGGTCTGAGTGACAGCAGGTCTCCAGGACTCTTCTGAGTATTCTGGCAGATTGCAGCAGTGCAGTGTTCTGAATGGTTTCAATCCTTCCTCTGATTTCCAAACTTTCCAGACCTTTTTCCAATCCTTTTGGGACTGTTCCAAGTGCACCAACTACAATTGGTATCACTTTCACTTTCATATTCCATAACTTTTTCAGTTCTCTGGCAAGATCCAGATATTTGTCCATTTTTTTCATGTTTCTTTAGCTTCACCCTGTGATCTGCTGGCACAGAAAAATCCACCAGTTGACAAGTTCTTTCTTTTTTGTTTATCAACACTAGGTCTGGTCTTCTTGCTGGGATAAGGTGATCCGTTTTTATTTCAAAGTCCCAGAGAATTTATGCGTTTCGTTCTCAAGAACAGATTCTGGTTTATGCATATACCATTTTTTTGCATGGTCAAAATTAATTTTTTTTGCATAATTCCCAGTGGATCACCTTCCCAACCCAGTCGTGTCTAGTTTTGTATTCTCGTTGTGCTAATTTGCTACATTCGCAGAGTATATGGTTTACAGTCTCATCTCTATTCCCGCAAGTATTATTATTATTATTATTATTATAAATTATTATTATTATTATTATTATTATTATTACGAGTTTTTCACACCAGCATTAGCTGATGGTGCTTCACTGGAGCCTGAGTGATAACAAGTCTCCACAGGTCTCAACATATCTGACTACTCAATCCAATATTAACAATGCTGTTGTCTAGATTAGGCATGTAAAAAAAATGCGGCCCTCAGCAAGCACAGGTTCGGCACCCAGGCAGACAGCGCTTCCATACGTCCCTTTTACAGTATCCCAGGTTTTAAAATGTTTTTCCAAAAATTCCTGGCCGAAAATGGTACGTAACACCGTGTAGAATCGTTTTTGCTTGCTAATGGCAAACGAAGCCACACGATTCTTATACGTAATTTCTAATTTTTTCCTGCTTTTTAGTTTGGTTCTTTTCTTAAATGTTTCCCTATTTCTGTACGTACGTATATTATACCGAAAATCTTTTTTTTTACGTATATATCTATTTTCGCTTTCCAGTCTTTAAATGTTTGTTATACATTACTGTGTTTATGTGTAACGGTTGGGTATTTGCTTAACTCTATTATTCACCTGCTGGACCAAAGACAACTAATTCCCAACCCACGCACTCGTAACCGAGGAGAATAATGACCATATGACAATTATCCAGGAATAAATTAGAATTTAAAGGACTGGCACATTGGTCAAACTTTCAAACTTGAATAGTAATTCCCCTAAACCTGACCATATAGTAATTACTCCAGCACAATTCTCATATCTCAACTAATTCATCAAGAAATATACATTGCTTTGAAAAGATACTAGAAGGTCCTGTGGATATACCACAGTATGATAATTTAATTATTACAACCTTTGACAGGTTTACTTCCAGGAAATAAGCAATAGGGGTAATTTGAACGAAAAACGGCCAGTCCACGCTGCAAAAAAGGAATGTCGTAAGCCCCCATTTGAGTATCAAAAATCTTCTTAGAAAAAACGTTGATTTTTAAATTAAACAACTCAATAAAGGTTTCTGCCCTATTGGCCGGGGCGTTAGAATGCACCGACTGCACCTCTGCAGAGAGGTAGGAATCCCCCAATGGGGCCACCTGTTTGCCATGGGTGGCGGTCCGTGATGCTTAAGGACGGAGTCTTGGTGGATGAGCAGTCCATGACATGCAACACTCCACTTAGAACCTTACTTAGGCTAGACGGGCGGTTGGAGAGGCCCCCTCCAATCAATCGGCTGACCATGTCAAGCCCTAGCACCTATATGATTGCCCCAACCCTATTGCCCTTATGGCAAGCCCCAACCCTTATTATCATACAAGGCGGTGACTGAGGGTCTACATGTCCTGGGAATGACGTTAAACTCTATCTGATGGTGAGGTTCCAGTTTTGGAGGTTTGGGGAATGTGGAGCACCCCTTCATCACCATTGTTCCTTGGTCCACTCTGACCCGGAGTGGTAGTACCTGTTAGGGTTAAATAGAAAACATGAGTTTATAAACAAAATTGTATTATCCATTAAAAATGAAATTATTTCAAAACTTTGTCGGCATTAAACATTTTTGAATACCAAATTACCAATAGAAGTATTCGGCATAAAATAACACAAGAACAAAGCACTGCAACCCCAGAAAAGATAAGATGAAGTGAAACCCGATACCATCACTGGGATCAGGAGAGAATGTATAAAGAAAAGCTGAATTTATTTGTATACCATTTTCAATAAAGAACGTGATCTGACAAAATTCAGAGGCTTTCAGATACCCTTGGGTGGAAATGGATCATAATCACTTAATACTTTCATAATTAAAGCTTTTAGTCATTACTAATTACTTTGCTCTGTTTATAAAAATTAAGCTTTGAGCTCTCAAATCGGAGCTGAACTTTTAACACCGTACCGTTGGAAGAAGGAACCAGCTCAGAAATCCTAATACCAAATTACTTGGTACCCCACCAATGAATATATATATATATATATATATATATATATATATATATATATATATATATATATATATATATATATATATATAGAGAGAGAGAGAGAGAAAGAGAGAGAGGGGAGATAGCTATGAATATACTTATATATGAACACACTTTATATATATATATATACATATGATAAACTTAAATAGAGAGATATTGAGAAACAAAGATAGAGATAGAGATAGATATGAACAATTTCAGATAGATCAATAGATAGATAGATAGATAGATAGATATGAACAGACTTAGAAAGATTCCCATGAAAAAAAAATCAAATATATATATAGATAGAGGAAAAGATTGGGTGAAGTCCACCAAAAATTAATGTCCCTAGTAATTTCAGTGCCATCATCAGGAGTAGATTTAATTGAGTGGGTTCCAGGTTAATTTTAAACACAGAAAGGGACTAAACAGCCGTATTAGCAGTGGGAGTAAATAGGATGGGGAACTCAGAAATTATTTGAAACGGCTGGGGATTAAGAAGCTGCTCAGAAAACTAGGTAAGATCGTTTTTGAGTTTGAGTTTTGTTTAACGGCATATCAACCTCTGTGGGTCATTTAATGCCAAAAAGGTTATTTTGGATTTCAGACTTTAAGGTTGTGGTTCTATGGAGATAATTGGTTATGTTCTGTTATATTTTGTTGAAAAGGTTGCTTTTTTTAATAAAATTTAAAATGTTTTCAGGGTTTGTATTCTTGAAGATGTCTTTCAGGTTTCTAGCTTGATAGTAATTTGCGCGGATATGTTTAAGTCTGTTACAATTTAGAAGGATATGCTTGGTTGTAAGTTGTACTTTGCATGTTGGGCACACTGGGGCACCTTTTAACAGGTACGAATGGGTAATGTAAGATCGAAAATAAACTCGTCAACACACAACACCATTGTTACCTTATTCTTTACACCTGCATTGTGATAGCCTTCAAAATCAACCTCCAAACCAATATATACACAATGCTTCAAGCAAATTATAAAACACTCTTATATATATATATATATATATATATATATATATATATATATATATATATATATATATATATATATTTGTTAACAAATAATTACGACCATTTTCAAAAATGTTATTTTTTCCCTAAATTTCTAGCAGCCTTATGTTTACCATCACTAATATTCGGTCAGTATTGGCATAGGTATTGTAGAAACGCCAAATAACAATTGAATTTACGAAATAATTTATTCATAACAAGAAAAATAATAAAACAAGATAATTGCACGTTTCAAAATTGTTGGCACCTGTACGATATTTAATGATCAAAAATAAAAATAATATACCTATTTTTTGGCTAATAACTTATTGCAATCAGCAAGGATAATTTTCAATAAGTTTTCAATTCAACACGCAATAATATCCAACATTGCCCATATCACAATTTCATTCAACTCTCAATCTGTCAGTGGGTGTCCGTATGTCTGTGTCTGAGAGTGTCTACGGTTATGAACTAGCAGGACCTGTGGATATACCCCAGTGTGATAATTTAATCATTACAACATTTGATATATTTACTTAAGAGCTAAGAGCACCACCCATCACAGGTGTCATTCACACGGCATCCAGAATCAACACAGAGCTGATTTTCATAGGTTCGTGCACACACACACACACACACACACACACACATATATATATATATATCTTCTATTATTATACTAAAGCTGAGTTTATCAACCTTCTCCAGCTAAAGGATTTTTTTCTATTTATGTTATGGACACAATATTTATACTTAGATATTCCTTGGTGTTAGCACTACAAAGTGTATGAAAAAAAATTCAGTTTAATTGGTTTAATTAGGCGTAATTAGCAATTAAGTCAACGACCGACCAATCCCTGTCTTGGAGATTAACTGTTGCTCTTGCCATCTCGCTATGTCAGTAAAGGTACTCTCCTCCTACTCTGTATTTGTCAGTTAGTGAGAGTGCCTGTAAGATCTGAAAATATCAGCAGTGACGCCCCATCCCATTACCTACGTACGTAGATTCACCCCCCTTTCATTTCTCCAGGCTAAAGAGAATTTTTTTTTTTTAATAAATTGGCGTAAATCAGGCTTTAAAATAGATTTTTTTAAATTACTTTAATTATTAATTTATAGAGTCAAATTTACATGATATAAACTTACTTAAAAATAATCNCTTAACATGATTATTAAACTTACTTTAAAATATTTCATGTTGGGTAAAAAAAAAAAGTAGTTATATATTTAAATGTGATGGGATCTTTTTCAAATGAGCAAACGTTGACTCCCCCCATCGTTTAACTAAAACAAACTAAAAGAATACATTGCTGACTAAACTCCTTGATTTTTGGTAATTTATCTATCTTAAATAGTGAATCAATCAACTTATTTGGTAAGTAGATAAATTGTCTTTGTTTTTTTTCGGAAAAATTAAAAATAAATTTAGCTGCGAAATAATTCAAATCAGCTTATTTTGTTTTAAAATCAAGATTTGTGGCTTAAAGTTGGCAAATTTTTTATAAGAAGTAATATTAACATTACCGACAAAACTTAGTTACCTTAACCCTAAAACCGTAAAGAATTTGCAAAAAAACTTAATTCATGCACTGTATTTAACTGTCATCCCCAAATAAGTTTCATTTTGACGACGATTGCCAAGTTTCCGATTTAAGATGTTTTGAGATTAAAAAATGTACGAGATAAATAATACACACACATAAACAAACCAATGCCTTTTTATTTTAACTAAGTTTTGTCGGTAATGTTAATATATACTTATAAAAAAATTTATTATGTTTCCTACAGTTTTTAATAGAAAACAAATCAAGAGTTTATTAGAAATAAGTTGTTTAGAATTAAATTGTCAGCTACGACATAATTTATTTACTAAAAGAATAGGTAAATGAAATTATTAGTAAGACCATATAGGTCTTACTAATAATTCATACCTATTCCTTTAGTAAATAAATTATTTTCCTTTACTTTAATTGCCATTAAATTTTAATTCTACTTAAATTCATTTACATTTTAAAATTATCTGGCCATATTTCTTATATTATTCTATAGCTGATTTAAGGCGTTTTTCCGAAAAGTTAAAGCCAACTCGTTGTATTTGTTTAAAAATTCGTGGAATTTACAGTAGGTACACCATTGACCTGTGAAATTTAGCCAGCCCCCCCCCTCATAGTTAACACAATGACACTTACAGTATATTTATATTTTTCTTGAAATTTTTTTTTCCATCTAAAGAAAAACATCAAAATAAAACTACCTTTGTTGGTTATTTTTAAAAAAAATTTTTCAGCAATGCAGGATAGAATAATGAAAGATTATGATTGAAAAGACAATGTTTTCATTTTTGCCATCTGTTAAATCAACTGAAATTTAAAGCCGTAGCTAAATACAAGTTACCGAATAAGCAGGATTTTAAAAAAATTTTTATTGAAAAATCAATTAATAATGCTGAATTTTCACGAACAATTTTCCATAAATGTTTACCATTGGAATGTAAATACATCTTGAAATAGTTTTTTTTTAAAAAATATATTAGGCGGAAATATTTTTTTACGAGGTCTATTCCCCCCCCACCTATTTTCTTTTATGAGATAATAAAAAATGACGCGTCAGAAAATGTTTTTTCTTTTTTTCTATAAAGATAAGAGTCTGAATAACTAATATCAATGAAATTGTATGAATGTACGAGGTGTAGTTTTTTGAGAAAATTAATGAAATCGGAATTAAAAGTGCTAAAAAATGTCATAATATTAATATTGAAAACTTTTTTTTGCTTTTGTAATTGGTATGTACTATATATTCTATTAAATTGTTCCAAAAAAAAAAATTTTTTTTTATTAAGAAATTAATTTTTAAGAGATTTTCAATCTTTGTGTGATTAAATATTTTTATTTTCTGCCGTGAAAATAAATTAATTTTTTTTTCCTTGCGATCGAAAAATCGAATTTTTCACGGGATATTTAAAAATTGAATTTTATTAATTCAGGGTGAACTAACAAACATTGTCCGATACGAGCTCGATTAATATTTTTAAAGAATTTGTAATTTTTATTGTTTAGAATAGTAATGTATGTCGCTTAGATATACGGAAGGACATAAGCTGACGTATTTGTTTTACAAAGAGACGAGACGCTTCTAAGTAACCGAAGTTTGTATCCTGTTAGGCTGACATGTGTTAGCGTGAAAAAAATATTTTATTTAACTTTTTTCAATAATTAAAATAAAAAGTAAATAAATAGATTATGTTTATCAGTTTTTCTCTTAGAAAAAATATTCAAATTTTCATTCCATACTTTTACTTGGTTAACTCGTAAAAGGGAAATAATTGTTAACTTTTCTGTCTATATTACGGTCTGAAAATTACCCCTTCGCATGTAATACGGATAGTTTGTTTATTTTTTAAGATAGCGATGTAATTTTTCCCAAATCAAAATAATTGATCTTTGCATTAACTATTTTTCTTTGTAACAACCCTGTTACGATCTTTTTTTTTTTACGGAGATTTTTGATAAACAAAGTTCGGAAATACTATTTCCGTTTTATTTCAAGATGGCGCTAAAACGGTTTGGTGGTACCTAAAGACCATATAGCTCACTATAATATTTTCATACCTATTCCTTTTTCGTAAATAAATTATATTTTCCTTATATTATATATTTACATTTAATCTACTTAATCTTTACATTTTATAAAAAGTTATCTGGCCATATTTCTTCTTTATATATATTATTCTTATAGCTGATTTAAGGCGTTTTTCCGATTTGTTTAAAAATATGTGGTGGCGAATACAAATAAAAAATATATTTTTAAAGGAAGGTGTATATACATTTTGCACCGCTAATTTTTTTAGTTTTTTTAGATGCGTTATGCATAATGGTAGAGATGTGCAAAACGCGGACTTTCAAAATGTCCGTTTAATTGTTTAAAATATTTTAAAAACGTCAATAAAAAATGGAAAATTAACTTTTTAATGTTTTCTCTTACGTTTAATATAAGAACAATTCCAAGTTTATGTTTGTAAAAAAAAAGAAATTTCTCTTACATAAAAACCTACATATTTTGCATTTCAAAGTAAATTGCCGTACAGTCCCACTTCTTGTTGACAGTTATCGCATCTTGACGTGTGACCTTATTATAGTATTGAAGGGCTAAAGTATAAAAAATTATTTTATGAAGCAAAACAAATATACTAATTTAGCATTTCCTTGATGCCTCACAATTTAATTCTTAATATTATTGAAAAAGAAAGTATATTCAGAATTACAATTTTAGAATATTTATAATAAAATTTAACTGACTTTTGTATCTGCTGTCGATATATAGATTGGAGAATTATTTGTTTCCAAATAAATAATATAAATCTTCAAACACTGTTGTTTGAGTTTTATTTTACAGAGTATAATTATACATGCGTCATGGATTCTAACCTATTAACTTCTCCAGAACACAAGCAAGAATATTTTTATACAATATTTTCTTTGATTTAAATAATACGATTTGCTTTGTACATTAAAGAAAAGTATTTATTTTACATTTTTGGTATTTTTAAAAAATCCTGAAAATATAAAATAAAAATGTAGACAATAGGAACTTTGTAATATAAAATTCTTTTGGAAATAATCTAACAAAAAAAAACCCCAAAAAGAAAAGATAACATTATTTCTTATATAATACTATATGTTTAAGATGCCCTATTTCCAAACCTATTATTAGTGAATTTACGTTTTTTTTACATATGTTCCATCATAAAGTTCTAGAAATGTAAAATTTATTTATGTACAAAAAAGAAAAAAAAAAAAAAAACTCGGGGGGGATCAACGCGTCGGAACAATTGTGCATTTTATCAGCATTAATGCATTCTGCTCCTTGCCCCTATAAAACGTTTAATGAGCCTCTGAAAATCGAACCAGTGCTATTATGAACTCCTACTGGGTAAAAAACAGTCCTGCATAATTTCCTACAATAAATAAATTAAACTCTCTCTCTTTATGTCTGTGTTTGCTAAAATATGTTTATATTTCTTGCACTCCCATTATTTTACATACTAAATATATTTTCTTGAGATTTGACTGTCAACCTAATATATATCTATAATATGCTTAACCTACAATTAATAAACTATCAATACCTGTTATAAAAATATTTTTAAAAGGCAAGACACTAATATCTCACGAAATCTCTATGCAGTGGAACATCACCCTCTATTAACTCCATTAAAACCAGTTCATGTTTTTATATTATAATAAAGCATCTCCAGCGTTGTTATATAAACCCTGAAATTGTGTTACAATTAACGTGAGCTATGGGAATATTTTTATCTAATATAAGCCATGTTAATCGAGCATAGTGAAAGGCATGGTCTCCAACTATCAGTCATATAGAAATCTGGATTCAGTGACAGTTAAAGCAACAGAATCTTCACAAACCAAGCTTATTGATTCTTACTGTACAACTGCACCCAATTGGACACTAACATAGACCTAGAGTAAAACTACATGACTGATAAAGCATGATTAATTTCAAAAAGTTTGGGAAGCAACATCCCATGAGAAAGCAGCTGTTATGCCCACTTGCCATTATCACGTACAAACAATCTGAGTAAAAATGCTGACAACTGCTGGAGGAATCAAGGACAAACGTCATATGTTTTTGAATAATAGAAACCAGCAGACAGGCACCCCAGCTAGTGGAACAGTTGAATCAAGCAGGTACATTGACCCAACTCTGTACAATAATTTGGATTTGTGAAGAGACCTCTTGAACAATAATTGATAGGATAGCAGATTCAGAATAGAATTCTATGATATCATGATTAAATCCTTTACTTACCTTTATAATTACAAATAACTAAACCAAGTGACCGTCTCTTACCGTTTCTCCTTTGAGTCATTTTGAAAATGTGTTATACTCCAGTAATTAAAATAACTATTTGACAGTTTGGAAAACTTAAATTAGTGAAATATATTAATATAAAATAACTTAGATGTACATAATATACTACAATGTCTAAACAAAACATAGGCCATACTATTTTGGACTCAACCTATGGTGGAAAAGTAGGGAAAATGTGAATCCCCAGAGGACCCAAGCTTCATTCTTTGAATGTAATGATTACAATTTTTCCCTGATGTGTATAGATGATTATACCCTGTCTTTTACAAATTTTTCGGCATTACTTGTTTTCATTCTCCTTATGTCTGGATGAAGTTTAGGGATTGTAGTATCCGCATATAAACCAGTCTTCATTTTTGATGTACTGGGATACATGTTCCTGTATTGTAATTAACTCCTGTCCTAAATAAAAAGGGCATTACTTTTTTTTTATCGGTCATCCCTCATAAATTCCAATATGTGCATTGAGCAAGATATTCTATGATCCATTAAGGAAAAAAAGGAGGTAAAGAAATTAAATTGCTGTATAATGATTATTTTAATAACTTTAAACTATTCTCCTGGCAATGTCGTTCGGTAGCTCTCCCCGCTTACGTATCCAATACAATGCAATAATTCTGTATCAATTTTTAAATCTTCACTGAATATGATTAATATTTTCATTTAATTCCATGGATGTCATCTCCATCAGACTCTTCATTTCCTTCGGATTTTTTAGTCCACTCAATTCCTAAAAACCTCAAGAGCACACCGAATGTGTTATTAAACACAACGGAGAGTCTCAACAGTTCTTTTAGAAACGGTTTCCAATACTGACACATATTTCTATGATTATTGTGCGATATTTACTATCATAGACTACTGATAGTCTTATTGCCATAAATAATAATATTCTCGCTACCTACTATACTAAATACTTATAATGCAAATCGTGCGCTGTCCCACGAGTCTCTAAATCCTATTGTCGTCGCTGACAATTGATCACTCAAGCGCTAAATACCTCTCTCCTCTGGAAGGTACTGATCCCTCTCTGCATCCAATAATGTTCTGGAATTATACTAATAGTGGTGTACAGCACTCTCATACTATATCCTTTGGTTATTGGCAAACTGTCTAGGGAGAAGAAAAACTCTGAATTTCACAAACCGTTGAACTCCGCTAAAAATTGCACATGTGTCACATTCTGCTTCGTGCGGACGCGGTGGTTTAAATAAACTAATATTTTCTGTATAATACGTGATACTCATATTTTATTTTGTCTATTTTGGTTAAATATATCTATATAGATATAGTATTATATATATATATTCAAGTCGCCGGTGTGGCACGGATATCCATTGAAATCTCCTCCATCCGTCCCCTATCGCTCATCATTCTTCGGGTTGGTCCTCTGTGCAGCAACTGATCCTCACAGACTGTGATTCGAATTCGACTTATAGACTAAGGTCGTCCTTGCTAGTGGTGCTTTTAATCCAAGTTTCGCCCATCTAGATGTGTGGCATTCCAGCAGGGAGGATGATCTGTCTTTAGTGAAGTATTCGTGTCGAGCCTCATCGACGGTTCATAATCGCTCTGATAAACTGAGTTCAATGTCTTTTCGCAAAAAGAACAAAACTCAAAGTTAAGGCTACTTTGATCTACCATAAATTAACATATTTCTAGATACTTTAGGCCAGTTAACATCTCCTTCTACGAGCAAACACGGACTTTAATGCACCACACTCGAACCATATCAGGACCTCTGGGACTGTTAACGTATAATAATTCTCAGTTGGAAATACGAGTTGATGTTCTAAATAACATATAATTCGCCAGTCTGTGCAGCCATAAACAGTGACGGAATTGTGCCTATTTTTACGGCTGAATTTTTCGAAAATGTTTTCCATCTTTAACTTGGTGTGGAATTTGCAAAAACAATATTACATTTAATAGATTTTCCATTTATACTAGTGTTTCCTATTTATCTAGTGTTAATTTAAAAAAAATTAGTTTATGTTTATATATATTCATTATCATTAAACGTGTTTCTGTATAATGTAGCATTGGTAAAGAATCATATAAAATTTAAAGAGAGGGTTTTGAGATTTCTATGTCTTGTGTTGTGGAGGAACTTCAAGAATCTGGAAGTACTTTTTACAAAATTTCTTTTGTTCATATAATATTGTATTGTAGTGAGAATTATCCACACTGGCTGTTAGGGCAGGTGTGTTTCTGTTCTTTTCCAAATGTTGGCCTATTTGAACTGCCTATCAGAAAGGTACATGTTGAGGCTTCTCAAGTTCTGAATTGTTCTGCATTTTCTGTTAACATCTACGAACCATATTTTTGTATTTTGTGTTTACAGATATCTACACAAAAGAGGGATTTTAAATGTGTATATATGATGACGGTTGTTTATATGCAAAACTCCAATTGGTGAGGGCGGATTATGTTGATAAGGATAACTAAGTATGATTTATTTTCACATTCTTTCGTCATCGTTTTAATTAAATTGTTCTTCTATCTTAGCGTGTCAGTGGGGGTGAGAGCTATATTGCTTTGAGGATTATAAGAATTCATACATTTTGCCATGGGTATAGCACTGTGAAAATGAAAACATGGCTTTCGTCCAGGATTTGAACTCGAGTCGCCCTGTCCATTTCCTACGACGGTTATCATTCCACTACGAGTGTCTCTGAAGAAGTATTTAAGATTATTTCTTTGTTTAATGGCGGATTATCACACTTCAGGGTTATTTAATGTGAGAGCCATCCTTGTGTATATTTACCAAACGCTTTGAACGAGTAGGATGCGGCACATAGTCAATATCTTAAGACAGGTTTAACAGGTTTGAATCCTGAGTTCTCCTTCTTCTAAATCAATGGCAATATCAAGGTAAAAGAGCCCAATCTGCAATGCTATTCACCCATTGCTGGATAGAGAATAGTTGGATCGATACCTTTCCCACAGCCTTGTCAAGGATTTGAACTTGTGCCGCTGAATCTATTCCCAACAACATTTATACCACGCACTTCCACAAAGCCATTCTTGTTTAAGAACAATAGCGTGCTATTTAACCCATAGTGTGGGAGTCAGAGGGTTCATAACTTTCCCAAGTGTATTCGTCTGAAAGTAAACGTAATAGCGCAACTGGAGTTTGAACCAGCTTACTACGATATCGCTGGCCAGCATGTCAGCCAACACGTGACGGGAACTCCCATTTTTAGATAAGTTTAATTTAACTACATTAGAAAAAACAATATCCCCTTTCTTAAGGTCTCGGAGAAACTATATATATATACGTGTGTTTGTGTGTGTGTTAATGTGTATATAGAAATAATGTACTCGAGTTTCACCATCAGGATCTTCAGGCAATAATACAATCATAACCGTTGAAACCAGTTTCACAGTGGTGGTAAACGCTATGTAAATTGAATGCCTAATTTCAAAAGTTCAAAGTCAAACACGATACTGTTAAATGCTCTCGGTTATAGCATTGAATTATTCGGTTAATATTTATATCGAGCGTCAATATTGCGATTAACTCCATAATTCATTTCCCGGTAAATCATTCTTCTTAATAATAATAATAATAATAATAATAATAATTATATATATATATATATATATATATATATATATATATATATATATTAACGTAACGGGAATCGAACTTGTTTATTACGATGTCGTAGTCCAGCACATTAACCAGTACGCTAAGAGAGCTATACAATTATTAAAGAGATTTATTCTTTTATTTTCTGAGATTTTTTACCTTTTACCGCCACATTAAGAAAAGAAATCATTATCATTATTGTCATCTTTAAAGTATGTACCAACACCTCCGCTACGGGCGGGGCATGACACGAGGTCAATTTCTAAGCGGAGTTTAACAGGTTTTAATTCAGAGATTCCTTCTAGACTCGTTGCCATACAAAGGTTAAAGAGCCCGGTATTGACACTAATTACCAATAACTGAAATGAGATTAATTAGATGCCTACATTTTCCATGAGTATTAGAGCTATGTAAAATGCAAACAGATTGGTTCAGGGTGTGAACTCGGGTCTTCATGTCCAGAGGATCTCACTTGAAACGAAATGCTTATTAATATTACATAAGAATACATTAAACCATAGAACTGTGCAAATTATTTCTATTGGAAAGAAAAAAGAAAAAGAAAGGAATAGAACAAAGAAAAGAGAAATAAGGAAAAGAACAACAAAAAGAAAGAAGAAATTGGACAGCAAAAATAAAGAGAAAAATAAGGGAAAACAATTTCTCTGAATGTTTGAGATGAGGCTTGAAGATTAGTATTATTAGTCCAATTGGACACATGGCCGAGTGAATTAGGCAGTTTGGTGAAATGACAGTTCTAAGTGACAGTTATCTCTGGTTCCCGAGTTCAATCCTGAGTGAAAGCAGTTAGAAAAATAATTAATTAGCACAACTCCTACCCCAGCTATGGTTAGCGGAATGAGAACAGGATACCCCCATGGAATAAATAAAGGGTTAGGTTCAAAGTTCCGTAATGGCTCCCGAATACGACAAGAAAGTTCCCGAGTTCGAAAAGAAGGTTCCCGAATCCGACAAGAAATACCTGAAGAAGGCCGGAGGGTATATCGGCCGAAACGTTGTACAAATAACAATGAAGATGGGGACAATGGTCCGAATAACACTAATAATACTAAGGGAAAACAACAAAATGAATGATTGAAAAACAGAAATAGGAAAGGAATACTTGAAAACAATTAACTCTTAAGTAACAAAAATGTAAATATAACTGTACAATGAACGTGATACCCTAACTTTCATGGCGCAAAATAACCATATATATATATATATATATATATATATATATATATATATATATATATGTGTGTGGTGTGTGTTGTATACATATATTTATACATACATTATATAATATATATAATATATATATATATATATATAATATAAAATGAATATATATTCGTTTGGTTGGGAATATATATATATAATATATATATATATATATATATATATATATATATATTATATATATAAATATAAAAATTTTCTATTAACGGTTTTTATTCATTTGTTCACTTTTGTTTTTTGAAATTATGACACGCTCACACCGTTGCTACACATTGCTACACATTGCTACATTGCAACATCTTACCGAATGTCAGCCTTGTTCTCAACAAACTTTTTAAGAAAGAAAAAAAAAGAAAGAGAGAAATAAGAAATTACAGTTATTCGCCATTCATTAAAGGAGGAGAAGAAGAAAGAGAGGAAAAAAAGGAGAGGAAAAGGAAATAAGAAGAGAAATTATAACCACACAAATATAAAAAAAAACAAAAACATAAGCACGTCATTTCTGAAATCCGTCTCTGACGATAAAGCTTCGCTTTGAAATCGATTAGACATATAAAACATCTTTTTGTCTTTATTTTTTACGCATTGTATTGCCTTCGAATTTTATTATTTTATATATATATATATATATATATGTATATATATATATATGTGTGTGTATGTGTGTGTATGTATATCTGTGTGTGTATGTTTATGTGTGTATGTATATGCATGTATACATATATGTATGTATATATATGTACATATATATGTGTGTGTGTGTGTGTGTGTGTGTGTGTGTATGTATGTGTGTAAAGAGCTGTCCGCTCTACTATTTAGCCATAGCTGGAGGGAGAATAGTTGGATGGCAAACTTTCTCAAGTGCATTAGTGCTATGTGAAATGCAAACAGCATTTGAACTCGGGTCACCGAGTCTATATCCTACCCAGGAATATATGGGATCTATTCAAGGAACCCTAATGCACAGTCGTAATAAAAGTGTCATTGGGGTAAACCCAAAAGAGGACTCAAATGCCGACAAATTTGGAATCCTAATGTCAATATTTCTTGCCCATTAAAATACGAAAAAAAAATGGTTCAATGTATTTTTTTATCCAATCAGAATTTTTTTTTATAAGTTTTTCCAACTGTTGTCTTCATCATTATTGTTATTGATATATCCGGGTTAAGGGATATATTATGAAGTTGATAGTAAGGTATATTATCGCAGTAGTAGCTGGTGCGTCGAGTAGCAGTACGTCTTACGAGCAGTCGTGGTGGTATTCTGACTAGTAGGCTAGTAGGCGGTTGTACTACCACAGTGTCGAATATTTATAGAGGACACTGTCCAATCAGATTATAGTGAGGGGATACCAAGGTATTTACATATTCATTACATCAGTTATATACATACAAAACGTTTCGGCTGATATGACCTCTAAACTTCTTCAGGTTTTTCTTGTCAAACCTTCCCGTCTAACTCGGAAGCCTTCATATCGTGATCGGAAAACTTCTCGGTACTTCGAACCGAATCCTTTATTCAATCCATTTATCGGATAAAAGCATTAAGCAGATGATGACAAAAATCTGAAAAATCTAGATAATAAAATTATCAAGCCTCGTCTCAAAAATTTAGACAAACTAATTCCTTTTCGATTTTTGATCCAATTTGAAACGGCTAATCATTCTTTTAAAGTAATTAGGACAAAAATAAAAATTTGGATTTTCATCCGGCATATTTTGAAAAGTAATTCTTTCAGTTCTTCTTCTGTATCCATTTTCTATAATTAGTATTAAGAAGTGAAAAAAAGATTTAATTAAAAAAAAAAATGTTTTCCACATGTGACAATTTCCAGATGTCGACTTTCAATGAACTTTATTACTGACTCATCGCTGTGAGCAAATTACTTTTGTCAGGTAAATGTCTACCAATGTCTTCTTTCTCGAAAAAACACAACACATACACGCACACACAGTAACACACGCATACAATGATATGTACATACTCATATATATTATATATATATATATAATTATATATATATATAATATATATATATATATATATATATATATATGTACTTCTCTTTCTCTCTCTCTTCTCTGTCACACAGACACGCACAACACACACTAACACACACATATACACACTAATACACACACACACACATATACACACTAATACACACACACATACACACACACACACACACACACACATATATATATATATATATATATAATATATATATATATATACATACACACTTACGTATTCATAACATTAAGTTCACCTGTGAACTAACGTTACCCTACGTGGTGCCATAGACTTCTTTCTAGCTCATACACATACACACATACTGACACATACTCACGCACACACGCTCACATACAAACACACTTATAACACACACATACACACACATACACACACACACACACACACACACATATATATATATATAATATATATATATATATATATATATTATACCCCCACACACGTATTGATAGGATAAAACTCACTTGTCAACTTATATTGTTCTACGCAGAGACATGAACTTTATTTTGTAATGAAAGCAAAAAATATTTTTTGACACATGCAATAATTATAAGTGCATATTTCAACCTGATGATTTATACAGCGTAGCCCATAGAAGATTGTCACATAAAAAAAGTTAATCATTTAGTCTTAAAATATAATCCAACGAAATACATTTTACCTATTTGCTAGAAATAACATCTTGTAGACTGCCTCCATTTTCACAGATACAAAGTTTGTACCTTAATTGGAGCATTTTATATGATTTGCTCAAGGTTTCTCGGGTCAATTCTCTTACTTTTGCACAATTATTCCTGAGCTATTGCAATGTCTTAAACACATTTAAATATACTGTCGTCTTTAAATAACCCCACAAAAAGAAGTCAAGTAGACAAAGCAGACAAATAGGGAGGCCATTTGAATTCTGATTTTTAAGAAATTATTTAGCCACCAAAAATTATTTTTATTGCAATTATAAACCTCTCAGTTGAATAGTAAAATTCTATTATTTTAATTTATTATTTCCCATTGTAAGATGACGATTTCAATTTGTGAGGGATATTTTATTGAAAATGACAGACACGAAGTTAATGCGTGCCTTTTTTATTCAAATTTCCTTTTTGGCGACGTAATATTGCGACTGCAGTTGAAGGCAGTTTTTTTTTTTTTTTAAGTCGGAGGCATGTTAGTGAAGTCTTCCTCCCTCTCTGACTCATGTCACCTTTTTTCTTTTAGTACACCGTCCCTTCCTCTCTCCTCCCCTATGGCGTCCTTGGCCGGCTCTCGTTGCTTTTACCCCGGCTTCCTCCCACATCCCTCTACGCTCACGGCCCAGTATTTCGCCCTGGGCAGAGTGGGACTGGGTAAGGTGATGAGGGGATTCACACAGCTCGAGAACTTGACATCGATATTTACCAGAACTGCCGCCGGGCTGAAGTAGGAAAAGAGACATTTTGACACAACTGGAGTGATGGATTGTATAACTGCTTAATCAAGGTAAACATGGAGTGGAATAGTGAGGAAGGAGCTTCTTGACTAACAAAGAGTACCTTGGTTTGAATTCTGAGTTTTACTTATAGATATTGTAGCGGTGGGAGCAATAGGTTGTCTTTGTTCGTTTTGTATTTCTCTAACCACAACCCTCCTTTCAACTTTCTATTTGGCATTAAACAAACCCGGGCACTTTGTCATTTAAGCCTGAACGTAGTATGATATATCCCTGTGTAGATATACATATACTTACTCCCAACGAGTAGGATGTGGCACCGGCCATTTTCAAGCGGAGTTTAACAGGATGAATTCAGAGTCCTCCCCTAGCTGGTGCTTAACCAAGGTTAAAGTGCAAGTCTCTCCTACTATTTACCCATAGCTGGAGGGAGAAAGGGTATTTTCCATTTCCTAAGACGGTAACGTTACACAAGCGCCCCATGCTTGATATATGTGAAATAACAAAATAATCTGTATTTTTTTGACGTTAAGAAGATACTAGAAAGACTTATATATTGTAAGAAGAATGTTCCATATGTAGATAGTCGTTTGTGTAGATAAAGTATTGATGTTGGTTAAAGAGAAAGTTAACACTTACATGTTGAAGTGTGTTATGTGTAAAGCGACACGAGGTTGCTGGAAGCGAGAACCCCTGTAAGTAGACTGGAGACGCAACTGCTGCGTATTAATTTGGCGAACTAGAAGACATCTTTGCAAAACAACGATATGAAGAAATTGTCTTGGGGGTTTCAATGAGTGGTTTATGTCTAGTATGAAATTTCACTGCATTTTTTAACTCAACACAACAAGCCAGCAGAGCAGTATTTTCTTTATCAAAGAACGATATTACTGGTTTTCATTTTCAAGGTAGCCAAATACATTGATTAGTAATGAACATGCTTGCATAATAAAAGACTGGGGGAAGTTTGTGTGAGACTAAGGTATTGGTAGTTTTGCACTGCAAATATAATAATCGGGTTATTTGAAAGCAAAGATTATAGACAATAAAACTCTATCAATAAAAGAATCGTTTTTCTTTTTGATATAATTGGAATATACAATTCTACGGCGTAATATGAGTCTTGCTGTATAAAATGTGATTAGTATGGGTATTAACGTTCCTTACTCATAAATACTGTAAAATTACGTATAAAGCAATGCAATTTAAAAAAAATGGGGGTGATTAGATGGCTGGTGCCCAATCAAAATCGGGGGGTGCCAAGTTTATTGAGGGTAAGGTAAGGACGTAAATAATATTTGCCAGTGGGTTGATGTAAAGATGCAGCTGCTGCAAATGTGATGAATGAGAAGACAGAACGTTCATGAGCAGCGAATTAATAAATAATATAGTAATTAATAATAATAATAATAATCCCAAAGCTCTAAAAAGATTTGGGTGAACTGGGAACAGAGGAAGAATCGAGAATGCAATACAGCATGTTGGGAATCGGCTAAATACATAAGAGTCTGATTGAGGAGACTTGCTGTCACTCAGCAGACACTACGAGTGTGAAATAATAATAATAATAATAATAATTTATAATAATATATTTTTTAGGCGTAATTTTATTAGAGTTTAAACAGACCCAAATTTAGTTCATTATTGAATAAGAGAAGAATAAAAGTAACAAAAAGAAGGTGTGTGGGGGGGGGGGAGACAAATGAGAAGTAAAAAACAGAAACAAATGAGTTAGTTGACTAGGTTTGATCCTCACTCAGAAATTCATTGAAATTGCTCTGTTCTTGTCTCTCTGTTTGCTCAGTTTGTCACTGTCCTTTGTTGTTGGGATAAGATCAATGCAAAGACCTTCTCATCTATATATATTACCTTTATTTCTTGACACATTTTATCTTACGATTGGTCGGGAACAGAGCATGTAGAAAAGGTTTTGTCTAACCAGACCATTCTTACTAATATTCGTTTCTAAAACTTTTAGTGTTGCTTGATCATATAACTTCTCTCCATAGAAAGCCTTGGACTTAAATGACTTGAGGTCATAGCCCATCAGTCAAACCAATTGACCTAATGGGATTTTCCTTGTAACAAATTTGAATTACTAATCTTCCTGTCAATGATAAATTATACCAATCTAGTGTGTAACCATATGACAATTCTCTTGAAATATTGAAGATAATGGAGTTATTTAAAAACGATTAAAAACGATTAAAAATGAGACGAGGAAGATGACAAATTAAAGGTAAATGAAAAATTCATTTTTTATCCCTTAAAGGGTTTGAAAATAAGAGACTATGTAGTTATTATATTCAAACATAGTAAGCCCTCCCTTTGTTTGCAAAGACTCGCGTAATAGTTAATATATATATATATATATATATATATATATATATATATATATATATTTAACCCTCCGGACGAGCAGGATGTGACACAGGGTCAATTTCTAAAGCGGAGTTCAACAGGTTTGAATTCAGAGTTTTCCTTCTCCTAGATCGGTTGCCTAACCAAGGTTAAAGAGTCCGGTCTGTCCTACTATTTACCCATAGCTGGAGGGAGAGTAGGATTCATAACTTTCCCAAGGGTATTAGCGCTAAGTGAAATGCAATTACCACATCCAGGATTTGAACTAGGGGCGACGAGTCCATTTTCTATGACTTTAACCATTACACCACGCACTTCATGGTCAGTATATATAAGGTCCTTAAGATTTTTAAATAGTAAAATGGGTGCGTCTTGCTCTTACTGATATATATATATATATGTGTGTACATATATATTTTATGTACATTATATATATGTACATATATATATATATATACATTATATATATATACAATTATATATATGTACATATATATATATTTATATAAATGTAATATATACATTATATAATATATATATTTATATATATATATATATATATATATATATATATATACATTTAAAATAAGTGTATTTTGGCAGCATTTTTTTCTTTTAAACATGTTTCGTTAAACGTTAGACGGTTCATACATTTATATATTACATATATATACATTAATACATTATATATATGTACATATAGCTATATAGATTTATATATATGCATATATATATATATATATATATATATATATATATATATATATATATAATTTATATATATGTATATATATATATTTATTATATATATATATAATATACACATTTATTATACACAAACACTTATATATATATATATATATATATATATATATATATATATATATATATATATATAGAGAGAGAGAGAGAGAGAGAGAGAGAGAGAGAAAGAATGGAGAAATTATTCAAGAAAATCAGCGAAATAAGTAAAAATGCATTGTTCTGAAGGTAGACATAAGTGCAGATAGTGCAGTGTAGTGTTGATAACTTTAAAAATAAAACTAAAAATTTCATCTCAACAATACGAGGTCGCATTGCACTTAGCGCGCAAGACAAACGCTAAGAAGTCTGAACTTTACCTATTTTGCACATCTTCCGTTCGTCTCCGATTTGCCAACAAGCATAAGAATTTTGATTGTTCCAAAAATTGAAAAAAATAAAAAATAAATAAAAAATAAAAAATAAAAATGAATTAAAAAGACAGGTGTTGAAAGGTCACCATTAGAATTTGAATTTTCTATGCGCAAATAAAACAAAAGCCAAAAAAATAAAAATTCTTTATCGATGGAATGAAATATGAGAAAGGACGGGAAACTATGTAGTACTAATTTGATTGATTTTGGTGAGATTCATCTAGTAGATCTCTGGTTATTGTGGAGTACACATTCATTGCAATTACTCTCGGGTACTCTCTGACCCGAAGTGGTAGTAATGGTTAGGGTACATCTACAAGGTGTGTCAAAAAAAGTATCGAGATTTTTTGTACTTTTTGACACACCTTGTATTCTGAAAAAAATTAACGTTCCATTCATTGTTCAATTCTATCTTGGTAAATACAGCTTCAAACTCGGCACTTTTATGACACACCTTGTATTAAAAAATATTCTTTTTTGATAGGATATTACATATCCAAATGCAAAACATATTAAAACAGCAAATAGACTATAGATATAAAGATAAAAGTAGAATGGATGCGATTCCCTAACCTCTAGACAGGATTGCGTCACGATACCCTTATATACAAAATCTCATTGTATTTTATGCACACACACATACACCCCATATATATATATATATATATATATATATATATATATATATATATATATGTAAATTGGAATTGGAAATGAATCCGACAATACGAGGAAGAATGAATAAAGAAAAGAAAGAACAGAATGGATAATAAAAGGTGAATTTAATCAATATCACTTAGACATGTGTTTCGGTCAGTTCATCTTTGTGTACACGATTCAATCTATTGTTATCATTAAATAATCAAATGAAATGAAATAATAATAACAGAAAAATGTGAAAATATTCCATACACAGAGAAATGAAGGTCGAATTTTCTTATTAAATTTTCATATTACGGATATGTGATATCGTATTAAATAACTTTTAAATACATAGACCCCTTAGAATTACCAGTACTCTGGGTCAGAGTAGAGCTGGGAATAATGGCAATAAATGTATATTCCATACTTCTCTAAGCTCCAAGACTGGATTTTTTTTGGAGGGATCTTACCCTCAGAAGGGGATACAGTCAATGTATTCTAAACTTCGCTGACAGGCCGGACTAATTCTAATAATAAACTTATAATTTTAAAGGAAAATAAACTTATTAAATTTTGATACCATTTTCATTACTGGGTCTAATCTAATTCTTGTTTGATAGAGTGGAAAACGTTATTAAATAACTCTTCTATTTTATCTATTCTTTTAAAAAATATTTTTGGTGGACAATACCGTGATTAAAACAACTCAAATGAAGATACTCGATTTACATTTTAGAATTTAAGCCGATACAAGGAATTAAAAAATATTCTGTGAGCCGAAATATGTTCCTGAATAAATAAATAAAAAGACTATTTCAGAATCAATAGTAAATGATTTAAAGAGCGGAAAAGAGACTGATCGAAACATCAAACATTAAAACAACAAATATTAAGATACTCGAACTCCATTTTAAAATACGAGCCGTTACAAGGAATGAAAATGAAACTGTCCGCCGAATTTTGATCCGAAATATATAAAAAATATTTGTATTATCTGTGTTATACGGAATATTGTCTTCATTGTTATCTGTACAACGTTTCGGCCGATGTACTCTCCGTCCTTCTTCAGGTATTTCTTGTCGGACGCTGGAACCTTCTCGGACTCGGGAATCTTCTTGTAGAAATAGGGGGGCAATCACGGAACTTTAAACCCAACCCTTTATTCAGTCCACAGGGGTATCCTGTTCTCATTCCGCTAACCTGTGTTAATTAATATTCTATGCTACTGCTGCTCTTGGCCAGGATTGAACTTGCAGTCCAGAGATAACTGTCACTTAGAACCGTCTTAACCTAACTCCTTTATCCACTAGGCCATGTGTCCAATTCAAACATTCAGAGAAATAGATAAAAATATCTCAAAATCCACTGTAAAGGATTTAAAAAGCGGAAAACAGACCATGATCAAAACAACGGAGATTAAGATACTCGAACTCCATTTTAGAATTCAAGTCGATACAAAGAATGAAAAAAAAAGACACTGTCAGTCGAAATGTGATAAAAAAATCAACAACCAAACTGCAGAATATTAGATTGAATTATTCATGAAATGAGGTATATATTCAATCGGGAACGTTTGTAAAATCCTTTTGTGGTCGTTTTTGTTGATGAAAAGGATCTTGAAAATCGATTAGGCATACAGCAGGGGGTCACTTCAGATGACGGGGTCGAAATTGTTGTTCCGGTTTAGATCTCAGTGCGATGGATGGAGCCGCAATGGGGTGGTAGATAACGCTATCACTTAATCAATCATGGTGTGTAAGAAAAAGGAAATTGGAATTAAAAATTAATTTGGATCTTGGCGGGAAGGCCAAAGCAGGTCGTAAATGAAATGGCTTTACTCGCAGGAGATGATTTTTAGGAATATTGTGAAAACGATAAAGCACTACCAACAGCGAGGAAGTATTATTAATTATCATAATTAGACGAAGGTAAAAAAGAAAAAGTGGGTTAGGTTGTGAAAGAGGTGAGCTTGGTGCAATAGTTATCATCGTTGGATGGTTGGTTGGTTGGTTTGGTTGGATTTTACGACATTTTTGTAGGGTATTCAATATTTCTATCAGACTCATTTTTAAGCACATTTTTTAAAAATTCATTTATTTCGTAGATGGGACCCTAACAGGTACTACCACTCCAGGACAAGGTGAACCTGGGAGTAATAGCCATAAAGGCGTACTACACGTTCCACAGACGACGTGTTTCGGCGTGTGGGGATAGACTTCACGGGCTTCCTCTGGCCGGGATAGAAACCCGACTGTCCTAATGATACTGGACACTCTTTACTTATAGATATACCAAACCATATTACCAATATCAATATCATATATAGATATATATGTGTGTTATGTGGTGTGTAGAGAGGGTGTGTGTGATATATATATATATATATATATATAATATATATATAGAGAGAGAGAGAGAGAGAGAGAGTGTGTTGTGTGTGTGTGTATGTGTGTGTGTGTTAGTGTATGTGTGTGCCTGCGTATATGCACATGGGTATAAGAAGACAGGAAATGAAACAGATAAGTCTAACTAGTAACTCCAAAGTACAATTATTCGGCCAGGAAGCTTGTGCGAAAGTTTTTGTCGTCAGCACTTTAGCATAACAGACAGATTATCCATAAATCACTACTAAATCGGAGCCACGATTGGCTATTAAGTCTCAGTCGCTCTCTGATCTTTCCAGTTTTGTAATTAGGACCAGAAAACCTTCTCTAAGGAACTTCATAAAGTCCGGGGGATTTTAACGAGGGAACATTACTCACCAACATTAATTGTACTTAGTGAATGTCGGGACTTTGAATGATATTATTGAAAATGCGTGCATAAAGCCAGACATCATTGGAAATGGTTTCCTGGCGAAAGTGAGACGTTCAAAGATATTATGCAAATAAATCATGATGCTGAGAAAGAAATAAAAGATATATCCGACTCCCACCCCCAAGTAATCCGAATTGTAGTCAAAGACGTACTTTATATAACCTATATCTCTCCACACTCTCTCAATCACACACACACACACACACACACACACACACACACACACACAGACACACACACACACATATATATATATATATAATATATATATACAGAGAGAGAGAGAGAGAGAGAGAGAAGGAGAGAGAGAGAGAGAGAGAGAGGAGAGAGAGTCGTAGGAAATGGACTCGTCAACGTGAGTTCAAATCCTGGACGAAGCTGTTGGCATTTCACATGGCGCTAATACCATTGGAAAAGGTATGAATCCAATTCTACCTCCAGCTATGGGTAAATAGCAGGGCAGACTGGACTCTTTAACCATGGCTAGGTAACCAGTCTAGGAGAAGGAAAACTCTGAATTCAAACCTGTTAAACTCCGCTTAAGAAATTGAACTTGTGTCGCATCCTGCTTCTGGCGGAGGGGTTGGTAAAATATATATATATATATATATATATATATATATATATATATATGTAATATATATATATATATGCAAACACACATACACACACATATATGCATATTCTGACATACGTATAAATATCAGTTTTATATATATATATATATATATATATATATATATCTATATATATATAGGCCAGTTTTGACTCAGTCGCAGAGTGTTCGGCTGGGAGCCTCATGGTTCGATACCTGGTTCGATACCGCCTCTCACCAACTCAGCGTGTCAGTTGCACAGAATGTATGTGATAAAGTAAGGAGCTAATGGTAGTGTGGCGACCCGCCTCAGACTCTAAAAAACAATCTCCTTGGATTAGCGCTAGTCTGGCTGATACCGGCTTTTACTTACTTTTTCTATATGATAAACTGTGACTATCAAGTTTCTGTTCAATTCATTTCGACATGAACATTTTTGAACCAAATCTCTACATATTCTTTACACCATTGTATGGAATTTTTAAGCCAGTCTCATCCTATCGTCTTCTCGGCAATTTGTGTTTTTTCTTTCGATGTAATCAACTGTAGTAGATCCCCTTTTCAATCATATTGGGTAATACTTTTTTTTATCATTCAGTGAATTTTATGAAGACTTGAATAAATGTCAGTCGGTCGGCGCAATATCTGGTGAATGTGACAAATATCTGACAATTTCAAAGATAAGCTGTCAGAATTTGTAGCTGAAGTAACACCCCGTCTCGATGATATATCACGTATTTTCTGCTAACGAGTTCTGGAATTTTTTCTCTCCATTGATTGATGTTTGTATTAAAGTAATTGCTGAGCTGTACATGTTCACATTATTTTTTTGATCTCCAGAGGAGATCATATTGATAACAGTAACGTTTCTTGAAAATCGACTGTATACACTGCCTCACCATTTGATGAAGATATGTCCATCTTCTACAACGATAAACATTGAATAATTAGCACCTGATATATACAATTAGAAGAACAAGGATAGTAGTAAAAATTCTGAAATTGAAGATGGAAGAGGAGATAATAGAATTTGCTATAAAATAGACTAGCAAAATCAAGGTGGTCTCATTATAAGTAAGGAAAGTGGGTATTTGCCTCATACCCCACTTGTGTGGGCTGGCACAAGGCCTCGTTTTAACGTGGTCCACCCACAAGCCGAAGCTCATGAGTGGGAAGGAACAAAAATTGCGTCAATCCCTTCGGTATTCCCCCTTAAGGGGGTGCCTCAGGCGGGGGAATAAACCCAGCCCTGCCCTGCCCTAAGGGGGCAGGTATTGCCTGGGTGGATAGCCCCTGGGGAGTATTTGTCTCATACCCCACTTGTATGGACGGACACAAGGCCTCGTTTTAACGTGGGCCCACCCACAAGCCGAAGCTGGGTGTGAAGGAATAAAAATTGCGTCGATCCCTTTGGCATTCTCCCTCAAGGGGGCGCCTCAGGCGCTGGGGAATAAACCCAGCCCTGTCCCCAAGGGGACAGGTATTGCCTGGGTGCATAGCCCTCTGGGAGTATTTGTCTCATACCCCACTTGTATGGACTGGACACAAGGCCTCGTTTTAACGTGGGCCCACCCACACAAGCCGAAGCTGATGGGTGGGAAAGAACAAAAATTGCGTCGATCCCTTCGGCATTTCCCTTCAAGGGGGCGCCTCAGGAGCTGGGCAATAAACCCAGCCCTTCCCCCAAGGGGGCAGGTATTGGTTGGGGGGACAGCCCCCTGGTATCGACGCTATTAATTTAACACAAATCACCGGTCCAGTGGGCGAAGCACACCGGACCCCCGTCCCGAAGGACAGGTTGGAAATGTCATTATAAGTAAGGAAAGTATGGTTTGGTTTGTAGGATTTTACGACATGTCAATATGTGTTGGGTTATTTTATACCGAATATTGTTCTATTCATGTTTGATGGGTATTCCAAGACTTGAGGGTTTTTTTTTCAGAGCTCTTTTTTTTATTGCATCCAAAGTAAATGCAAGACTCTCATCTTGCGTCTGTCCTCTGCAAATATCCAGTCAAATCTCTCAGTCCGTCTCCTTCGAACACCTCAGCTGGGACACCCACATTTCTCACTCTCATTCACTCTTCACCCTGTTGTACCTGCTCGACCAATCAGAAGACAATGTCAATGACTGCAACGCTATCACTCATGTGTTGAACTAATTCTGTTCGTTTCTCCATTATTATTTACACTTACATAACACGTCAACCTACCGCTGACATCACATACTGACTTCCACACTCATTATTATTTTACACTTTCATTGTAACATAACTTAAGCCATTTAAGCTCACTTCCACCATTAGGGGGGTGAAGCCAGGGCTCACTTTCCCTTTATTATTTACTCCTTTTGAGTTTTCACATCAGCATTAGCTGATGGTCTTTCACTGGGTCTGAGTGACAGCAGGTCTCCAGGACTCTTCTGAGTATTCTGGCAGATTGCAGCAGTGCAGTGTTCTGAATGGTTTCAATCCTTCCTCTGATTTCCAAACTTTCCAGACCTTTTTCCAATCCTTTTGGGACTGTTCCAAGTGCACCAACTACAATTGGTATCACTTTCACTTTCATATTCCATAACTTTTTCAGTTCTCTGGCAAGATCCAGATATTTGTCCATTTTTTTCATGTTTCTTTAGCTTCACCCTGTGATCTGCTGGCACAGAAAAATCCACCAGTTGACAAGTTCTTTCTTTTTTGTTTATCAACACTAGGTCTGGTCTTCTTGCTGGGATAAGGTGATCCGTTTTTATTTCAAAGTCCCAGAGAATTTATGCGTTTCGTTCTCAAGAACAGATTCTGGTTTATGCATATACCATTTTTTTGCATGGTCAAAATTAAATTTTTTTGCATAATTCCCAGTGGATCACCTTCCCAACCCAGTCGTGTCTAGTTTTGTATTCTCGTTGTGCTAATTTGCTACATTCGCAGAGTATATGGTTTACAGTCTCATCTCTATTCCCGCAAGTATTATTATTATTATAAATTATTATTATTATTATTATTATTATTATTATTATTATTATTACGAGTTTTTCACACCAGCATTAGCTGATGGTGCTTCACTGGAGTCTGAGTGATAACAAGTCTCCACAGATCTCGACATATCTGACTACTCAATCCAATATTAACAATGCTGTTGTCTAGATTAAGCATGTAAAAAAATGCGGCCCTCAGCAAGCACAGGTTCGGCACCCAGGCAGACAGCGCTTCCATACGTCCCTTTCACAGTATCCCAGGTTTTAAAATGTTTTTCCAAAAATTCCTGGCCGAAAATGGTACGTAACACCGTGTAGAATCGTTTTTGCTTGCTAATGGCAAACGAAGCCACACGATTCTTATACGTAATTTCTAAATTTTTTCCTGCTTTTTAGTTTGGTTCTTTTCTTAAATGTTTCCCTATTTCTGTACGTACGTATATTATACCGAAAATCTTATTGTTTTACGTATATATCTATTTTCGCTTTCCAGTCTTTAAATGTTTGTTATACATTACTGTGTTTATGTGTATCGGTTGGGTATTTGCTTAACTCTATTATTCACCTGCTGGACCAAAGACAACTAATTCCCAACCCACGCACTCGTAACCGAGGAGAATAATGACCATATGACAATTATACAGGAATAAATTAGAATTTAAAGGACTGGCACATTGGTCAAACTTTCAAACTTGAATAGTAATTCCCCTAAACCTGACCATATAGTAATTACTCCAGCACAATTCTCATATCTCAACTAATTCATCAAGGAATATACATTGCTTTGAAAAGATACTAGAAGGTCCTGTGGGTATACAACAGTATGATAATTTAATTATTACAACCTTTGACAGGTTTACTTCCAAGAAATAAGCAATAGGGGTAATTTGAACGAAAAACGGCCAGTCCACGCTGCAAAAAAGGAATGTCGTAAGCCCCCATTTGAGTATCAAAAATCTTCTTAGAAAAAACGTTGATTTTTAAATTAAACAACTCAATAAAGGTTTCTGCCCTGTTGGCCGGGGCGTTAGAATGCACCGACTGCACCTCTGCAGAGAGGTAGGACTCCCCCAATGGGGCCACCTGTTTGCCATGGGTGGCGGTCCATGATGCTTAAGGACGGAGTCTTGGTGGATGAGCAGTCCATGACATGCAACACTCCACTTAGAACCTTACTTAGGCTAGACGGGCGGTCGGAGAGGCCCCCTCCAATCAATCGGCTGGCCATGTCAAGCCATAGCACCTATATGATTGCCCCAACCCTATTGCCCTTGTGTCAAGCCCCAACCCTTTTTATCATATAGGTGCTAGAAGGTGGTGGCTGAGGGTCTACATGTCCTGGGAATGACGTTAAACTCTATCTGATGGTGAGGTTCCAATTTTGGAGGTTTGGGGAATGTGGAGCACCCCTTCATCACCATTGCACCCTGGTCTACTCTGATCCGGAGTGGTAGTACCATATATGGGTACCATCTATGGGTTAAATGGAAAACATGAGTTTATAAACAAAATTCTATTATCCATTAAAAATGAAATTATTTCAAAACTTTGTCGGCATTAAACATGTTTGAATACCAAATTACCAATAGAAGTATTCGGCATAAAATAACACAAGAACAAAGCACTGCAACCCCAGAAAAGATAAGATGAACTGAAACCCGATACCATCACTAGGACCAGGAGAGAATGTATAAAGAAAAGCTGAAATTATTTGTATATCATTTTCAATAAAGAACGTGATCTGACGAAATTCAGAGGGTTCAGATACCCATGTGTTGAAATGTACCATAATCACTTAATACCGGAGTTTTAAGCTTTTTGTCTTTACTAATTACTTTGCTCCGTTCATCAAAATTAAGCATTGAGCGCTCAAATCGGACCTGAACTTTTAACACCGTACCGTTGGAAGAAGGGACCAGCTCAAAATCATCCTAATACCAAATTACTTGGTACCCCACCAATGAATATATATATATATATATATATATATATATATAATATATATATATATATATATATATATTGTCTGCTGTCTTTATTCTTATATACGCATGAAGACGGACAATTCATGTCTGACGAGTTTCTTTTCGATCTTTCTGCCCAGCTCCTTAATATATATATATATATATATATATATATATAGAGAGAGAGAGAGAGAGAGAGAGAGAGAGAGGGGGGGAGATAGCTATGAATATACTTATATATGAACACACTTTATATATATATATATATATATACATATGATAAACTTAAATAGAGAGATATTGAGAAACAAAGATAGAGATAGAGATAGATATGAACAATTTCAGATAGATCAATAGATAGATAGATAGACAGATAGATAGATAGATATGAACAGACTTAGAAAGATTCCCATGAAAAAAAAATCAAATATATATATAGATAGAGGAAAAGATTGGGTGAAGTCCACCAAAAATTAATGTCCCTAGTAATTTCAGTGCCATCATCAGGAGTAGATTTAATTGAGTGGGTTCCAGGTTAATTTTAAACACGGAAAGGGACTAAACAGCCGTATTAGCAGTGGGAGTAAATAGGATGGGGAACTCATAAATTATTTGAAAGGGCTGGGGATTAAGAAGCTGCCCAGAAAACTAGGTAAGATCGTTTTTGAGTTTGAGTTTTGTTTAACGGCATATCAACCTCTGTGGGTCATTTAATGCCAAAAAGATTATTTTGGATTTCAGACTTTAAAGTAGTGGTTCTATGGAGATAATTGGTTATGTTCTGTTATATTTTGTTGAAAAGGTTGCTTTTTTTAATAAAATTTAAAATGTTTTCAGGGTTTGTATTCTTGAAGATGTCTTTCAGGTTTCTAGCTTGATAGTAATTTGCGCGGATATGTTTAAGTCTGTTACAATTTAGAAGGATATGCTTGGTTGTAAGTTGTACTTTGCATGTTGGGCACACTGGGGAACCCTCCCCTTTTAACAGGTACGAATGGGTAATGTAAGATCGAAAAGAAACTCGTCAACACACAACACCATTGTTACCTTATTCTTTACACCTGCATTGTGATAGCCTTCAAAATCAACCCCCAAACCAATATATACACAATGCTTCAAGCAAATTATAAAACTCTCTTTTATATATATATATATATATATATATATATATATATATATATCTTTGTTAACAAATAATTACGACCATTTTCAAAAATGTTATTTTTTCCCTAAATTTCTAACAGCCTATGTTTACCATCACTAATATTCGGTCAGTATTGGCATAGGTATTGTAGAAATGCCAAATAACAATTGAATTTACGAAATAATTTATTCATAACAAGAAAAATAATAAAACAAGATAATTGCACGTTTCAAAATTGTTGGCACCTGTACGATATTTATATATCAAAAATAAAAATAATATACCTATTTTTTGGCTAATAACTTATTGCAATCAACAAGGATAATTTTCAATAAGTTTTCAATTCAACACGCAATAATATCCAACATTGCCCATATCACAATTTCATTCAACTCTCAATCTGTCAGTGGGTGTCCGTATGTCTGTGTCTGAGAGTGTCTACGGTTATGAACTAGCAGGACCTGTGGATATACCCCAGTGTGATAATTTAATCATTACAACATTTGATATATTTACTTAAGAGCTAAGAGCACCACCCATCACAGGTGTCATCCACACGGCATCCAGAATCAACACAGAGCTGATTTTCATAGGTTCGTGCACACACACACACACACACACACACACACACACACACACATATATATATAATATATATATATATATATATATATATATATATCATGGATTCGTCGCCCCGAGTTCAAATCCTGGTCGTGGTAATTGCATTTCACTCAGCGCTAATACCCTTGGGAAAGGTATGAATCCTACTCTCCCTCCAGCTATGGGTAAATAGTGGGGCAGATTGGGCTCTTTAACCTTGGTTAGGCAACCTGTCTAGGAGAAGGAAAACTCTGAATTCAAACCTGTTGAACTCCGCTTAAGAAATTGACCATGTGTCACATTCTGCTCGTGCGAGCGGTTGGTATATATATATATATATATATATATATATATATATATTATATATATATATATATATCAAGTCGCGCTGTTGGCACGGATATCCATGAAAATCTCTCTCCATCCGTCCCTATCGCTCATCATTCTCGAGGGGTCCTCTGTGCAGCAACCTGTATCCTCACAGAGCTGATCAATGTACGTCTTTGCTGGTCGGTCTGCACTGGCGTGCCCATGTGCTGGCTTCCACAGGAGGACCTTGCTTATAAGTTCGTGTCGGCCTATACGTAAACTCTGATAAAACTGAGTTCATGTCTTTCAAAAACAAACTCGGTAGAACAATTTAGATACTTAGGCAGTAACATCTCCTCTACAGAAAACGACTTTAATGCACAGATGACAATATCAGGACCTTGGGACGTTAACGTTATTTCAGTTGGAAATACGAGTTGATGTTCTAAATAACATATAATTCGCCAGACTGTGCAGCCATCAAACAGTGACGAAATGTGCCTATTTTTACGCGAAATTTTCGAAATGTTTCCATCTTTAATTGGGGGAATTGCAAAAACAATATTACATTAAGATTTTCCATTTATACTAGTGTTCTATTTATCCTAGTGTTAATTAAAAAAATATTATTATATATATTCATTATCATTAACGTGTTTCTGTAAATAGTAGCATTGGTTAAAGAATCGAATTTAAATTTTATAGAGGTTTGGATTTTTATGTCTGATGTGTAGAACTTCAAGAATCTGGAAGTACTTTTTACAAATTCTTTTGTTCATATAATATTGTATTGTCAGTGAGAATTATCTACACATTGGCTGTAGGGCAGGTGTGTTTATTTTTCTTCAAATGTTGGCCTATTGAACTGGTATCAGAAAGATACATGTTGAGGCTTCTCAACTGAATTGTTTTTGTTAAATCTACGAACCTATTTTTTTTATTTTTGTTCAAACAATATCCCAAAGGGCATTTAAATTTATATATGACGTTAGAGCTTTGCAAAACTCCAATTGGTGAGGGGGATTATTGTTGATAAATGAGTAAGAGGTTTTTAATTCTTTGTAGGTTTTAATAAATTTTCTTTTCTTTGGTGTCAGTGGGGAATATATTGCTTTGAATTAACGTTTTTAACTTATTTTCATCTATTTTATAATTGTTGTGCATCTGGTTACAGTAAAAGAGTTGTATAAATGTGTGTTTAATAGGCGCAATGTTGCAGTTTTGTGTCTATGACGTTTATGGTGTTTTTAATTTGTTCATCAAATCTGTAGTTAGGGAGCCGATTATCAATGACAGTTTGTTTTATGCTTTTTCAGTTATTTATAGAACTAGCAAATATATGCACCCTCCGGGTGCAAGTATTTAAGTTTTAATGTAATAAAATATTGTATTAAATTAGAAAGGCTAATGAAACTAAATAAGAATACAGATAAAAAGATTTGAAACAGAGGCAGTATAATAAAAGATTTGAAACAGAGGGAGTATAATAAAAAATGGAACAAATGAAACTTACTCTTCCATCACTCTTGTCTTTCATTGTTGTTTTTTCTAATTTAAGTATTTAGTTATAAGAGGAAGTAAAGAATAAAATGACAGTTATTTTATCTTGTTAATGGATTTCAATTAAGATTCATTGAAGAGATTTTTGCTTATATTCATTAAAATAAAACCAAACAGTTAGAAATCAATAATACTAAGAACATATTTATTAAAATCACATTTTTAATATCAATATGCAAATTAGCCTTCCCATTCACACTGTAAACCGCTATTTTGTTGTATATATAAATATAATTGCATGTTGTTAGTATGTACATATGCTTAACAGTATTAATAATGTAAAACAATTTTATTAATAATAGAGGTTTAAATAAAAATAAAATCATTGAGAATGTGATGTCAATAACTAAGGGAATTGTGACTTGAGTAGTAATATAGTTTCGGTTACAGACAGGCAAACATACAATCTCCATTATAATAAGATATTAGAACCATATGGCCTTTTGGCACCCCTTTTGCGATATCGTTTCATAAGGACATTTTTTCATTTACACCGTCAAAATCCGGTTATTTGTTAGGGGTTAGGGGTTAGAGTTAGATTAAGGGTTAGGGGTTAGTTTTATAATTAAAAAAAAGAACTCTAAAAGTTATCTGTTAACAAACAACCGGATTTTGACGGTGTAAATGAAAAAATGTCCTTATAAACAAGATCACAAAAGGGGTCCTAAAGGTCATATGGTCCGAATATTATTTTGGAGGAGGAGACTAATTTGGTTCGGATATTATGTTATTATTAATTGCTTTTTTTTCATCTCGGAAGGGACAATCTCTTTTAAAGTTGAAGGTACAGTAGTTGTTTCTTTTAAGTAGAAGTAGTGAAGTTATTATTAGTAGTATCTATCAGAACATGTAAAGAGGGGATTTTATTGTGTTTGATTAGTTCATAGGTAAAATTAAGAACTGAATTTTTCGAAGGTGCCTTATAGAGGGGTTATTTCCTTACAATCTTTAGTGAGAATGAATCAACAACATATCTTACATAGATTTTTTTATGTTATTAAATATCTTGTTTTCACGATCAGACATTAAAACTACTGAAAATCGGACCAAAAACAGGTAAAAGAAATAAGTATGAGTAATAAGTAACTGAGAGTTACATCCCCTATTTAATGATTACCCCCACTTTGGAGAACTCTCTAGTGAATACTAGACTATATAAACTCTCAATAAGTGTACCAATTATTCTAAGTAGAATAAAGCTTTACAAATTCTATCGGTGTTATTGTTTGTCATTACAGTATGCATGAGGTATTTGTTAATCTAAGTAAATGAAAATGTTTAACTTCTGTGTTGTTTATGGTAATGGAATTTATTGTAATGCCATTTCGTTGTTCTATAAATATTATCGGATATTGTAAGCGAATAGTACCGGGGTGGGAATACATTATTTATTTAAAAAAAAGAAAAAGAAAAAGAATTAGCAGCCGATAGAAAAGACGAGTTGACAGCGTTCAACATCTCGGTCAGTGGCGCTTGATGTAACAATCCGTGGTGTACTGTTGGTTTTGGGCACCCTGGGCAATTTCAACTATTACGTCACCTCATAAACCTTAATCTGTCATGAATTCTTGCTTTCGAATGTTTCTTACATAGTTTCTCAACCCTATTACGCTTACACTAAAGTTGGTTGGTTGGCTTTTAATGCATGTCAACCGTTGTTGGGTTATTTTATGCCGAAGATATTCTATTCTTTTAAATTCGAATTTTAAACACACTTTTAAAACTCATTTTTTTCTATTAAACCCATAAATGGGACCCTAACAGGTACTTCCACTCCAGACCAGAGAGAACCTGGAGTAATTGCAATGATAGGTTCCTCCACACTCTCCAGAGCACGAAAATTTGAACTTTAACATTAGATGCAGATTACCGTCATGCCCAGGACACTAATACCCTCAACCACAGCCTTCTAGCACATGTATCATAAAAAGGATTTAGGTATTGCCATAAGGGCACATGCATTATATTTATTCATCTATTTATCTATACATATATAAAGGGCAGTTGTGTGTATGTGTATGTCCGGGAATAATACAATTAATAGCAAAATAAATATATATACACATTGAATATCACCAGTTCTTGGTTTTTGAGCAAAAATAATGAAGCTTTGATTTATGTTAGTGAAGATACTTAAACATATAAAATCTAAAGGATGATAGCGTAGATTTTCTTTGCATTTAATATTTTAAATAGTAGACATTAATTTTTATTTCCAGAGTGGTGGATCTTTTGTTTTTACATAGGGATTTTAATGGGGCATACTACGAGGATCCAACTTGCGATTCAATAATAATGGATTTGTGAGACTAATTTCTTTACCCCCCCCCACCACACACACTACTCAGGCAACGCCGGGTAACCGCTTCTAGTTTATTCATAAAATAAAGTTGATGTTTACACTCATCAACATTTACATCAAAATTATAGTAGAATTTGAATTAGTTTTAGATAAAATATTGTAACTTTCAGGGCCAGAGACACCAGTAATCTCGTTAGATAAAGAGATCTAAAATGATATTTTTTCAAGGATGTATTGAGATGTTGCTTCTTTAGACTCATTAGGGTTGAAAGTATTTGTGTTTATATTTTTCTTTATTGATATTTGATATATCAATTAACCAATTGTAGAATTAACTTTTTATTACAATTTAAAAAGAAGACTGTGCAACCAAACTCTCTAGATACATGTGATAATTCAATGATAATTAATAAATGTCAAATAACATGTATGTCATAAATTAAAAGTCAAAGTTATAAAGATAAATGTACAGTTTTTTAAGCATGAAAGAATGGTGCAGCTAATAATTCGAATGGATATACAGTTGAAAACGATTTTTACCTATTGAACCCCTTTTAATTCTATTTTACTTTGGTGGACCCCCCATAGCCATTCGTTGTTTGAAAATCCCATCGTATTTTTATAGTTGGATATGTCTTACTTGCCTGGGTCCCAAAAACGATATATGATCCCCGGGGTTCCATATGGACCCCTGTTGAGAACTACTGGTCTAGACCAATTGAGTATTAATTCAAGATTTATATAGCAACTAGTTAGATGCTGGCTTGCAGTTCCGAAAATATGGTAGCTAATTTTTTGATGTCAATGGATTTGTATTAGAATGTAATTTGAAAAATTATTTGCTAAAAGTAAAACTAATAAGGTGGTCTTAAGATTTAACAAAATGAAGTTTAGCGGTATCTAAAGAAATTGTTATAAAGTATTGGATAATATATGTATATCTTTTAATCCACCATCAACATTTTGCGTCCGGGGCAATCGCCCTCTGGCCCCGCCTAGGTTACGCCAATGGGAACTACATAGCTTGATTTAGCAACACTGACTGGAAATAGTAGGTAGCAGACTTGGTGAGGTCACTAAACTCATCGGCTCTCTAGGTGATAATGGCAGTTGACAGATCGATGTTACACACCCGAGGGGGGAAGTGGATATGGGGTGCACCCTTGAACCTCACTATGACTGATATTTCTCTGAATTTTTAAGATGAGGCTTGATAATTAGTATTATTTAGATTATTGGACTATTGTCCTCATCTTTATTTTTATCTGTACAACGTTTCGGCCGATGTGCCCTCCGGCATTCTTCAGGTATTTCGTGTCGGATCGGGAACCTTCTTTTCGTAATCAGGAACCTTCTGGTCGTAATCGAGAGCCATCACAGAACTTTGAACCCAACCCATTATTCAATCCCCGGGTGTATCCTGTTTTCATTCCGCAATCCATAGCTGGGGTATAGGTGTTAAGCTGTGTTAATTATAATTCTATGTACTGTCGCCCTTGAGTAGGATTGAACCTGTAGCCAAGAGATAATTGTCACTTAGAACTGTTTTAACCCAGTCTTTATTCACTACGCTATGTGTCCAATTGGGCTGAAGAAGGCCGGAGAAAATGTTGTACAGATAACAATAAAGATAGGAACAATAGTCCGAATAATCCAAATAATCCAATAAGACTATGGGTTTCTCGTTTCATCCTATCCTTTAGTGGTTAGGGTACAAAGAGACAAGAGTTCGCGTGAACAGAGAGAGAGAGAGAGAGAGAGAGAGAGAGAGAGAGAGAGAGAGAGAGAGAGAGAGAGAGAGAGGGGGAGAGAGTGAGAGATACGAGAATACGAGAATCCGTTGTATATTTATTAAAAAAATGTCCACCTGCTTCCACAGAGACTGAACAGATAGAATAAAGCAACAGAGACGCTGACGCTTCAGGCGAGTTGCGTTTTTGTATTAATTTGAAAATTTTTCTTTAGGTTTAATGGCTTCAAAAACAGCTCATATTGCTTCCTATCTTTTAATACATATTGCTTGCTGTCCTCATAAACATGTCTCTTGATAAGACTCCAAAGGTTCGCAATGTGATTTAGATCTGACAAAACAAAGTGGCTACACTCTAAACCTGTTTTATCTTTTGAAAATACTAATTTAACTCAATATTTAATAATAACAGTATGAGCTAGATCATTGTCGTGCATAACAATGATTTTTCTATTTGATTGACAGTTTTCTTCTTAAGTCAAAATGTTTAACTTTAGGAATTCAATAAAGACACAACAGATTATTTCAATGCATTTTCTACCTTCTTGGAGCAACTAATTTATTACCAATGATTCTCACCACCTCCCTTCTGACATGTTAACTGTATATAAATATATTAATATAATACATATATATATATGGTAATCATGGTTACACACACAAATACACACACACACATACACACACACACACATACACACACACACACACACACACACACACAACCTTGAGGTTTATTTCCGCCGTCGTTTATCGCAAAAGATTTATACACACACGCGCAACCACACACGTAAAAAATACACAATGTTTCCTTTCGATACACACACTTACACCGTCCCATGCTCACACCGTAAGAAAAAAAAAGAATATTTGACGTCATATTTCAAACCGTCTCCTTTTTTCAAACCTCAAAATTTTTTTAAAAACATACTGAATAACAAGGACTACCACTCGCTTTTCTCGTTATTCTGTGATAAAAATTTCTTATTACCTCCCATATACCAAGAAATGGCTTGAAGATGATCTAATTAATAGATCGAAACACTGCAGCGTCGGCCAATAAACTCACCACTTAACCTATTTAAACCTGTGTTTTTTCATTTTTCTTAATATACTACATTTGTCGGATTCACTTTCTTTTCTTCACACACACACACACACACACACACACACACACACATATATATATATGTATATATATATAGTATGTGTGTGTGTGTGTGTGTGTGTGTGTGTGAAGAAAGGTAGACAAACACGTGATGTTGTAGAGAATGGATGTTTATTGTAGGTAGGGATGTCGACGTTGTAACGTTTCGGTCTTCGTCAGGACGTAGGATTGAGTTCTTGCTTATACCACCAGGATGTGAGTAATTTTATCAATGAGTACTTATTTCATAACATATTCAAAATCAATAATACATAGTATAACTCTTATTTATTAATGAACATTTAAGTTAGTATTATCTGTTTTATTCGGACTATTGTCCTCATATTTATATTCCAAATAACGCAGATAATACTAATCATCAAGCCTCATCTCAAACATTCAGAGAAATAAAATTTAAGTTATATTTGCCTGAAAACAGCCCATGCTAGTCGTGCGTTTAAAATCCTGCAATCTGTCTTATATATCACTAAGAAATAAAGGTTAACATGATATATGCCATGGCTAATTTGCATACTTTTAAGAAAACCGGGTTTAATAAATAATTACATGGAGTTATTAATATCTAATGTTATTGTTTTATTCTCCATCGTATTAAAATCAAACCTATAATTGATTTTATATAGAAACCGATTAAAATATTAAAATAAGTGTCATCTTTTTATATGCGCTCTTACTTCATTTTTATAGTCATTATAATCTAATATATTTCATTACATTAAAACATTTTTATAGTCATTACAATTTAATATGTTTCATTACATTAAAGCATGGGCCGGGTTAGCTCAGTCGGTAGAGCGTTCGGCTAGAAACCCCAAGGTTCCTAGTTCGATACCGGTCCTCGCCAACTCAGTGTATCAGTAGCACAGGGGACTGTGCGGTAAAGTAAGGAGCTGATGGTAGATGTGGCGCTCCACCTCGGACGCTAAAATAATCTACTTGGTCTAGCGCAAGTGAAAAGGGGATAAACTCCCTCGCTGATTGGCTGTTACCGACTTTAAGCCGCCCCGACGACTTTACTTACATTAAAATATAAATACTTACCCCCAGAGGGCACATATTATTGCTTCATAATTTCATGATTTTTAAAACTAATATAACGTTTTATATTATTTTTAATATTAAAGCAAAATATTTATTCCATGTTTTAATAGTCTTTGGTGGGTCACCCTCAAATCACCATAAATTGTCCCAATACATAGGAAAACGTGAAAACATAGCTTTACACCAACACTGAACAATATAGCCTTAATTACGCACAAACACACACCATTACGTATTCTCAACAGAGTGTGCATGCAACAGGCATATCCCCAATCAAATACGTTCTCGGTTATGATAGATAAATTAGAAATGACCCTGTCATATGAGGTCCTTTCCCGCTGGATCATCATCAACGGTTCCTCATTGGTCACTTTTCAAACGCTACCTCTCGCCTGGTCTTTCTTCGTCTCGGATTGATAGAAAGGCAACGTATGATTCACAGGCGCCGATTTTGTATTCTTGATAGGGCCACGATGAGAAGTGGGCGAGACGCACGTTTTGTCTTGACGCTTCAAATCGAACGCCGGTGATGGGGAAGGGGTATCAGGTGACCGGACGGTGCCGGTTGGATGACAAGCCGAAGATGAGTCATGGCAGGGCGGACGTATCTCTCTTGCCATTCAAATCATGACGCATTCACGCAATCTGATTCCAATTTTGACGAGAAGATACAGGGATAGGGTTGGGGAGACTGCAAAATCGGAAAGTTAGTTTCGGATACATTTTATCGGCTAAATTTTAGCCGCTGAAAAGTTGCTGTCTTGGCGTTGTAGAAATGTAGCATCACCTATTTTCTCCCGATTTATTCACAAGGAAAATATATTTAATACGTATTTTAACATGTATACAGAGGAAGATGGAAATGAATCCGACAGTATGTAGACAAAATGAGCAATTAATCGAAACACTTAGTGTCGGAACATTATACCAAACTAGCAAATATATGCACCCTCCGGGTGCAAGTATTTAAGTTTTAATGTAATAAAATATTATATCAAATTAGAAATGCTAATGAAACAAAATAAGAATGCAGATAAAAAGATTTGAAACAGAGGGGGGTATAATCGAAAAATAGAACAACTGAAACTTACTCTTCCCTCACTCCCGTCTTTTATTGCTAAATTTTCCTAATTTAACTATTTACTTAAAATAGGAAGTAAAGAATAAAATGACAGTTATTTCTTCTTGTTAATGGATTTCTTTTAACATTTATACATGAGATTTTTGATAATATTCATTAAGATAAAACCAAACAAATAGAAATCAGTAATACTAAGCGCATATTTATTAAAATCAGATTTGTTATATCAATATGCAAATTAGCCTTCCCATTCACACTGTAAACCACTATTTTGTTATATATATAAATGCAATTCCATGTTATTAGTATGTACATCAAGACAAGAGTATTGATAATGTAAAACAATTTTATTAATAATTGAGGTTTAAATAAAAATAAAAATCCTGTAGAATGTGACGTAAATAACTAGGGGAATTGTGACTTGAGTAGTAATATAGTTTTAGTTACAGACAGAAAAACACACAATCTCCATTATAATAAGATATGAATAAATAATCCTCATAGTTTTATTTTTCACTCTTACTCATATTTTCAAATTTACATACACAACCTACAAAAAGTTTTATCCCCACTGATTTTTCCTCTAAACTTAAAAATGAATTAAGGTACGTGTTTTTATCTCATTGCCTGTCAAATTTTCCCGGTGGCTGTACCTAATTTTCTCGATATTTTTTACTTGTATGATGGAAGATGTCAGTGTTTACTATATATTAACCTCTCAAATCCTTTTATTTAAATAAAGTCCCATTATTATTATAATACGAGTTTTCTGCTCAATTATAATAAAATAACTATCAGTTTTTTTCTACTTTGCTTGTGTGTGATGGGTGAGCTGCTGTGAGCGGTTTAAAGTAGGAAATATTTAAAGAAATGCATCTATTTTTTTCTATATTGGCATACGAAGTTATGTAATAATCTAAAATAAAATGAATATAAAATAAAGGTTTATTTTTATAGTATCTTTGAAGCATTGTACGTATGTGTAATAAAAAGATTTTTGAAGGCAATTTACAATGCAATATGTGTTGAAAGTTATATTTATTTAACTTTCTTTTTTTTTAATTCTAAATATTTTCGGAAATAAAATTCCATCATCAGAGTAATTGAAAGTACTAGGTGTTTTTTTTTGTTTTGTTTTTTTTTAGTACTTATCCCACGGCGATGTTGTAATCATCTGTTGTTTAAAGAAGTTGAGGAACGCCGTATATTTAAAAAATCTTTTTTCTTTTTCGGTTACTTCCGTGATGTTAAATCGGCTATTTCCGTGATGTTAATTCGGTTCGTCTGCTCCTGCGCTCGTGGAGATTGTTCGAAATTATTCTAATTTTTTTAACTATAAATTTAACCTCGCTCAGGCATAGTGAAATATAAAATAATTTTAATCCCAAATAAAGCAGCTTTATATCTTATTTGAATTAGATAATCCACTAGAAGCGCTTAATACTACAGATAAAACTCTTGGCCTTCAATTCTAATAACTTGTAAATGTTTATTATGTTGGTGGAGTGATTATCAAGTGGTGTGTAAATGTGTAAGCAACTCCTGCTTCTACCTCGGCGGATCACTTTCAAATTTGCGACCAATTTTGTCCCAAGTTTTCTTCCGATGTGTTTCGAGGTATCACCTCTCATCAGTGTGTTTATATATCAACAGCTACCCCTGGCCGGGTTTGAGACCCGAATGAACTTTCGTTCGCCAATCCTCTTACCCGTACGGCCTGAGGCAGCTGTCAAATATAGGAGAATATTTAATTGCTACATTTCTAAGCGGAAATGAATTCACTAGAGGTGTCAAAATTTGTAAACAAAGTGAGGTTTAGCTATATGCCAGAACGGTGAACTTGCAATTAAATCCCTATTTAAAGTACTCGACCAAAGTGGGAGTATATATATAATAAATAAGTAATCCACAGACACGTGTTTCTAGGTATCACCTCTCATCAGTGTGGTTATACATTAACAACTACCCCAGGCCGAGTTTGAGACCCGAATGAACTTTCGTTTGCCAATATATATTGGTTTGTTGGTTGGATTTGAAGGCTATCACAATGCAATTGTAAAGAAAAAAGGAGGTAAGTGTGGTGTTGTTTGTTAAACTGTGATTTATTTTCAATTCTTAATATTTCGGGATAAAAAAGAAGAAGGCTTTTTTGTCCCGAAATATTAAGAATTGAAAATAAATCACAGGTAAAGAAACAACACCACAGTTACCTCCTTTTTTCTTTACAAATGCATTGTGATAGCCTTCAAATCCAACCAACAAACCAATATAAACACAATGCTTCAAGCAAATTACAACAGTTTAAAAACAAACGAGACATCTGGAACAACCAGCTAGTGTAATGGTTAAAGTCCCTGCCTGTCAGCCTGGCAGTCAGAGTTCAAATCACACAGAGAGCAGTCCCCTGACTATAGCTCTTCTGATGAGGCATAATATGCCGAAATGTACATACAGAGATCGACTTTTTCTCGATTTGTTTACGCCTTTACATTTAAACAGATATGCTTGTCTAATTTATTAATTATCAATTAATTAAATTTCAATTAGGTATGACTTCAATTAAGCACTTATTCTTACACACACGCACACACACACACACACACACACACACACATTGATAAGAAATCTTGATAAGAAAGTTTGGGAACACATTGATTTTTGTTATTTTTGGAAGATTTCTTATCAACATGTAGTTTTGTGGATTCCATCTTGGATAGCAGAATATAGATTATATATTTATCATAGATGCCATCTGAAAATATAAGTTTCACATTCAAGATAGATAACATCAAAATATAATTATAAATCTTAAGTACATAGTTGAAAGCAATATATTATTAGCTTAGTCGATAGATCATTCAGCTATGAATCACAAAGCTACGAGATAATTTTTTTTTACTTTCTCGTCATCTATTTTGCTTTCTCGTCATCTGTTCTTATCATAATAAAAACTGCATTAAAACGTTTAGGAAATAGATAATACTAGCAGAACCTGTGGATATACCACAGTATGATAAACAAATCGAGAAAAAGTCATTCTCTGAAAAGGTCGAAATGTACATTCAGAGAATGACTTTTTCTCGATTTGTTAAAGCTTCACATTTAAACAGATATATCCGCCTAATACATTAATTATCAACTAATTAATTTTCAAATTAAGTATGACTTCAATTAAGCACACATCTCCCAATATATATATATATATATATATATATATATATATATATAATATATGAGTATGAAAAGGTGGAATGAAAAACATCACACAATGCTGTTAAAGAAGAAAACAATTTATAATATAATCATAGCTGATATTGATCAATATTTCGATTTTCAAAAATCATCATCAGAGCTCATTCACTCCCGTAGTTGTTTGGGTCGGAGAGGAATGTCAAATCAGTTTACAAAACAAAAAACCTTAATACTGCAAAAAAAAAAAAACCCAAAAAACAACAAAAGAACGAAAGTCGTTACAATATTCACCAATGTGGGCATTCGCGCCATATATATGTTGGTCATGTCTCTATGTATACCTTTTGTCATCCAAATGTACCGGATTTTTTAGATGTTGGCAACAAGACGAAATATATATATATATATATATATATACTAGCAAATATATGCACCCTCCGGGTGCAAGTATTTAAGTTTTAATATAATAAAATATCATGTTAAATTAGAAAGGCTAATGAAACTGAATAAGAATTCAAATAAAAGAACAGAGGGGGTATGATTGAAAAATAGAACAACTTTGAAACAAACTCTTCCATCATTTTCCCTTACTCCCGTCTTTCATTGGTAAATTTTCCTAATTTAACTATTTAGTTAAAATAAGAAGTAAAGAATAATATTACAGTTATTTCTTTTTGTTAATGGATTTCTTTTAAGATCTATCCCCGAGATTTTTGCTCATATTCATTAATATAAAACCAAACAATTAGAAATCAATAATACTAAGCATATATTTATTAAAATCAAATTTTTAAGATCAATATGCAAATTAGCCTTCCCATTCACACTATAATCCGCTATTTTGTTGTATATATAAATACAATTGCATGTTATTCGTATGTAGATATGGTGAACAGTCTTAATGATTTAAAACAATTTTATTAATAATTGAGGTTTAAATAAAAATAAAATCATGGAGAATATGATGTAAATAACAAAGGAAATTGTGACTTGAATAGTAATATAGTTTCGGTTACAGACATACAAACCCACAATCTTTATTATAATAAGATATATATATATATATATATATATATATATATATATACATACATACCGCAAACGCTGTGTTTCAACGTATCACGTATCCTCAATGTGGCTAGACTTAACAGGCTACCTCCGACCGGGATCGAAACCCGACCGTTTTTCTTTAGTCTGAGTTATTAACCACTGGTCCATGTCTATTTGATGCGAACATCACAATCCAATACAATAGCGATAAAATCGTTTAATATTAGTATCAGTCTAAGTGCAAGAGGAAGTGTAGTTTATTCTCTAGTTGATTGTTCTCGTAGTTTAAAGTCAACGCGGACACAGCACTTTGAAAAGTTGAAAATGCTATAACTGGAGATCTTTAAATAGAT
>CM042150.1:108563254-108615754 GCA_023376005.1 Doryteuthis pealeii | reverse complement strand
CAGAGAGATAAACCCACACTCAACCAAAAATACATATATTAGTATTACACTAAACTGCATATAATGTGGGCTCGAGGTTTGAGCTCTCGAGTGTGGAGTACCTCTTCATTGACATTACTCCCAGGTCCATCATGATTTTAAAGCTGATGTACGAGTGATTAATCTCCGTTACTATTATTTACAACCCCCCACACGAGCAGATGACACAATCAGTTTCTAACGGAGTTAACAAGTTGAATTCAGATTTCCTCTCCTAGACAGGTTGCCTAACCAAGGTTAAAAGCCCAGTCGTCCTTACTATTTACCATAGCTGAAAGAAGAGTAGGATTATACTTTCCAAGGATTAGCATAGTGAAATGCAATTACCACTCCAGGATTTGAACTCGGAAACAACCATTTCCCATGACTATTAACCATTACCAACCACGCGCTTCCATGTTCTTCTCATGGTCACGAGCTTTATTTATCCCATTTAATTGATTTAATAGTACAAAAATATTGTATCTGTCAGAATGGTCCATACAGACCTGTGGGTGTCAGTCTTAAAATCGAACCGCCTAACAACCGTCTATAATTAAACGTTTTATAATTCTTTTTTGACAATTAGGGTATATATATATTACAAATGAATAAAAAATACGACGAATGTTCCTTTCCGTATTCGCAAAAAGCAGGTCCGATCATTTAACGTAATGTAATTATTTCAAAGATGTTCCTGAGCATTTAGCTTAATGTAATTGAAACGGTTGGTTCAAAATAGAATTTCGTAATGTCCTTTAGAAATGATTATGCTATTATCAAAAACGTTTATGTCTTAATTCCATCGGAAATACATTATTAGGTTAAAAAGCATTCATTTTAATCTATTTAGACTTGACTTCTTTACTTGTTTCAATGCATGTTTTCCTCTATCCATTCTCTGAATATAGAAATGAACCCAAATAAAAACAAAAGATATGAAAAAACATTAAAGAACTAGAAAAGAAGAGATATGAATATCTAAAATTCAAAGGATCTCATTAAAACGGATAGAGCTTCTTAGAAAATTATTGTATGTATATACTTATATAAGGAAAAATAGAGCGCTGGTAATTGTTACCGTCGTAGGATTTGAACTGGACGAAAGAGTTCAAATCTTGCATACTGTTGCATTTCACATAGCGCTAATACCCTAGGAAGTATGAATCAAAAACTAATCTCACCCCAAATGTTTTTTCCTGCAGAGGAGTAAGACTCTCACCCTAAAAAAAGAACTGTCCTGAGTATGACATTAAACTGCATCGATGGTATGCTCCATTTCCGGAGACTTAGGAGTATGAGTCACAATGCATTTATATTACTCCCAGTCCACTCCGGCTCGGATTGTAATATCCATTAGGTTCATATCTATGGGTAAAATAGACCTGTGTAAAATTATTATCTCAATCTCTATCTATCTATCTATCTATCTTGTGAAATTTTATTAAAAAGTGATTCTCTTTCACCGACACCGTGTGGCCTTTGGAGATTTAAATAAAATTGAATTAAATTAAAATAAGATTAAAATAAATAAAAACGTTCTGGGCGTCTCTACTCTGGCGTTCGCGGAGTTAACGGCCTCTCTTTTTACACTCTCAACCTACACTCGAAAGACTTGCTGTTCGTAGCTTAAAAACCCCAGACGGCGACGAATCGGAACCCTCACCTCTCCGTATCGTCAAAGCCCCAGACACGAACACAGGACCCCCAACACGTAGAAATCAAGAGCGGCAAACGCACTCCTAATAACCAATTCTTCAGGGCCCAACCAGTTACATAGAACAGTAATATCAAGATGAAAGCTAAGTTCCGCAGTGCCAATTTATCTGCAAACCATCACTTTAACCCCTTTGATACATTCAATTCTCCTAGAAGTACTTTTTACCAACCAAACTCATTGAACTCATGAACATTCCATAAAATTTGTTTGGTTGTTTCTTTCTAGGCTTTTTGTAGACCCCTGTTTGATATTTGTTTGTGTTTTTACGTATAGTAAACGTTTTGTTCTATAAAGTTGTTTGTCTCCTTTCTTCAAAGCTGCACCCATCTCCTCACTGCGTCGAAGTACGGTCTATTCTCTTACAAAACGTAGGGTCTAGACAGTGCTTTTCCGGGGATAAAAAATCCCCATATTCTATCTATCTATCTATGCTTATATGTATCTGTCTGTATGTTTATGTCTGTCATTTCATGATAATTAATCTTTTTCTGATTTCAAGAGATTTTTACAAGAAAGTATAATATCATGTTTTCCAATTGAACACGAGAGAAAAAATAGATCTTCAAAATCATTTTAAATCTGTGCTTAGTTTAAGCGATCACAGCGGGCACTCCCACCAAAGTAAAAACAAAAACGGGTGGTCAGTTCAATATCATGGAGCAGAAGTACTCACTCCACTACAATAATAAGACTTTATTTGAATAGAACGAGTTCTGATGTAAATCGAGAGTGAACTTTAAAATATCCCATCATGCAGGTAAAAAAATAGCAAGAAGATTTGGTACAGCCGTGGGGGAAATTTGGTAGGCAAAGAGTAAGCCACACACATCGGCTTTCCCACCACTGCGATCCTACTGTAACCTACTGGCAGCGACTCTAGTACGTGTTCATTATAATTGACCAGAAGATTCAGATTACAATAACAATAAAACTTTATTTGAATAGAACGAGTTCTGAGGTGAATAGATAAGGAACTTTAAAATATCCCATCATACAGGTAAAAAATAGCAAGCAGATTTGCTACAGCCGTGGGGCAAATATTTAAATAGTTAAACAGAGTATTCATGTTGCAATGTAAATGTTTTATCATTTACTCCAAAATTATTTTAAGCAGATAAATATTTCAAAGTTTAGTGAAATATTAATATTCTAAGAGCCAATGTATTGATTTAATTCGTGGGGAATGTCCACGTGTCGTAATAGTTAATGTGCTGATAGTAACATTATAATAAGCAACTTTGAACTTCAGTCGTGCTATAACCTTCATTTGGACTACTACCCCTGGGAAATATGAAACCCCCAATGTTCCTGGTAAGAGCTAAATAGGACCCTACACCTTTTCTACAAGGATGACTTTGGTATTAAATAACTCACAGAGTTTGATATGCCATTAAAAAAGGAAAACCAAACCAAACCATTAATTTATGTATTAACCACCCCACCCCTCCGCTCGAGAAGAATGGGACACAAGATCAATTTGATAGTCGGAATTTAAAAGGTTTGAATTCAGACTTGTCCTTCTCCTAAACTAGTTGCCTCACCAAGATGAAAATGCACAGTATCCCTTTTTATTTATCCATAGCTGCAGGGAGAATAGTTGGATGCAAACCTTTCCCAATGGTATTAGCGCTATGTGAAGTTCAAACAGTCTCAATCAGGATTTGAACTTGTTTCATCGCATGCATTTTGTAATGACGATAATAATTAAAAAGAGGAGCCCCAAACCCTTTAAGTAATTCAAAATCATTTTCAAATTAATTTTTCTGGCCCATAGACGGAACCATAGATGGAAGCCGTTCCGATAATTTCATTAGTTCCGCTAAGTTGTAGGTAGGTTATATTTAGGGTTTATCAATGGATCTGTTAGAGACTGTGACAGTGAGAGAATTTGTTGTTAGTGAGACCTGGAATGAGAAAACCTTTTTGTATCCCGCGAATGGACAGGGCCCTAACATGTACTACCACTCCAAGTCAGTAGGGAATTGGTGATAAGAGCCGTGAAGGTGTGACTTCATTATCCCTAGTGCTAAAAATTGGACATTCAGAAACAGATGAACTCAGAAATACGTGGTGTGTTCAAATAATTAACCATGTACGCACATATTGGAACCAAGTCAAAATTAGCATTGTCCTATTAGATATGACAATTCTAACTTTCAACAATTCAAGGGTGTTCTGAAAGTTTACCCCAACCAAAAACAGAGTATATATATATATATATATTATATTATATATATATATATATATATATATATATATATATCCATTGCAGGCTGACCATGAACGGGTTAAAACTCTTCCTGTTTGAAAAAAAGAATTTGTCTATTTCTGAATTTGAAATATGTATTCTTTTTTCAAAAACTGTTACACTAAAGATATACAGTTGTGTCGTTGGCTGGAGACGCGTGACAGATGTACTGATGACGAAACGATCGCATGACTTGCACACTTTTTGGAACGTCAATGTTTTTCGTTTTGAATTTAAATTATTTTCTGCTTCTCTCTCGATGAGTCCAGATTAGAAACAAGCTCTGAAGATGATTTTTATAAATCAAAATATTGTTCAATATTAGCAATGAATATGAGATGAAATATTTTAATTTTAACAGCATTGTGTGTTTTTCATCCTTTTATCTATCTATCTATCTATCATATATATATATTATATATAATATATATATATATATATATATTTATATATATACGGGAGAGAATAGTCACACTTGTAATTCATAGCATTAAATACACTAGAACTACAATGTTTGCTCAGACGCCAATATTAAATACAAAATATCATTAAATTAACACAATCCTACTAATCACTTCCCCATGAAACTCATCAAAACAACTATAAACAAACACCTTCCTAAACAAAAAAACTCCTCAAATAGTGGAACCTCTTACAACGTAAGGCAGTGTAGATATGAATTAACGGTCATTGGTAACAGTCAGTTTCTCGCCTGTGATGTGCTCAAACTTTTTCAGGTATAAAACAGATAAAAAATCATGATACAGAGTTTCACCTCGGCGATCATCAGGTGAACTCAGTTTCTGTCCTTTTCCCTTATCTTTTTATATACCATAACTTTCGTGCATAGGACCCTGTAAATATTACCTGATTAAAAAAAAGCTTTTAGCGGTAAATTTTACTCTAGGAGCGACTTTATTTAACTTTCACCGCCAGCATAAAGCAATCATCATCTGATGTTTACAGATTTGATATCTCTAGTGATCGTAAAATATATAAACAAATGTATGTATTTGATAGTTAAAACAGCGCTCCTTAATGGTAGCTGTCAATGGCCTTAAGAGTAACGAATCGAGCTGATGAAAAGTCTGTCGGATTCCGCTCCTGGTGGGAGGTAGATGCTGTGTCTGATGAGCCGTGAAACGTCGAAACACGATGTCTGTGGATGAGGCGTGTTGTCTTGTTGAAAAGTAGCTCACATGCATCTTGGAAACTAATGGTAACAATTGCACAATAACAAATAAATCAATATAACTCTTACACCCGTAATCGAGCACTTTATTTTCAATTCTCCAATCCTGAAAATAGACTATATATATATATATATATATATATATATATATATAATATATATATATATATATATATATATCTGTGTGTGTATATATGCGCATAGCCTTTTTTCTTCGAATATCCAATCTTGATATAAAAGATTTTATCAAAGACATATATATGCAATATAAATTTATGTTCCATTCAATTTATCCCAACGCTAAAATTTATTCTGTAATTATTGAACTAAAACTAGAAAATATAAAAGAACATGCAGTATTTGATAGTTTATAAGAACGTAATTGCAATGTTACTGAAATAGATTGCCAATTTGTTTTGACGGCCCTAGTTAACTTATATATACACTACATTATGGAGGTGCGTGGTGTAATGGTTAGAGGGTAGGAAATGGATTTGCCGAATCTAGTTCAAATCCTGGACGTGGCTTAATTCACTTATCACTAATAACCTTGGGAAAGGTATCCCTACATCTACTTTACTTCCAGTTATGGGTAAATAGTAGGACATCCAGGGCCTTTTAACCTTGGCTAGCTTACCAGTCTAAGAGGAGGAAAACTCTGATTTCAAATCTTTTTATCTCCGCTTAAGAAATTGACATTGTGTCCCATCCTACTCATTTGGAGTGGAAGGTAAATAATATATATATATATATATATATATATATTATATATATAATATATATATATATACATGTGCTATTGAACAACACGGAGTATTCTTTCTTCATTTTTGGGATTTGGATTTTTCAAGTCTTCTTGCGATCTTTTTTGAGTTTGGATCCAATTAATATATAAAATTTCCCATACTTATATCTCGAGCGCTTTCGACTGTTTCGTTAGTCGTCATCATGGGTTACATAATTTGGTTTATAGTTAATTTTGTTAGTTCTTTTATCTATGTTTTTATTAAATTTGGAGAGTCCATTATTCCTTAAGAAGGGAGTGTAAGTTAAGTGTGTTAGTTATTAAAGATGCTTAATACGTTGTCCCGACTTTAAATGCTATTTTGTTGATGTTAGGATCTGTAGGCGTTTCTTCTTATTACTTTTGTAGATAATTTTAGTATTTTCGTTTAAAATGTTCCTAATATATATATATATATATATATATATATATATATATATATGTGTGTGTGTGTGTGTGTGTGTGTGTGTGTGTGTGTGAACATTACATCATCTAGAAATATATATCAAGTAGGAATTGGAGAAAGCCAAATAGAATTACAAATTAGATAAACATGACAAAAGTAAATGGGTAAAAGTACAGATAGACTTCAATCTTAGCGTCAGAGAAAAGACACTGACTGAAAAAATAACTAAATTTATAAAATAAAGTCAAAACAAAAAAAAATAAAAAAGACAGGGTATTCAAAATAAAAGCTGAGTGACCTTTTATTGGAATCAGACAAGGAGTCTATCACCTTTTCACTAGTACTAGATTGTTTTCTTCTTTGCTGAGGTGAAGCGTCACACCAACCGTCAGCTCCCAAATTTATTGCACATATCAGATAATCGAATCTGTGCTACTTATGCGCTGCGTTGGTGGAGACCAGTATCGAACTCGGAACCTTGCTATTCAGAGACGAATATGTGTGTATTATCTGGAAACATACACACACACACACACACACACACACACATATATATATATATATTATATATATATATATATTATATATGATATGAGTAATACATATTAATATATATACGTTGCATATAAGCGAAGTAGGCGGCCGCCATCTTTTTACAAAAAAAGACCGATATCGAACTCGGAACCTTGCTATTCAGAAACGAATGTATGTGTATTATCTGGATACACACACACACACACACACACACACACACATATATATATATATATATATATATATATATATATATATGATATGAGTAATACCTATTAATTATATACGTTGCATATAAGCGGAAGTAGGCGGCCGCCATCTTTTTACAAAATTTGATTGTACATAAGTTATTGATTGTCTTCTTTAAATGGCGTCTGTTTCTCACTCTCTTGTTCATTATTCGCGCCCGTGTGTCCCCACTACACACGTTATAATCAAATTTTGGTAACTGAACGTTCTGATGTTAGAGAAAGAACTCGTTAAGAATGTATCTCTTTCTCTGAACTACTTCTGCATCCATTTAGATTATAGGACATTTTCTTTTTAAAAGATAGCGAATTATAATTCTATCAACTTTAAATTTATTGAGTTAGAAAATATTTCTTCTAATTGGATTTCTAACTATTTCCTTTTTTCCTTAAAAACATTAAGTTTTAAACGAACACTTTTTTAAAAATATATAAGCGCCAACCCTCTCTTTTCATTTCCTACCCATATACATTCCATTGCAACTGGTGTCCTGGTTTGATTGTTTTTTTTTCTTTCTTTAATGGCATATCAAAATTCATGGGTTATTTAATGATACACATATTGTTGAAGAGAAGTTGTGGTACTATCTAAGGGGATGAGTTAGAGTTTTATACATTTCTGAATGGTAAAAGTAAAAGTAAATCAGTGAAGTGGCCTGGTGTCAGCATCAGCCGAACAGGGAGGGAGTCAATTCCCTTTTCACCAGCGCTAGATTCTTGTTTATGTGGTGGAGCGCTACAACCTGCCATCAGTCCCCAACTTTACCACAAAATCCAAGTTGTGGTACTATCTAACCCATAACAGGGGGATGAGGTAAAGTTTTATACATTTATGAAGGGTAAAAGTAAAGTCGGGGGAGTGGCCTATTGTCAGTATCAGCCGAACAGGGAGGGAAGGAGTCAATTTCTTTTTCACTAGCGCTATTTTTTGCGTATGTGGTGGAGCGCTACACCTGCCATCAGTTCCCAACTTTACCACAAACATCCAAGTTGTGGTACTATCTAACCCATAGCAGGGGGATGAGGTAGAGTTTTATACATTTATGAAGGGTAAAAGTAAAGTCGGAGGAGTGGCCTATTGTCAGTATCAGCCGAACAGGGAGGGAGGGAGGAAGTAAATTTATTTTCACCAGCGCTATTTTTGCGTATGTGGTGGAGCGCTACACCTGCCATCAGTTCCCAACTTTACCACAAAAATCCAAGTTGTGGTACTATCTAACCCATAGCAGAGGGATGAGGTAAAGTTTTACACATTTATGAAGGGTAAAAGTAAAGTCGGGGGAGTGGCCTATTGTCAGTATCAGCCGAACAGGGAGGGAGGGAGGAAGTAAATTTATTTTTTGCGTATGTGGTGGAGCGCTACATCTGTCATCAGTTCCCAACTTTACCACACAGATCCAAGTTGTGGCAGTTATGCGCTGATTTTTCGAGGGTGGGTATCGAATCAGGGACCTTGTGGATCCTGGGCAGATGTTCTACCGACTCAGCTAAACCGACCCTTGTATAGGTCCAAAATTGAACGTAATAGCCCTAGTGGAATTCGAACTCGCTTACTACAATGTCGCAGTCCAGCATGTTAGCCACACAAGCGAGAGATTTCCCCAACCCTTGTACTTCTATGAGACTATTCTGCGTTCGATGGTGAGGCTCCATTTCTGGACCGTTTGAAAGCGTGGGGTCAACCCTTCGTTGCTATTACAACCAGCCCACTCGAAGTCAGAGTGTGGTAACTGTAGATAGGTCTCTCTTTTTATAATGTCAGAAATTTAATGTAGGAGCTCGTCGTGTTATGGTTATCATCATGGGTCAACCGAGTTCAACTCTTGGACGAGGCTGTTTGCATTAAAATAACTTTGCGAAGGCTGTGCATCCACCTATTCCCCCTTCAGCTATGAGTAAATAAATATTATTTATACATTCAATTCTGGTTCGTATTAAGTTACGACTGCTTGCTGCCTTTTCCTACCAATTCGACGGTAATTAGAACTAATATGATTATTCTACACCGGTACAATCTTTGGGTCAAATAGATCTGTTTAAAAATTATTTGTATTAAATAGGACCATGTGTAAAAAGAACAAGGTTATTTCCTATAAGTCTAACATGAACAAAGGGGAACCACTCTTGACTGATAAATTATTGAAATATTTTAATATGAATTAAAAAAGAATTTGATTAGTAACGTTTATAAATGAGAGCGTTCGGCTAGAAACCACAAGGTTCCTAGTTCGATACCGGTCCCCGCCAACTCAGCGTATGAGTAGCACAGGGATATGTGCGGTAAAGTAAGGAGCTGATGGTAGGTGTGGCGCTCCACCTCAGATGCTAAAAAACAATCTCCTTGGTCTAGCGCTATTGAAAAGGGGATAGACTCCCTCGCTGACTGGCTGATACCGACTTTAGGCCGCCCCGTCGAAAGAAGAAGATAAATGAGAATGGAATTTCTTTATTGTACTTGAAACCAAATCCGAAAATTCAGCAACATTGTAATAGGCTGGATTAGATTCTTATAAAGTGGTGTGTGTGTTTGTGTATGTGTGTGTATGTGTGTCTATGGAACTTTGACTGAAACATGTTCACCCATTGTGGATATCTTGAGAACTGGACATATTCTTCATGATTTTATAACAGAGAATGCGCTCTTTGCCAAACACTGATTATCGTAGGAAGTGAACTCGGATATCCTAGTTCAAATTCTAAACTAGACTGTTTGAATTTTATAAAGTGCTAATTCCCTTGGGAAAGGTTACGTCGATCTATAATGGTGTAATGGTTTGATTGAAAACCTGGTGTTTTCATTAATTGCATACTACAGATCATATCATCGATACAATACTATTGTCTTCCTACTAAATTTTTTAGACCTTCTTTGGTTGGTTGGCAAGATTTTACGGCATGTCAACCTTTGTTGGTTTATTTTATGCCGAAGATATTGTTTATTAATTTTTGATGGTTACTGAAAATATCTAAACATATTTTTATTAACTCATTTTCTTCTATTCAAACTATAGATGGGACCCTAACAGGTATTCTCTCTCCTGGTCACGGTTAACCTGAGAGTAATTGCGATGAAGGGGTACTCCACACTCCCCAGAGCTCCAGAACTGGAACTTTATTTTTTAATATACGAAACTGGCCGATGACTATTATGGATTAACTAAATCCTATTGTTGATTTCTTATAGGATTAAAAAAGATTTGTAGAAAATTTTAATTTATTAATAAACCGGATTCCTTTTTGATATGAATAGTGGAAATTCAAGCATGTATTTACCCAACCCCTCCACCAATGGCACTAGGTGACACAAGATCAGTAGGGACTGATTTAGCTTGGTCGATAGAGCACCTGCCTAGGAATCACAAGGTTCCTGGTTAGATACCAGTCCCTGCCAAATCAGCGCATGTGTAGCACAGTTTGGGTAATCTGATCTGTGAGATGCATAAATAGATAGATTTGAATCGATTTGAACAGCTTTTGACTGATTTGAAAGATATCTGATAGATAAGAACAGAACAAAATAGATAGATGGATATATAGATAGGTAATGTGTGTCTGGGATAAACAGACAGATAGATTTGAATATATTTGGAAAGATTTGGACAGACAGACAGACAGACAGACAGATAGATAGATAGATAGATAGATAATGTAAACCTATACAGACAGACAGACAGATAGATAGATAAAGATATTGATAGATAGATATATAGATAGATAGATTGATTGATAGATAGATAGATAGATAGATAGATAAACAAATAGATAGATATAAAAAAAGAGCAGTTTTATTTGGTTTTATTCAATGTGTATTCTGAAGAAGTAGAATATCAACCTTCATGGGATATTTAATGCCAAAACCAGCCTTGTAAAATAACAGTAATGGTACTATTTGACCCACTATTCCGAATGCCGAATGCCGAATATAAACGTAATATCGCGACTGAAGGTGGAACTCTTACTACGATGTCACACTCCAGTCCCTCCTGTGCACACACACACACACACACATATATATATATATATATTATACATATATATATATATATATATATATGTGTGTTGTGTGTTGTGTTGTGTATAGTATATATATATTATATATATATAGCGAGAGAGAGAGAGAGAGAGAGAGAGAGAGAGAGAGAGAGTGAGAGGGGGAGAGACAGACATAGAGAGAGTGAGATTTTAATATATTTGGAAAGATTTGGACAGACAGACAGATAGATAAATAGATAGATAGATAATGTATACCTGATACAGACAGACAGACAGATAGATAGAAAGATAGATAGAGAGATTGATAGATAGAAAGATAGATAGATTGATTGATAGATAGATAGATAGATAAACAAATAGATAGATATAAAAAAAAAAGAAGAGTTTTATTTGGTTTTATTCAGTGTGTATTCTGAAGAAGTAAATGAGAATGTCACAAGTGAATGATCTATTAGAAGAGACAAAAAATCTTTTAGATAAACTAAAACCGTGTGTTGTTTCACTTATTTATTCATTTTTGTCTTAACGTTAAAAGTGATTTGACTTGAGTCTATAGAAATAAACAAAGAAGAATTGCGGGAAATGTCAGTTGTGAGAAAATGCGACATGGAATACATCCGGTGAAACATGATTGAACCACAAGTTCAACATTTTCTTCAATGTAAATGTTCAGCGAATAAATGTATCAGAAGTTAATGGATAAAGGAACACTAGTTATACCATATATATATATATATATATATATATATATATATATATATATATATATATATATATATATATATATATATATATATATATGTAATAAATGGAAGTTAATCCGACAGAATGAATTCAACATTTTGAAAAAACAATTAGTAATTATACTGCTGACAGAATCTGTTTCGACCGCTTAGTGGAAGGTCATCATCAACGAGCAAAACATATGAAGGAAAGAAGGGATAAAAAAACCTTGGAAGAAAAAGGGTACAAACACACGCTGGAATTCTTGAATTTTTTTTCAAATGCGCATTCTGTATCAAAAATAAAATAAATTTTATTTTTAAAAATCAGAAGCATTTTTAATCCAAAAATAAACTCAAAAAGAGTTTGGTGTAAATATATAAAAAAGCGTAAGAGATTATCAAAAATGTTCAAAATATAATCCAGCTATTAAGTTATTTACACGTCCACAGCACATTTAAAGGAAGATGTTAAGTTTCAAAAAGTTTGTGGTGTTGGTAATTTTTTTTTTGTAGTGTTCGTAGAATAATATTCAATAATATTTTATATATATATATATAATATATATATATATATATATATATATATGCATGGCATTATACCATATATATATATATATATATATATATATATAATATATATATATATATATATACATGAGTTCACCGACAAAAAGATATACATATCGGCATGACCGACAAAAATATGGCGCGAATGCCCACATTGGTGAATAATGTAACAACTTTCGTTCGTTTTTGCAGAATTAACGTTTTTTGTTTTTGTGAACTGATTTGACATTTTTCTCCGACCCAAACACCACGGAGTGAATGAGCTCTGATGATGATTTTTGTAAAATCGAAATATTGATCAGTATCAGCTATGATTATATTATAATTTTTTAAATCTTTAACAGCATTGTGTGATGTTTTCATTCCACCTTTTCATACTCATACTGTCGGATTCATTTCCTTTCTTTTAACATATATATAATATAATATATATTATATATATATATATATATATGTATATTAAGATAAATATATAAAGGTTTTACATATCTATTTATTAGGTGACAAAGGAACATTCACAACCATATTGGTTTCATGCGATGCATTCATCAGGTGAAGATGTTCCTTGTCACCTAATAAATAGATATGTAAAACCTTTATATATTTAACTTATTATATTATATAACAGCTCTATTCTATATTGAGCACTCTACCAATAATACTACCTTTGGTACACCATTCCAGCAAAAGCTGAAATAGTGACCATCTCACACTATATATATATATATATATATATATATATATATATATATATATCATGTTGTCCGAATGAATGAGAACAGGCTTCCAAAGAAGATTTTATACGGGCAACTACCAAATGCTAAGCGTTCTATTGGAGGTCCTCTCTTACGCTACAAGGACAAATTGAAGGACAATTTGAAACGCCTCGATATTGACCTGAGTGCTTGGGAAGATCTAGCATCGGATCGGAAGGAATGGCGTAAGACCTGTTTCGCTAAACTAAAGAGCTTTGAACAAAATAGACTGAAGCATAGAGATCGGCTCCGCATAACTTTAAAAGAAAAACATTTAACTCCTGCCTTGGAGCATTTCGTTTGTCAGTGTGGCTTCATGGCTCGCAGCAGGGCTGGGCTGCTGTCACACTCGAGGAAACATAAAATGTCTTCTTGACAGCATGCACAACGTGGGAATCAAATCACTCACTGCTGACCCTCATCTATCGTTCTCGATAGGAGAGTCCACCATATATATATATATATATATATATATATATATATATATATATATATATATATATATATATAATTCTATCACGTTATTCTCGTCAATATGCCACATCAACAGCAACACATGGGAGGCAAGTGCAAAGACCGTGTGACCTGGCGCCTCCTCGTCAAATAAGGAACGAGAAGGAGGAAAAAAGAGGAAAGTAGCCGCCGCAGAAAAGAGAGCCAGAAGAAGGAAGACAACAGCAACTCCAGCAAGCATCACTGTTTGTATGCAGTCACTGCACCAGAGATTGCCATTCAAAAATTGGTCTTTCAGCCATTCACGCAGTTGCAGATTTTTAAAACAAGGGGGACACTACGCCGTCGTCTTTAGTAAACGGACGGATGCCAACATGACACGATTCTCGTCAATATCTATCTCATTCTGTATGCTTATATTTCAATTCAACAAACAATCTATCTGTTTATCTCTATCTATCTATTTATTTATTTAGTTATATATTTATCAATCTATTTATTTATTTATTTAATCTATTTATTTATTTATCTGTTTATTTATCTATCTATCTATCTATTTATTTATTTATCAGTCCATCTATCTATATATTTATCTATCTACATATCAATCTTCACTGCAATTCAAAATGGTGACAAATCAAACAGAGTGATCGAGTATTGAACAGAAGTCTGTCATTAGAGTTCTGGTGGCTGCGAAGTGCAAACTAAGTGAAATTTATAGTAGAATACGTGATATGTACGCTGTAGCATTTTTTTATTAAAAAAATTCGTTACAAATTAAACATGAGTTTGCTGCTGGAGGGGAAGCGCATTGAATCCTCGGTAAAAAGAAACAAAACAATTTGTGGCAGAGTGATCAGTAAAGAAGGTCATGCTGACTTTGTAAGAAAGCTCCCATTGTTATTGATTTCCTTGAAATAGATGTAAATGCAAAATATGCAATTTCTCTACGTTATAGAGAAATTGTCATTTATGTTGCAGACTGATCATCAGAAGCCGAAATCTAACCTATATATATTTACCAACCCCTCCACACGAGCAGGATGCGACACAAGGTCAATTTCTTAAGCGGAGTTTAACAGTTTGAATTCAGAGTTTTCCTTCTCCTAGACCGGTTGCCTAACCAAGATTAAAGAGCCCAGTCTGCCCTACTATTTATCCATAGCTGAGGGAGAGTAGGATTCATACATTTCCCAAGGGTATTAGCGCTAAGTGAAATGCAATTACCCATGGAGGATTTGAACTCGGGCGACGACTCCATTTCCCATGACTTTAACCATTACACCACGCGCTTCCATATAACCTCTAAACTCATCCCTTATTCTCTCTCGCCCAGTCGGTGGGGCGTTTAGAATGCACCAACTGCACTCTGCAGAGGGGTAAGACTCCCCCAATGGGGCCACCTGTTGGCCGTGGGTGGCGACCCGTGATGCTTAAGGATAGAGCCCAGGTGGATGAGCAGTTCATGACATGCAATACTCCACTTTGGCCCTATCTTGGGCTAGACGTGCGGTCGGAGAGCCCCCTCCGATCAATCGGCTGGTCACGTCAAGCCCTAGCACCTATATGATTTTCCCAACCCTATTGCCCTTATGGCAAGCCCCAACCCCTTTTTATCATATGGGTGCTAGAAGGCGGTGGCTGCGGGTCTACATGTCCTGGGAATGACGTTAAACTCAAATCTGATGGTGAGGTTCCAGCGCCCCTTCATCATCATTGCTCCCTGGTCCACTCTGACCCGGAGTGGTAGTACCTGTTAGGGTCCATCTATGGGTTAAATAAAAAATGTATTTATAAAAAAATTGTATTATCCATTAAGAATTGATTTATTTGAAAACTTTATCGGCATTAAATGACCCACTGAGGTTGATATGCCGTAAAACAAAACAAACCAAAACCAAACCTTATTCTCTCACTCAATCTCTCATTTACATTTATGAAAACCATGATTGACTGTAAGATTTACGCTTGACACAAGTTTAATCTCAGATGTTAAACGACGCTCTTGTAGAACTTAAACACTGATAAACTGTAAAACTATTTGACAGAAAAGTCAGCATCAACAACGCGGATATTTGCCGAAAAGATTATAAGTGAATCAATAAGCTCACTTGAACGACGCATTAGAAAATACAAAAAAAAAAGAGAAAACAACACTGGATTTTCATGCATCACAATGTTCCTCCTACGATACAGAAAACTCCCCTCCCCCACATGGAGTGAATTCTTTAGACTTGTCACTTTCAGACTGTCAGGATGTTCTTTTTTTATGATGCAATATGCTCTGTTAGCGGTTTCTATAACATGAACATATCGAATAATTTATTAAATTAAAACCAAAACCATTCTTTCACGACTGCATACTAAATTTGGATAAAATTTAAGTAAATTATCAGAAAGTTTCTTTCGTAACGCGAATATCAGAGCTAACAGAGAAATATTAGGATGAAATCAAAAGTGTACTAAGGAGGGGAGAAAATGTTAACTAAGCATAGATACAAGGTTAACAGGGTAATTAGCAGTTGCTAGGTTGAATTAACAAGTTTCGTGAGATCTGGTCGTTTCTCTCTTCCGATAAATATTATTTTTTTATCATGAAAAACTGTTTGCTTTGCGGTTCCTATAACTTGAAGATATGGAATAATTTTTAGATTAAGATTAAACAAAAAAACTTTTACGACTGCATACTAAATTTGGATAAATATAAAGTACATTTACGGAATGCTTCTCTTGCAACTCAATGCACCATGATTGGGGAATTATTTAGAGACGAATACATAAGGAAAAGCATAAATACCGGTCACATTAACAGTTATAAATACAAGGAAGAACTTAAAGTCTATTTCGAAATTAGAACAATATAAACAAATTTTGGCAATTGCTATAACATTTCCTTAGGAATCACAGTCTGATGAAGCCGGTTAATATCGGTGGAAATAGATTTATACCTGTTTGTATGACCGGCATTTAATATATATATATATATATATATATATATATAATATATATATTATATATATATATATGTGAAGAGAGGAAGTAAATCCGACGGTATGTAATATATCAAGAAAATTGAAAAAACACAGGTTTAAATGGGTTAAGTGGTGAGTTTATTGGCCGACGCTGCAGTGTTTCGATCTATTAAATAGATCATCTTCAGGGCATAAGATAAGAAATTATATATCACAGAATGATGAGAAAAAGTGAGTGGTAATCCTTCTTATTCAGTCTGTTTAAAAAATTTTTTTCTGAAGTTTGAAAAAAGGAGACGGTTTTGAAATATGACATCAAATATTCTATTTTAAGGTGTGAGTATGTAGCGCGGTTAGTGTGTGTATTGAAGGAAACATTGTGCATTTTTTAGGTATGTAAAAATTAAAAACATTTTTTAGGTATGTAAAAATTAAAAACATTTTTTAGGTATGTTAAAAATTAAAAACATCGAACGAAAAAAAGAAAAGGTATACACACACACACACAACCACATACCTAAAAAATGCACAATGTTTCCTTCAATACACACACTAACAGCGCTACATACTCACACTTAAAATAGAATATTTGATGTCATATTTCAAAACCGTCTCCTTTTTTCAAACTTCAGAAAAATTTTTTTTAAACAGACTGAATAAGAAGGATTACCACTCACTTTTTCTCATCATTCTGTGATATATAATTTCTTATCTTATGCCCTGAAGATGATCTATTTAATAGATCGAAACACTGCAGCATCGGCCAATAAACTCACCACTTAACCCATTTAAACCTGTGTTTTTTCAATTTTCTTGATATATATATATATATATATATATATATATATATATATATATATATATATAATATATATGTGCGTGTGTGTGTGTGTGTGTGTGTATGGGGGGTAATATAATGAAAATTGAAAAAAAAACAAGTTCATAAAACGAGTAATGCTTATTTGGCTTACGCTGCAGTGTTACGCTCTGTTTCAATAGATCAAAACACTGCAGCGTAGGCGAAATAAACATTACTTGTTTTATTAACCACTGTTTTTTTAAAAAATTTCCTTATATTACATACTGTCGGATTCACTTCCATTTTCTCTTCACACACACACACACACACACACACACACACATATATATATATATATATATATATATATATATATAGTACTCTAATGAGAGAATCCTTTAATCATTATTATATTCATCGACCTTGTATAAACATATTTATTTTGCCTACAGTGTACCGTTGGTATGAACGACATTTACATGTGCGTGCAACTTTGTTGGCCAAATAGATCGTTAAAAAAATGGAGTCCATTACGAAATATTCTTCGTTGTGGAAACTTTGCAAAACAGAATAGGATGAAACTAAAATGAACAAGAAGAAAAAAAAGACGTATTTGTTAAAAAGAAAATTGTCATTAGTTTTCTTTGTCTTCGTCTTGTAATGTTTTCACAGTTTTCGAAATAAATGGTTTTCCTTGTGAATGACCACAAAGTTCATTTCCCGCCATTTCCGTTGTGCGCGCGCAGAATTTTTTTATGTAAAAAGAAAGAAGGAAAACGTGAAAGAAGAAAGAGAGTATGAAAGAAAAATAAATGAAAAGATGAGAAAGAAAGAAAAATAAAGCGAAGAATGAAAGATAGCAAGAAAAAAAAAAAAAGAAATGCCGAGAAAAAATAAGAAAAAGTCTAACGAAGAAAGAAGTGAAATGAATAAAAAGAGAAGCCTAGAAAGAAAAAAATATAGAAGAAAGAAAGAATTAAAAAGAAAGAAAAATTCTTTTACCCAAAATGAAGAAGAAGAAAAAAAGTAAAGTCGAACCAAGAAGTGAAGAAAATCGTTGAAAAAAGAAAGAAAGAAAGAAAGAAAGAAAGAAAGAAGAAAGAAAAACCGAAACAAAAAATTAAGAACTGAAGAAAATCGTTGAAAAAGAAGGGGAAAAGAAAGAAAGAAAGAAAGAAAGAAAGAAAAGCCGAAACAAAAAACAAAAAACATCGAACGAAAAAAAGAAAAGAAAAATCATTGATAGTAGCAAAGTAGAAAAGAATGACAGAAGAATAAATCAAACGAAGAAAGAAAGAGTGAAAAAAAAGAAAACTATAGAAAAGAAAGAAAGAAGAAGAGAACGAAGAAAGTAAAAAGAAAAAAAAAACAAATAGTAAAGTCAAACGAAGAAAAGGAAGATCGTTGAATGAATGGAAGAAAAAAGAAAGAATAATTAAATGAACAATAAAAGATAGAAAGAAAAAAATAATTCTAATTACATTGATTGGACATTCCCCATCACCATCATCAGCATTAACAGCAGCTGCAATAAGTGCGACAACTACACCACCACCAACACTTCTATCACTACAACCTCAAAAACAACAATAATAATTATAAGATAACTGATACAAAATCAAAGATAAAAAAAAACACATAGATTAACTAAAATACGAATAGATATTAGTGAGCACGAGATTACTGTGCTTAATTACATAGTATTTACCAGCCCATCCACGCGAGCAGAATGTGACACGGGGTCAGTTTTTAAGCGCCGTTTAACTGATCTAAATTCAGAATTTGACCTTTCCTAGATTGGTTAGGTTTTAAGGGGTCAAATAAGAACAAAACGACGGGTAACAAATGTAGAAAAATGTATTAACAGAAAGTAGACAAATACAATAGAGAGATGTGGAAATTACGTCCGACGAACAGAGTTATTGGCATACTCGCATTGGCTTACTGCTAAGCCACAATTATCCCTGTTACTTATAGTAACCTGTCGGCGGATTCCATTAGTCTTATAGGGTGTATTACCTATAACAGTTATCATAGAACCTTTAACTCTTTGTCTACTTTACATCGCCCACAGCGGCTCCCTCTACACTGCTATCCTATCGTGACATCATGTCTGTGTAGGATGTCACACAAGGTTAATTTCTAAAGCGGAGTTTAACAGGTTAGAATTCAGTTATACTTCTATAATTGCCTAAAGCTAAATAGCCCACCTTACACTACTGTAGCGTTATTATTGTGGACTACGGGGATTGAAAGAGAAAGACAAGAAAAAGAAATAAGAACAAACAAATGTTAAAATTGGGAAGAGTAAACACTAAGCAGGGTGTCAGTAATTTGACCGAAGAATGACCCCGGAAATAGATTTTAAAATAAAAACGGAAGTTCCGGGTTTTGACCAGAAATGTGACGCCGGAACGAAAAAACGGGAGAGGAGAAAATCTGCCTCTTGACCCTTGGCTCTACTGGGAGTCAGACGTTGGTCCCGGTCCCTCGTATGGGTGTGGGACAGCAGTACACAACATGATACTATGTTAGAAGATAGACTAATTTGAAGATACTCTCTCTTTCTATCTGTCTTTTCTTCTCTCTTTAAAATAACCCACGTGCCTAGAAATAAATGCACAACCCCTCGTGACTATACAACTTGCGTGTATGTTGTTTCTGAAATAACGACTATTACTTCTAATGTTGATTACTACTACAACTTGAGCTGTCCCATGCGACAAATACCGTTCTGGTACCGTGACCATCGTTTGCTACACTACTTTAACTTTAAAAAATGCCGATGCACTTCACCATACAACCAGTAAGAATTGCGTTCTGACTCTATATGTTTTGTGTCTGGAAGCTTGCTCTATCTAGATGTGGTGTTTTTGTGTTTCTTTTAACTGTCAAATTTTCTGTGGGAATAAATAGCAATCATTACTTTTGCATTGTCTCCCGTATATTGGAACTATCTACACTAACCGGAGAGGCCTTACCCTACCAATCGGCTGCTTACTTAAAAAAGCCCTAGCATCTATATGATTGGCTCAACCCTATTGCCCTTATGATAAGCTCCAACCCCTTTTTTATCATATGTATGCTAGAATAAAGGTCTTAGTATCCTGGTTATGACGTTAAACTGAATTTAATGATAAAGTTTCAATTCTGGAGCTCTAGGGCATGTGGAGTAGTCATTATTATTATTCCCAGATCCACTCTGACCGGAGTGGTAGTTCCTGTTAAGCTGATATATATAGGTACAATAGAAGTTACTTTGAGAAAGTATGTTTTAAAAGAATTGATTTTTAAAAAATTGAGTACCCATCAAGAATGAATAAAGAATTAATGTCTACGGCATAAACTAACCCAACAGTGATTGGCATGTCGTTAAATCCAACCAACCAACCAACCAATCTAAACTGTTAAATTTCTTCGAGATTGCCTTCTAACTTCGCGACGAGCCTCTCGTTATTCTCTGAGAAATAAATAGAAGTTGAGATGTGATTAATTTATCAATGACTTTCTTCTATCGTGACTGTCTGTTTTTCCTTATCGGCTGAGGGATTGGCCTCCCCATGCAACTATTGCACAAAGTGAAATTTCAAGTCGACCAAACGCATTAAGACCGAAAGACATTAGACATTCGTTCCTAAACGCGTATGTCGCTTAATAAGCACGCGAAATCTCTCAGTTGATGCCTCCGCTTGACGAGCTTATCAATTTACTGAAGTTGCAAACTAAATCAAAGTTTCAATTTGGTCTGGAACTTATATCAACTTGTCTACAATCATCAAACAATGTCCAAGTCATTTAATGTGTATCAAAAAAAATCTTGCCTAAATAGTGTCATTATACATAGTTAGTTCACGTGGTAGCGCATGGTGTAATGGTTAAAGTCATAAGAAATGGACTCGTCGCTCCGAGTTCAAATCCTGGATGTGGTAATTACATTTCACTTATCACTAATACCCTGGGAGAGGTATGAATCCTACTCTCCCTCCATCTATGGTTAAATAGTAGGCAGACTGGACTCTTTAATCTTGGTTAGGCAACCGGTCTAGGAGAAGGAACACTCTGAATTCAAACCTGTTGAACTCCGCGTAAGAAATTGACTTTATGTCACATCTGCTCGTGCAGAGGGGTTGGTAAATATATATATATAGTTAGTTCACTGGTGTTATTAGAAAGTACCTTGGTAATATAAGTAATAGCGAGTTATTACCTCGTGGTATAAATCAGTCGGTAAAGCGTCGGACTAGGAACCACAAATTTCCGGGTTCGATACCAGCCCTCGCCAACTCAGTGTATGAGTAGCACAGGGGTCTGTGCGGTAAAGTGAGGAGCTGATGGTAGGTATGGCGCTCCACCTCAGACGCAAAATAATCTCCTTGGTCTAGCGCTTGTGAAAACATGATAGACTCCCTCGCTGTCTGGCTGATACTGACTATAGGCAACCCCCACGACTTTACTTTTCACTTACCTCGTAGCTAACATCAGTTTCTAATTATGCAATATAACCTATCACAGAATATTCGACAGGGGGATAATTCTAGACGTCTAAGAAAAATATCCAAATCTTATTAAAAACAACAACGGACACAGAGATGAAGACCCCAAGAATTACCAAGAGGCCAGACTTGAAAAACACAGACAATTAGCCCAGCATAGAAGAGACGACATAGAAGAGATAGCAGAATAGACGACTCGATCCAGTGTAAAAGCAGATGATAAGAGAAACCCAAAACGATTGAATATAAGCGTATTTGTGTTTTTTTCTATTTCTATAGTTAAATACTATCAACAAAAAAACATGTGTCCTTGAAAACTCAAACTGATCATACGACCCAGGCTTTTGATTGTTTTGTTGGATTTTACGGCATGTCAACCCTTGTTGGGTTATTTATACCGAAAACGTTTTGTTCTGTTTATGCGTGATGAATATTCAATTTTTTAAAACTTATTTTTTAGACCAATTTATTTCTTCTATTTAAACCAGAGATGAGACGCTAACAGGTACTACAAATCCGGGTCATATAGGACCTGGGATTAATGGTAATAAGGGGGTACTCCACATTCCCCAGAGCTCAAGCATTGGAACTTAACCATCATATATAGTTTACACTCAGTCCCCGCCTCTAGTACATATGATAAAAAGGGTTGGGATTTGCAATAAGAGTAGTAGTATTGGGATAATCGTATGGGTGCTCGGGCGTGACATGAGCAGCCGATTGATCGGAAGAGGCCTCTCTGACTACCCGTCTAAACTAAGTAAGTTAAAGAAAAACTGAGTTAAAAAAATTGAGAATGAATAAACAAAAACATCTTCGGCATAAAATACCCAGTAGGTTGATATGCTGTAAAACTCAGCCACCCGCCAACCAACCAACCAACCAACCAACAACCAACAACAAGATCTGATTAATACAAAAGAAAGAAGAGACGATCTGTCAGATGGTAATTGACATGCTGCCAGCAGCCCCTACAATAAAATCGAAAAGTGAAATAAATCGTAATGTATCTCTTAAAGAACTGAAAACAATTCTCCCCAACATGAAGGTGACAATTATGCCGATCATAATTGAGCAGATGGCATTCACCCAGGCAGATTCACAAAGAAATCGAAAGAAGTTGAAATCTAAGAATCACTTGAAACAACACAAACATAAATAAATAATTTAATAGGGAGTATTGAATATCAATTAGAATACATAAGAACCAGTGAGCTTCCTCGGGATACTTGCTGAGGGTTGTGTTGCATACCCTTCTTCACTTCACTTACTTTTGGTCGTATTTTCTTCTGACCGGCTTTGGTTCTATTTTCTAACACCTTGACTTGGTCTGGTTTCTTCTAAGGTCTGGACTTTCTTGGGGACTTCAGGATCTGGTTTTCTGTTAGGGATTTCTCCTAATCAGAAGCCCTGTGTCATTGTTAGTTTTTAGGTAATAAACACAAGACTTCGATTTACTTTGATGTTACTTTATTTTCAATCCCCAACCCAGACATCTGCGCAGGTGAGACTTACATCCTACGAGCTCGGCTCCTACCTTCTAATTGGTTGAGTCTTACTTACTATCCTTAAACCGGAAGACAGGGTCTTCTATGCCTTCCAGTTCTCATGATTTATCCGGAAGGCAAGGTGAGAGTGAGGTCAAGCGCCGTCACTCACTCTCAATGCCATCAGCTGCACTAATCGCCATTATGTTTCTCTACTACCTTATATAAGTATTAGGATCTAATAATTATGTAACAGTTGATCAGTAAAGGACCTTGGATATTACCAATGGTAACACGGCGTTCTTTTGGTTTGCAATGATTAGAAGTGGGACCATGCAGATCGATTACGACTGAATATCGAGTTCGAACATCGATGGATGTTTGTTTTATTCATTCTCAATTTTTTAAAACTCAGTTTTTCTTTAACCTACTTAGTCTAGACGGGTAGTCAGAGAGGCCTCTTCCGATCAATCGGCTGCTCATGTCAAGCCCAAGCACCCATATGATTAACCCGATCCTATACTCTTATTGCAAATCCCAATCCTTTTTATCATATTTACTAGAGGCGGGGACTGAGTGTAAACTATATATGATGGTTAAGTTCCACTTGTGACTTTGAAGCACATTCTATCCGTGGCGAACGGGTTGGGTAAATACCTAATTGTGGAGAATTTATCTTCAGTAAATGACATCGGATATTAGTTATGTGAACAGGGCGTCCCATCATGGTATAATGGCTAGCAAGAAAATCTCACACGTCCATCTCTACATATATAGAGAGGGCAGTTGTGTGTATATGTATGTCCGGAGGAAACTTCAATAATAAAACAATTAACGACAAAGTAAATGTATATACACATTAAATATCACCACAGCTTGGTTTTCGAGCTGAAATGATAAAGATTTGATTTATATTCGTAAAGATAATTAAAAAATAAAATTTAAATGATAACAGCATGAATATTTTTTTTTCATTTAATATTTTAGATAGTAGATATTAACATTTCTTTTCAGAGTAGCTGGAATAATGCAAGGTCTATTTTTTTACATAGGGATTTAGATGGGACATCCCACGAGAATTGAACTCACGATTCAGTAATAATGGATCTGCGGGACTAACTTAAAAAATTCCCCCATCCAGACGACGCCGGATAGCCGCTGCTAGTTGCTACTAAATAAGGAAGTTCGATGCGATCTTGTGTTGCATCCTATCATAAATTTTACCGTTTTATCTTTTATATCTTTGATTTATTTTCATACGACAGTAAACATTACATTACGAGCGCCTCCTTAATTTTAATGACAGTATATTAATTTTCAGAGTAAACTGTGTGCAAACAAATAGTATTTATTATTATCAAATAGAAATAGTTACTTAAAATCATTTACTGTATTTAACGGCATATAGGACACACTTTTTTCCAAAATTTTGGCTAAAAAAATTGCCCTGCATCTTATACATCCTAGGTGAATTTACATACTGTCGGATTCACTTCACTTTCCTTCACACACAGGCTAATATTCTCTAGATGCCCACTAACCCAGCTTACGCTCAATACCTTTATCTACTCTAAACTGCTTTTTTTGCTTGCCTGTACTGCCAAATTGCTTTTATACAGCTATGTTTCTGCTTGTGTAATGCACAGCTAGGCTGTTTTCAACGATATATGCTTACATACACTTAAAACCTTTTTTTTCCTGAATCTGACCTGCTGAAATAGGGGTGCGTCTTATATGCCCGTGCGTCTTATATGCCGTCAAATACGGTATCTGTATACATTATTAGTATTAATAATCTTCATACGATGACTGCTATTTACACAGTAGCATTGCAACCAACAAAGCCTTCATCAGATGATGACTGGGTTTAGGCATGGTTTCGGGGCCGAAGCATCATTACCACTAACCCAGAGCGCCCCAGCAGTATCTCACGATACCACCAGACTTTGTCGGTTTGATATCACAATATAGGACTGACATATCCACGCTGATGCGGTTAGAGATTTCTCCTGAATCTTTTTTAAGTATTTCCTCTTGTCTGGTGGAGAAAGTCCAAGTTTAGACAAAAATGCCGAGGTTGAGTTGGTAATAAATCTCCGACATCCGACTTCAATGGGAAATACATCTGTTATCCATCCGTTTCTGACGCATTGTTTACGTAGGTCTTCATATTTTTCCAACTTCCGCTGATGGGCCCAATCCAGATTTTCTTCAAATATTAGATACTATACATAAACCATTTGTGTATAAATTATTTGTATGAGAGAGTAGAATCTTTAAATCATTTAACTATATTTGTATTAGATACGAATACTTGATTTCATATAATTGTGAAAGCAAACGATTATTATAGAGAAAAAAAGCACGATTTTAAAAAGGTTTGTAATAGAACGTTGAAAATATAAAGTTATGACTATAATTGTTGCATACCTCTTTACCGGCACTATATATCTATACGTTATATACTTCTCTTACTTCTTACTCTGTCGTCTATTCTTCTGGCCGGATCTGGTAAATCTTCTAAGATCTGGTCTTCTTGGGATTCCGGGTCTGGTTTCTGTTGCTAGGGATCATTCCTTATCAGAAGCCCTGTGCTATTGTTAGCTTTTAGTAATAACAACAAGACTTCGATTTACGATGATGTTACTTTATTCGTAGAACCCCAGACCAGACAATCAGGCAGTGAGACTCACATCTTGCTAGCTTCGCTTCTAACTTCTAACTCTCTAACTTACTAACTGAGTTGCTTACACCTTAAACAGGAAGGGCCTTCTATCGGCTTCCGATTCTCACGATCATCCCCAGAACGCAAGGTCAGAGTGAGGTCAAACGCTGTTACTCACTCTCAAGGCCATCAGCTGCACTAATATAATTTCTACACTATTGTCATAATCATTAGGTGTCTAATGATTATGTAACATAATCATTTACATATGACTCAGATTTTGGCATTACATAACACATATGGGACTGATATGCCATTAACTACACCAAAATACTCCCTTTCGCACATGCTAGACGAGGAAAATCAGCTTAATAAAGGGATCCATTCAAAAATTCACTGAGTTTTATTGACTTCTACAAAATACACCTGAAGAAGGCGGGTACGTACAACAGTCGAAACATTGTGGTTGTTGCAAACGAGATAAAGACAATAGTCTAAATGATGTAAATAAAGCAAATAACTTCTCATCTGAGAAACATAGACAGATAATTATAATGAAATATTCAATAAATAGGAAGCAACTCGACATCAAGATTAATGGTCGCTAAAGGTGGTATTTAACTATAAGAATAATTCATAGGAAAAAAAATCAACCATTTTCCTAACCCCATGGGCAGTCATATGACTACGCTAAACATCATGGACATCAAGCAATAAATATTACGCTGGCCAAAACATTTTTTGGTGACTCAGATTTGAAAGTTGTTTTTTTAGCTAATTTGGAGTCGCTGATTTTGAAAATGCCATTTTTTTTCTATCATGTCAAGTTTTCACTCTATGGCATTACCCTTAATTTGAATGTAAGCCAACTATACTCTCTTACATGAAATCAATAACATACACCCTTTGGCTTCGGTAATGTAAAACATTCACAAATATATCAAATAAAACCTGAAAAATTCAAGCATTTCCTTTGTGATGAGGTCATTCTGTTTATATATATATATATATATATATATATATATATATATATATGTGTGTGTGTGTGTGTGTGTGTGTATATATATGTATATAATATATATATATGTGTGTGGTGTGTGTGTGTATATATATATATATATATATATATATATATATATTTTAAAATTAATGGTAAAATGAATGAATGGATGAAATAAAAATGAATAAAATGAGGGGGATAAATGAAAAATCCTTTCCAAGGGACCCTTCTCAAAAGTATTAAAACGCTTTTTGAGAGTTGGGTCCCTGATAGAGTGTTTTTTTTTCATTTATTATTAGACTCCTTTGAAGCAGCAAATTAATATAATTATTCTATAAGTTATTAGAGAAGATAAAGCCCGTCTCTTACCTATGTAATATCTATTGAGAATGGGTTTGAATTTATATATATATATTATATATATATATATATATAATCTTGTCTGGTTAACTTCCGGTGAATATTGCTACATTGTAACTATCTTGAATTCAAAATAAAATCGAAAAATTCATTTACTTAGCTTTTTTATGATATGTATATATATATATATATATATATAATATATATATATATATATACTAACCACCGCATGAGTAGGGATGTGACACATATTGTTCTTCGCCAAGACTGGTTGCCTAACCAAGGTTAAAGAACCAATTCTGCCCTACTATTTACCCATTGTTTGAGGGAGAATACTTTGATGCATACCTTTGCCAAATGTATTAACGCTATATGAAATGGAATATCGTCCAGGATTTGATCTCTTTTCGCCATCTCCATTTCCTTCGACGTTATCCATTCCATCCTTTGCCTCCATTCTGCTGACTTAATCTTGGTATTTCAGGTTTCGACTCGTTTCTTTGTTTAATAACGTATCAACCTCTATGGGTTATTTAATGCCAACACTATTCCTATAGAAGTGCAATAGTGGAACTATTTAACCCATAGTTAGGGGGATAAAGAGGCTCATGCCTTTCCGGGGTGATGTAGAGGCGTAATGGCTAACATGCTGGACTGAGACATCGTAGTGAGTTCGAACTCCAACTACGCAGTTAAGTTCACTTTTCGGATGAATACCCTTGGGTATCATATATATATATCATCAGATCGTTATTAGCACGTATTTCCATTACCTTTCCACGCCAAATATCCTTGCAGATATCCCGCATGGCTTCAAAAATCTGCACAGGACTGTTTAATGTGTTTTTTTACTGGTCGACTTACACTTGTGAGATCATGTTTAGGTTTCCACTGGAGAACGTTCGACTTTGCTTCTCCAGCAATATCAGACATGTCTTGTTCGTCTCACCTAGATAGTTTGTGCAATAGAACGCAGGTGAACGTACAGATTTTTTTTTTGGAGGGGGTTTTGCTTCCAGGATTTGTTTATAAATATATATATATGTTTGTTTTTATTTTAAATTGGGCGTTATTACGAAGCATCTAAAAATAAATGAATGAACTCGATGTTATGGAGTATTGGATTCACTTATTCTTTTTATTATTATTTTTTATCATAAATTTTCGGGTTCGTTAGATACCCTTTATCAAATGACTGTTGTTCCTGTTCAACGGATCTTTTGTCTCTGTTGTTATTGACAGCGGCAGCGTCTGTAAAAAATTATAATAACGGAGTATTCCGATGTCAACGTTCAGTCCCTTCACGTGAGTTTGTAATTTTAGAATCCATTTAGTTTCTGCTTGTTTTCGAGATTGCGTTGTTGGAAATGCGTGTTCTATTAAAATGCATTTGAGGTGTGTAAGGTTGTGTGGTAGGGTGTTAAAGTGAAGTGCTATTGTACTATGCGGGGATTTGAGTTTTATTGTGGATTTGTTGTTATTTAATCTTAGTCTAAAAGATGTTGATGTTATATATATATATATATATATATGGAAGTAAAATTGAGAATTAAATCTGACAGTATGTGGAAAAATAGTAAAATACTGAGTATTCCAATAGATGATTTTTTTCTTGGTGATAAAGTTGACATATAATGTTTTGTTTTTTGTAAGCTTCACCTGGACACGTAGTGAAACCTTGTATGGAGATGGTGGGTGACTTGTGGAATATGAGAAGTGCTGGTTTTATATCCAGAAGGAGTGGGGGTAATCAGTATCTTGCATAAAACATTCTAAAAGCCATTAGAAATGATGAGGTATATCAGATGGAAATTGACAGCTTAAGGGATACTCACCGTCGTAACAATAATCCTGAGAGCCTAACACCAGCTAGAGAAATCTGGATCGCAAGACGAAGGATGATACCCTAAAACTTACTACAGTCTGTCTTGGCTGAAATTATTTTGTGCAGCAATTATTAATGATTCAGTTTCTCTTTTGAGGTTTCCTTTTCTTAACCATGTCCAAGTCTTTTCATGATTATTATTATTATTATTATTATTATTATTATTATTATTATTATTTAAGTTTTATCAAATTATTATGTGAAATGTAACGCCATCATTTTCGAAGGGATTAAAGTTTGATTTTGAAGTTCCTTCACGACTTTTGGGTTGTCCGGAATAAGAACCAAAGGTTAAAGTAAAAGAAGAGAAATCGTGTGTGTGTGTGTGTGTGTGTGTGTGTGTGAGAGAGAGAGAGAGAGAGAGTGAGAGAATGAGAGAGAGAGAGAGAGAGAAAGAGAGAGATGGTGAGAGGGGGAGAGGGAGAAGGGGGAAAACTTATTGAATACGTCTAACGCTGTCTTATATTTAAATCTCCCCCATTTGAGTCACGTGTGCTCTACGGAGGGAAGTGACATTTAAGAATTGTGGGGTTTGGGGTTTGTTAGAGAAGAAGGTTTTGACCCTGTATGAACATGGCTTGGCTGAAAAGATTCAAAAGATATGTAATCCATATAACACTAGGAGAACATTCAGGACTGACTCGACTCTTCGTAAACATCTCCTCAGAGTCAACCCCCTAAAAGAATACAACTTGAACAAGAAAAAAAAAAATAGGACAATAGTCTGAATAATACAAATCTATTAATAATGGAGATTCGCTTCCGGTTTTTGTTTGTAACAAAAACTATGTCACTGTTTACGTCACTATACTCGAAATTGTCATAACAGAATAAATACACTCAAAATTTGAGCATGCAACATTAGACAGTCCTCATTGTTTTTTAAAACAAGTTTTAATAGATACATCCCCAGTATCACATATTTATATATAGTTTGTTTTATTTTAATAGATATTCAAATTTAATAGAACTTAGTTTCGATTTCAAATTGTTTTTTTTTACTCCTTTAATAAATTTGATGATTTCATGATTTATAGTTCAAACTCTCCGACATTTAATTTTAACTTCCACCTCAAACAATATCTTTCAAATATTTATTTATACATCGCCCAGAGGGTGTTTTTTTATTTTGCTAGTAATACTAAATTAAATTAGAAGGACTAGCAAGAATATGCCCCCCGCCACCCGGGTGTAAGTATTTAAGTTCTAATGTAATAAAACATATCAAATTAGAAAAACTAAGAAAATTAAATAAGAATGCATATAAGAAGATTACACTTATTTCAATTATATTTTAATTGGTTTCTATATAACATTATTCATAGGATTGATTTTGATATGTATGAGAATAAAATAATAATATTAGAGATTTCAGGACGCATGGAAGACCTTAAAGATGGAAATGTGTTCAACTAATTAACCAGAAAATCAATGGAAATTGGGAAATTATCCGGGTTACTCCTGATAAATTGGTGACAATTGTGCTTCTAACAATTGAAACAGTGAATCAATTCAAAGGATTTTTGATAATAATAATAATAATAATAATAATAATAATAATAATAATAATAAAAATGTGGTTATTATTGTCACGCTTGGGTGTTGGATGTAATGTTATTCAATTCAATCATTTTTACTGTCTTGGCCGATATTAGCCTCATGTAAAATGCTTGTGCCATAAAACCTTTCCAGATTCATCTTATGAAATTGCCGTCAAACACAACGACTAATACGCAAATCGCGGCAGCAATTACTGGAGACATCAAAGAATTGTGGGTGATAAGAGCTATATGCGATTATCTCTTCCCATCCGCCGCCAACCCCCCAGCTCTATCAACTCGTTCGGAAAATCGGCTTTACGATAAGGTAGATTTTTATGGCGCTTCATACACAGACAGCAATTAGATTTGAAAAGGAAGAGAGAGAAAAGAGAAAGATGGAGAGAATAAAAGGTGAGGCCGGAATTGTCCGATTATATACAAAGGACAAGACAAAAGTATTCCAAGAAAATAGTAGGTAATCTATATAACCGTATTCTTTCAGATTTTAATGTTAGGTTTGGTTTGGTTTGTTTTAGGGCATGCTAACCTCAGTGGGTCATTTAATGCCGACAATGTTTTGAAATAAAGTCCTTAAAGTCATTTTTTTATAAATACATTTTTCTATTTAACCCATACATGGGGCCCTAACAGGTACTACCACTCCGGGTCAGAGAGGACCAGGGAGCAATGGTTATGAAGGGGTGCTCCACAACGTAATTCCCAGGAATAGACCCTTAGCTACCGCCTTCTAGCACCCATATGATAAAATGCGTTAGGGCTTGCCATAAGGGCAATAGGGGTGGAACAATCTTATAGTTGCTAGGACTTGACGTGGCCAGCCGATTGATCGGAGGGGGCCTCTCCAACTGTCCGTATAGCTCAAGAAAGGGCCAAAGTGGAGTATTGCAAGTCATCTGCTGAACCACCTGATTTCTATCCTTATGCATCACGGGTCGCCACCCACGTCCAACAGGTGGCCCCATTTGGGGAGTCTTACCCCTCTGCAGAGGTGCAGTCAGTGCATTCTAACGCCCCAGTCAACAGGACGCTTTAATGTTAGTATTCAGATTCTATTTAGATCTTTGAATTTCATCATTCATGCTCTTATATTCGAACGCTTTGAAACCCTTCTTTTCGGGTTATGAGCAGAGCCATACTTATATATACGTATACTGTATACCCGTGGTGTAATGGTTAGAGTCATAGGAAATGGGCTCGTCGACCCGAGATCAAATCTTGGACGAGGCTGTTCGCATTTCACATAGCGTTACATTCCAAGGGAAAGGTTTGCATCCAACTACTCTCCCTCTCTAGGTAAGTAGTAGAGCAGACTGGGCACTTTAACCTTGGTTACGTAACCAGTCGAGAAGGAAATTCAAATCTGTTAATACTCTGCTTAAAAAATTGACCTTGTGTCACATCATACTTGTGAAGAGGTCTTGGTATATATATATATATATATATATATATATATATATATATACCCGTGGAAGCAGGTGCTGTAATGGTTAAACTCGTGGGAATGGACAGGTAGACCCGTGTTCAGATCCCGGACGAGGTTGTTCGCATTTCACATAGGGTCAATATTGGGAAAGGTGTGCATCCACCTATTCTCCCTCCAGCTATGCGTAAATGATAGGGCAGACTGAGCTATTTAACCTTGGATAGTGTTGTAACCTAACAAAGCTTATTAAATGAGAAATAACCAAATGAAAATGAATCTTTAGAACATTAATAAAATACAATACTGCTAGTGGTATCAGACTACTCAGTCAGCATAATGTTCCTGTATTTATGAGGATTGGGACATACACATTAATGTTTATAGTTAAGGTGCATAACAGTTAGGTAACCAGTCGAAGAAGAAGAAAACGTGTTATACTCCGCTCAAGAAATTGACCTTCTGTCATATCCTCCTCGTGCAAAGGTGTTGGTATATATATATATATATATAATATATAGCTGTAAAGTCGTCGGGGTGGCCTAAAGTCGGTATCATCCAGACATCGAGGAAGTTCATTCCCTTTTCACTAGCGCGAGACCAAGGAGATTGTTTTGGGCGTCTGAGATGGAGCGTCACACCTACCATCAGCTCATCACTTTATCACACAGATCCCTGTGCTATTCATACGCTGATTTAAAAAAAAATGTATTAAAAACGTGAGTTTGAAGAAAAAAATGGATACCCAACAACAATAAAACAAAATTTCTTCGGCATAAAATAAACGGTTTGACATGCCATAAAATCCAATCAAACAACATAAATAATAACCGAAATACTTAACAACAAACTATTTGTTTACAAATTATAGATATCACCCCAAAAAGATTTGTAATTAAATGACCCACAAGGGTTTGTATGCCATAAAATCAACCAACCAGCCTGGGTGGATCAGCTGTAACTTACGTTTCCACCAGGCTTTGTTGGTGTCTCATCACAGTGCGAATATAATTTGCCTATGCATATGCAGCTCTTGACTGATCTTGGAGCCTCTCCATATATTTACGTTTTTTTTTGTCTGTTAGGGACAAACCCAATTTTGTTAGATAATGCAGAGGATGAATTAACCATAAACCCTGGGCACCCGACTTCAATAGGAGATGTATTGATACTCCAGCCGTTTTGTATACACATCTCTCGCAGGTCTTTGTACTTTCCCCAGCTTACGCTGATGTAGCCCAGCCAATATTTTGATCAAAGGGAAGCGTTAACTCAATTATGCAAACTCTTTTTGAATTAAGTGACCAGATCACAGGATACGGAAACCGGGCGATTAGCGTTATCGCAGCTGGTACGGCGAGACGACGTTTCAAATCTACAGCAACGCTCCAGTCCGTACATCTATCAAACAGTGAGTAATTGTACTTCGTTGGTAAAGTAATTCCTCGAATGTTTCCTTCCTTTATAAAATCGATCAGTGGTTTTCTGTAAAAGATTGTATATTGGATGCTTCCCAACACCTCCTTTGTAGCCTTTACAACACGTGGTTTGTCTCCACATGTAGCATTTCAACATATAGACACAACCAGCTGAATATTTGAGGTTAGTAGTCTTCCCACATCCATTGAAAGGGTTAGATTTTAGACTCCGATGATTTATTAATTCCGGGTATATCTGTTTTATGTCACAGCATGTAATACATCTTTCTTTGATATTTTCACAGCTAGTCCATGAATACTGTTTTGTAGCGTGATGCTCTCCCTTCTTGGTATGCTCCATTTCTTCCGATATATATATACACACATAACATATATCTATCTATCTATCTATCTATCTATCTCTCTCTCTCTCTCTCTCTCTCTCTCTCTCTCTATCTATCTATATATATATATATATATATATATATATATTATAATTATAAGTAAATGAAGAAAAACTCTAAACTTGCTTCATTACAATAATTTATTTCAACCGTATTAATACGGCATCTTCAGGTAATCACAAGAACATGACTCTTACTGAGAATTTCCCAAAGTAACATCTCTTTTATATCTATCAATTTAGGGGAGGGAGGGTTGGTGTCTTATTTTGGGATGGGTGGGGTTAGTTTCTTTGGATGAGGCGGGGAGGTCTATGTTTTGGATGAGGTGTGGCTTAGCTTGGGGCTTATTCCTTGGAGAAATAGTTGTAAGAGTGTATATACAAAATGAGCAGAATTTCAAGGCTAAAAATAATTTAAAAAAGAGAAAAAGAAGAGTCGAAGAGAAGAAGAAAGAGAAAAATAAAGATAACAAAATGATATAGAAATAAACAATAAAATAAAAATTAAAAATTAAAGAATTAAAAAATTAAAATAAAAATAAAAATAAAATTTAATATGCATATAATCAACTCAGCTAGACTGTTTTCAACAATATATGCTTAAATACACTAAAAGCTTTTTTTCCTGAATCTGACCTGCTGAAATTGGGGTGCGTCTTATATGCCCATGTGACTTATATGCCGTCAAATACGGTACCAGCTCAGGAAAATGTATCATACATAAAAAAAAAGTTTGTCCTCTGTGGATAACATCCCTACTTCTCCACACAGTCACCGTTTCTCTCAATAGCAATACCCCACCTTCGAATGAGAGCATGTATTTTTGCCCGGTATAATTATGTTGACTGTTCTTTAAGCCACTTCTTCACAACAGATTTCACTTCCTCGTCACTGGAATAATGTTCGCCTCTCAAACACACTTTCATGGGGCCGAGGAGATAATAGTCTGAAGGTGCTAAATCTAGTGAGTATGGAGGATGCTGTAAAGTTGTCCAAACAAATGAGTCGATTTTCCCCCTTGTCCTGATGCTTGAGTGTGGTCGAGCATTGTTATGCAGAAGGAGGTCTTTGTCGATTGGCAAGTTGGATCTTACTCCTCAGATTCTTGCTATGAGCCTCGTTAGGGTCTCAATGTATACCTTAGAATATGAACTCATTGCACATTCGGTTTTCCGGTCAAGACCGGAGGTCCAGCAAGCTTCGGCCGCTGGACTTGTCGAGAGTTTAATAATGGCGTCGATCCCAGCGGGCTATCCCCTCAGGCAACGACGCAATTTTTGTTCTTTCCCACCCATGAGCTTCGGCTTGTGGGTGGAGCCACGTTAAAACGTGGTCTTGTGCCCAGTCCATACAAGTGGGGCATGAGACATATATACTCAATGTATACCTTAGTTTTATAAAAATAAATTCCCATGGAATAAAGAAAATGGCATTACTTTTTGACTCACCTTCTTTCTTTCGTATTTGTTCCCATTCTTTCAACTGACAACACTTGAGTTGGCGCCATATTTCCTTCCAATTAGCCAAATCCCAAGAAAAGCTCGTTAATGTCTTCAAGCACTCACATTTTAACTGCGCACCAATTTGCATATTTTGGCTTGTGGTGGTATTTGTCTTAAAAGTACAAACGCTAAAGTGCATCCATTTCTCAATGTATAAAATATGCCACTAATTTGAATAATGTAATCTAATTTGTTTGAGGTTATAATTCATGAAGCTAAGATGTTCAGCTATTAAAGGAAAACTATTTCGTGTTATATCGTGGGATGTGGTAGAAAGCAAACAAAAAAAAACAACAAAAAAAAAAAAAGAGAAAAAATGCGTATTTGGATGGACATGATAAAAGTGAGGTGATTTAATAATTTTGCCATGAGTTCTGATTTCAAAGTCAATATCGTATTTTTTTTTTTACGGTTTAAGACTTTGAGCGCCGTTCTTATTGTGAAGAATTCTGTTTTTTTTAATATTGAGTCAAATTGTGTAGGTGGCTTTCTGGTATAATTCAGTATATCATATTAAATCGTATTATATATATGATGGCAGCAAACTCGTATTCAAGTATTGCCATTGATTGATATAGTAACAATAATAACATACACAAAAAAGAAAGAAAAAAAAGCTCAACAGTACAAATAATATAATGGTGAGCTTGAAAAACATAAAGTACAAGACATGTATTGCACATCAAGCAATGCCTGTGCCTGAAGCTTTTTTTAAGTGAGGAAAGGCTTTGCACAGAACCAATCCCACTCTCTAAGTGACTGCCACGTTTGAACCAAAAAGAAGAACAAGTCAACATCATTGGCTGCAGCAGCCGCCGCAGGTTAAATTTTCGATTTTTACTTCTAGACACTTGCCTTGACAAGGCTGAGGAATGCATCTCTCCCGGTAGTTTTGCTACGCGCCTGGATACCAATCCAAGTATTTCTACGTCCCCGCGTATGTTATTTGCTAGATGGCCGTTGAGCGAAAGGCTTCATCCGCCCTTTGACAGGTTTTGTTTTTCGTCCTGCTGGATGTCTAGCCATCCTCCTCACCAGATAGGCTTGGTGGGGGTAACCGGTTTAGTCGCCGATAACCCGACTATGAGACAGGTAGTACTGGGTTACATAGTACCAGTAGCGCCATATGCGACCTGACATAAATTATATTTATATATTTATACACATGCACACACACACACACACACACACACACACACATATACATATATATGCATATATATGTATTGAAAAAAGAAATAAAGGAAAGAAAGTATAGAATGGATAAAATAGGATATTTTAATCAATTTTACTTACACGTGTTTCGCTCAGGTGTTTATCCATGTGAACATTATTCAAACTATTATTAGTTTCTCTCCGCTTCAAAATCCACCGCATGTGCCATGACGTCATTATAACCGTCTTTCTCGCCCGCGTTTGAACACTCTCTTCACGTGATTTTTAAAAACGTTCTTTTTCGAACATTTCAAAAATTCTCCGCTTTCCAGCGAATTTCATTAAAAAAAATAAGGATTTACTCTGATGAAGGTCGAATCTTCTTTGTGTGCGGAACATTTCTACATTGTTTCTATTATTATTATTATTATTATTATTATTATTATTATTATTATTTTTATTATTTCATTTCATTTGGTTATTTAAAAAAATAATGGTTTGAATAATGTACACATGGATAAACTCCTGACCGAAACACGTGTAAGTAAATTTGATTAAAATATCTTATTTTATCTATTCTGTACTTTCTTTCCTTTATTTATTTTTTCAACATACCGTCAGATTCACTTCCATTTTCATTTTATACACACACCACACACACACACACACATATATATATATATATATATATATATATATATATATATAGAGAGAGAGAGAGAGAGAGAGAGAGAGAAATTGATAGATAGATATAATGTATAAGACATCCACAGACATATGTTTCGGCGTTTCAAGCCTCTTCAGTGTGGCTAGACACAACAACTAACTCCGACCAAAAGCGAACCCCGACTGACTTTACGCCTGTCCGATCCGTTAACCTCTGGACCAGCTGCTGTTTAAGGAGCAATGTTTTAACTGTTTTAAATACATACATCTGTATGTATCTAAAACATCCAGATTTGCATGATTCTGAAATATTTAATCAAATTTGTTTGAATATATATAATATATATATATATTCAAACAAATTACATTAAACATTTCAGAATCCTTATTGATTTCAAGTTTGTGTCTTTGTTCTCTCAAGTTTTCAAACAATTCTTTTGATATTATATTGTTAATAAGTTGTCCGAAATAGATATTATTGGTAGAATAAGTACATTCGGTTCCTTAAAGAACCATTATCAAGGTCTATTAATATCATTATATATATATATATATATATATATATAATATTATATATATATATATATATATATATATATATTCATGTTGTATTTTAGGTGGTGTTCGTATGCTTCTCTCGGTATATATTTTTTTTAATGTTTTTTTTAAAAGTTGGGCGTTATTACGAAGCATTAAAAATATATAAATGAATGAACTCGATATTATGGAGTATTGGATTCACTTATTTTATTATTATTATTTTTTGTCATAAATTTTCAGGTTCGTTAAATACCCTTTATCAAATGAATGTTATTCCTGTTTAACGGCTTCCTTGTCTATATATACATATATATATATATATATGTATATTACTGTCTCGGTTAGCACATTCTTCGAATTTCCCACAGGTGATTCAAAAAACGTGACCTCTATTATCAGTAAAGCAAGAATTATATCATGAAGACCATCTGGAGACGATTTCCACAATTGGCTGACTATGAGGATAAACATCTGAAGACTTTTTAGAATCATGGCACTCCCATAGACTTGTTAACATTTTAATCATCTTGTATATAGGAATGCAATAAGACATAAACAAAAATTGATACTATAAGTTTAACGCTCGATATCTATCGTTACACACACACAAAAATTCACTGCACATTCGGAATCACATATATATATATATATATATATATATATATATATATATATATATATATATATATATATATATATATATATATATATTTATTTATTTTATTTAACACATTTTTGGTACAGCTAAACTTGTATAAGATTTTGAAAAATAACGACATATTTTATTGATCAGCAAATTTCTTTTATTTTTCGAAAGAGAAAGAAAAAAAACAGAAACTTAATGGCCCTTTCGACCGGTGCTTTGTCAAAAATAACGACGAGTAGATCGTTTAAAAGTCACAATGTAAATCAAATTAGGTAAAAGAGAGATTCAATCAAGCAAATGGTGGGGTAACATGAAGGAAAAAAAAAATTTGGTAAATACCTTCAGGAGATCCATTCCTATATATATATATATATATATATATATATATATATATATATTAATATATATATATATTATATTTGGTAAAGAGAAAGGCTTAAGAATCAGCGGTTATCGATCTTTTTCTACACCCAGGTATCTGTGTATAACTATGAGTTTCATCCGACCGCTACCTTTATTGAACATTTTTGTTGGTTTGTTTATTGATTTTAACAGCATATCAACCCGTCTGGGCTTATGTCATGCATAACGGTTAGGAAGTATAAATATCGTGTATTTATATTTATACTTTTTAGTAATTGGTTTTACCAATGTGTTAGCATTATCGGGGATTATGTTGTATGGTATTGATTTGTTTCATGTCTATATTCTATGGTATAATTTTACTTCTCTAAACAAAGTCGTCAATTTCAAACAGATCTTTCATATTGTTTGCTTTAAAATAACGGTTTCTGATGTGAGCAAAAAACCTGCATTCCATGAATAAGTGTTTAACTGTCATTTATTGAAATTGGTAGACAGAATATTCGTGGGGTTTTATATATACTTTTTCTTAGAAATCCTGAAAAGTTCTCGTCGCGTTTACGCTTGAGTTGGCGGCCGTCAGCGAAATCCCCCCCACCAGAGTGCTCAACCCCCTAGGGGATGGGGAGCATATATAGGGTCATCCACAGACACGTGTTTCGATTTATCAAGTCTCTTCAGTGTGGCTAGAATTTTGTAAGCTACCTACAGCCGGAATTGAAATCCGATCGGTTGGATGTCTGTCCGACACCTTAAACATCACTTACAGAATGGGAAGGGGATGTTAACGGTTTTAACACATCGTTTTGTATGTAAATGCCGTCATAGAGTGCTCTATTCCTTATATGTAGAAGAGCGTCGCGTTTTCTGTAAATGAGAGCCCACAAATTCCATGGACAAAATGTGGGTCTTACAGATTCCCTGAAGAAATGGGCGGTTAACCAACTCCTTGAACAAGAAGAGTACCTTACGTGTTCCATTAACTAATTGAGGAGCTTACAATGTTATAATTATGGGGTCCTTATAATGTCCATGAACCAAATTGAACATAACAACCATCAATGCATATCATGCTGGTTGCTAACAAAAGAATGCACTGTTTCTAAATCGGTTATCAATCTGTGATAAGAAATATGTTGCTCTTTTCTTTGCTTGAAAAACGGCTGCTTGTGATGTAGTCTGGAGTCGAGAACTCGTTGCATTCGTGTAATATAATGAAACGTGGAAATCAGTGTGTGATGTTAGCAGTGAGTTGACGTGGGACGAATTTGGAAAGTTGAAAGATATCAATAATGGAAAAAAACCGGAATTTTTTTCTACGTGTTAGTAATGTCGTAGGCATCACTAGTATTGGCTTCTGATTGGACGAGCCGTAGGAATGGTGCGAGGAGTGAATGAGACAGTAAGAAAGAGTCTGCTCTAAGTTTTGAAGGAGACTGACGCAATTGAAGGATGTAGTCTAGCTGAGGTATTTGAAGTGAGTCATTCTGGTTTTAAACCATTCGGTTTTTAATTCTTAATATAAATGTTATAAAAAATAAAAATACTGGTTTAATTGAAGCATGAATGGATAGTGAACTTAAGTGTTTAAATAGACTAATATTTAAGAAATATTGTTGACTTACGAATTGTGGCCGATATTTCAATACTTATATTCGCCATCCATTCATGGTTAAAAAAACCCCTCAGTATTTTGATTTTTTCATAACAAAAATATGCGAAGCATACGGGAAAGCCTTACAACTGAAAAAACAAATATACAGATAAGGGTCACTCAATAAGGTTAATGTTGCCTACGGTGTTAGCAATTGGATGGACCGTTTAGACACGGAAGCCCGCAGAGGGGAAGAGTTCTAAAATAGAATCATTTACCCCTAAAAACCAAAAATGTTTTTTTCAGATTTTCCCTTAAAAGTATTACATTTTCTTCTTCCACACAGACACTTAGACACACACACACACACACACACACACATATATATATATATATATATATGCGTGTGTGTGTATGTATAAATATATACTAACCCCTTCACACGAGCAGGATGTGACAAACTTTATTAAGCGGTGTTTAAGAGGTTCGAATTTTCCTTTTCCTAGACTGATTGCCTAAGAAATGTTAAAGATCCATACTCTTCACCCATAGGTGGATGGATAATAGTTGGATTCATACCTTTTCCAAGAGTATTAGTAATATGCAACGGCGAACAGCCTTATCCAGGATTTGAACTTGGGTCGATGAGTCTATTTCCTACTACTCTAACCGTTACACCACGCGACAAAACTGTTATAAGAAGTATAAACGAATACATAGTTTTGTTACGTTGTTCGAAATCAGTCAAAAGTCTAAACGTTTGCTTGTTGTCAGTACACAACATGTGAAGAGGTACACACCGTTGTTTTCAATTTGATGCCTAACGAAAAAAAAAAAGGATGTGTTCATATATATATATTTACCAACCCCTCCGCACGAGCTGGATATGACAAAAGGTCAATTTCGTAAGCGGAGTTCAGCAGGTTTGAATTCAGAGTGTTCCTTCTCCTAGACTGGTTACCTAGCCATGGTTAAAGAACCCAGTCTGCCCTGCTATTTACCCATAGCTGGAGGAGAGTAGGATTCATACCTTTCCAAAGGGTATTAGCGCTAAGTGAAATACAATTACCACGTTCAGGATTTGAACTCGGGGCGACGAGTCTATTTCCCATGACTTTAACCATTACACCACGTGCTTCCTACTAGGATGTGTTCATATATGTGTATGAGAGAGATGCTAGGAATCCACTGGGGAGCAAAGGGGACGCCCGTTTGAAAAGGTTTCAGAACCCCGGGTCTAGTGAATCCAATGTATCATCAGTTCATCGAACGGTGCGCTGAAAACGGCAAGACCTTTCTCCTCCTCCTCCTGCTCTACAAAAAAGAAGGAACGGTCAGTAGGAGTGGAATCTATATCGAGTGGGTGTGATTGGGCTAAATGGGCAACAATTACGGGCGAAGTGCCATTGGTAGGCGTTTATGTTTGGAGCTGGGTTGGAGGTTGGTGGTGGTGGTGGACTGGGTAGAATTGGTTGAAAGATCTCGGCTAAAGATTGGGGTTCAGTGGGTTCTGCTTTTAGCTCTTTTACAGCATAAAATCGATGATCAAATGTGCGAAAACGCTCAATAAAGAAATATGGAACAGGCCATTTCATCTCGCTCAAAGGCACTTATGTAAGCCCACGCATACACATAAACACACACACATACACACGCACCAACCGTCTTTCTTTCTCTCTCTCTCTCTCTCTCTCTCACACACACACACACACACACACAACACACACACACACACACACATATATAATATATATATATATATATATTGAACATTCAGTCTCTATTTGTCTCTAATCGAAACTACGTCATCGCATTCGTCACATTAATTTCAGGAATTAAGTAACTTTATCAATGAGTGCACACTTCTTTTTTTTAAGCACATGAACTCTGTTATGTGCTTCAAAAATAAAGGAGACATCTCCACACTTGAGGGTAAGCCTCTTAAGCCTGTAGAACAGTTTACTTACCTAGGTAGTAATATCTCATCCACAGAAAGCGATGTTAATACATAGACTATCAGTAATATGGAGATCCGATCTATGGCTGCACCCCCTGGACCCTGACAAAACGCCTCAAGAATAAGTTAGATGGTACCTACACAAGAATGCTGCGAGTAGTCCTGAACAAGTCATGGAAGCAGCACCCCACAAAGAAGCAACTATATGGTCACCTGCCCCCCATCTCACAAACCATCCGGGTGAGACGGACTAGACATGCAGGACACTCCAGGAGAAGCGGGGATGAGAAGCAACGCTCTCCTGTAGAAACCAACACCGGACATGCTAACGTAGGACGCCCGCTAAGGACCTACATTGACCAACTATGCGAAGACTCTGGATGCTGCACAGAGGACCTCCCAGAGGCCATGAGTAATAGGGAAGGTTGACAAAAGGGGGGTTTAACAGGTTTCAATTCAGAGTTTTCCTTCTCCTAGACTGGTTGTTATATCAAAGTTAAAGATTCTCAGTTAGCCCAACTATTGATCCACCGCTATATACCTCTCCCAAGGATATTAGTGCTATGCGAAAATTAAACAGTCCCATCAAGGATTTGAATGCGTGTCACCGTATCTGTTTCCTACGACGATAACCATTAAACAACAGACACCCCACTGTATATAGTATGATCATACACATAATTTCTTTTGTTTTTAAGGAATTTCATGATAATAAAACACACGCAAAAAACAACTCATGGATTATCTTAAGATATCTCGCTCATGAAAATTCCATTGGCCGAAAGTTTTATATGATGTTACGTGATAGGTAGCCTATTAATTATGGACACTAAGTGTAGCGTAGATTTAAGATAAAGGTTAGTGGAAAACAGAGGAGAAATGATGGAATTGTGCTTGCCCTTCTTTTCTAGTTTACCGGCGCGAGCCGTGAGAAAAGTAGCTAGGAAAGTCAGATTCTGCTGAGTGCGAGGACGACTAAAACGTATGGCGTCTTTCGTCCCAGAACAATAGAAGAAAAACAAGATAAGTACACGTTGGTATAAAACAATCATGAAGTCATATTTACTGTTTACTTTTTTTGCTAATGGAATCCAAGCACAGAAACATCGATGTGTTGACTACAAGGAATATTATGCTGAAAACAAAATCTAATTTGATCACATTTCTTGGGAATATCTTGCCCAGCCTATCAAATTTGCAGCTGCCCTGTCGGCTGAGGCGTTAGAATTTTCCATGAGTTAACAGTTAAATTTAAACCTAACTACACTTCATTACAAAAATGATACCGCCCTGTCGGCTGGGGCGTTAGAATGCACCGACTGCACCTCTGCAGAGGGGTAAGACTCCCCCAATGGGGCCACCTGTTGGCCGTGGGTGGTGACCCGTGATGCTTAAGGATAGAGCCCAGGTGGATGAGCAGTTCATGACATGCAATACACCACTTTGGCCCTATCTTGGTCTAGACGGGCGGTCGGAGAGGCTCCCTCCGCTCAATCGGCTGGTCACGTTAAAGCCCTAGCACCTATATGATTTTCTCAACCCTATTGCCCTTATGGCAAGCCCCACCCCTTTTATTATATGGATGCTAGAAGGCGGTGGCTGCGGGTCTACATGTCCTGGGAATGACGTTAAACTCTATATGATGGTGAGGTTCCAGTTCTGGAGGTTTGGGAAATGGGGAGCACCCCTTCATCACCATTGCTCCCTGGTCCACTCTGACCCGGAGTGATAGTACCTGTTAGGTCCCAACTATGGGTTAAATAGAAACATGTATTTATAAAAAAATTGTATTATCCATTAAGAATTGATTTTTATTTATTTTATCGGCATCAAATAACCCACTGAGGTTGATATGCCGTAAAACAAAACAAACCAAAAAAAAAAAAAAAAAAAAAAACATAAATCTAATTTGATCACATTTCTTGGGAATATCTTGGTCATCCTATGGACTTTTCAGCCGAGTTACGTAGTAAAAAAGAAAGATTGCAAATACTTTTTTGAATAAATAAAGGAAATAAAAGGACAAATATACAAATTACCAAAGCATCCCACAGTTGCCATGGCAACGTGATCCGAAGGGTTATCATGTTGGGGAAAGGGCTTTGCATTTGAATGCCAATGTATTTTTGAAAATCCACGTCTGAACGTTTGGCTTCAGGATTTTCAGTGTCGGCGAAAGAAATCCTTTTAAAGCCACCGTCCAATTTCCAGAAATAAACCAGCTTATCATCGATGATTATTATCCCAAACACTAACCCCCCCCCCCTCCACTCCCCTTGCTGACTCTTCGGCTTTGGACAATCCTTCTGGCACCAACCATTCTCCAGACATTGGGGCCATCCATTGTGGTCCTACTGTTGTCCAAGAATAGCACATTCTAAAAAATCCATTCTCATATCAGGTTTTGTCCAGTTGACACGCTTAACGAGGTGATTCGATTTGAATGAAGAGAGAAAAATTGATTTGGTGCTTGTTCATAAACGTTTTATTATATAACTAGAAACGGCTACCCAGCATCATCTCGTAGAGGGATGGATAAAAACAAAACACCTGCTGTATTGATTTATTTACTTTCGAGATAGACAAATGCCGGATATTTTTAAGTAGAATTTCAATTTTATTTCTACGTATATTTTAATTTTTAGATATCTTCCAATATAAAGCAAATCCTCCTAATTTTTTGACAAAAAGCAAGAACTGCTGAACTATATATATATATATATATATATATATATATATATATATTATATATATAGCATAATAAAAAGATTGAAAAAACATAGGTTTAAATGAGTTAAGTAGTGAGTTTAAAACCTGTGTTTTTTCAATTTTATTATACTACATACCGTCGGATCACTTCCATTTATTCACACACAACACACACACACACACACACACACACACACACACACACACACATATATATATATATATATATATATTATTTACTATGTCGTTAATTGTTTTACTTTCGTAGTTACATCGTACGTACATACATACATATATACACATTAACGGCGCTTTTACCTATGTATATTTAGTTTGGTTGTTTTGTTTGTTTGATTGGATTTACAGCATGTGAATCCTCGTTGGGTTATTTAATGCCGAACATGTTTTTATTTTTTCATTCTTGAAGGGTACTCAATTTTTTAAAACTCAATCTTTAAACACATGGCGATGAAATTTTAGTCCAGATTTCTCAGACCTCCAGAATTGGAAATTCTCCATCAGATAGAGTTTAACGTCATACCCAAGACATTAAGACCCTCAGCCACCGTTTTCTAGCACATATGTGATAAAAAAGTGTTGTGATGCAATAAAGACAATAAGGTTGGGAGAAATGATATAGGTCCTAGGGCTAGACGTGACCAGCCGATTGACTAGTCTAAGTAATGGCCAAAGCGGAGTGTTGCATGTCATTAACTGATCAGACACCAGGGTTCCATCCTTAAGAATCACGCGTCGCTAACCACGTCCAGCAAGTGATCGCATAGGATTGTCTACTCACTCTGCAGAGGTGCAGTCGGTGTATTCTACAGCACCAGCCGACAGGGCGTTATGTTTTAGGCATATTATGTATCGGAATATCTTCGAATAACTCTTTCTTAATCTTAACTAAATATTCACCTTATACAGTGGTACATTGACTTACGAGTTTTCCGAGTTACGAGCAGTCACTCGATCAATGTTTTCGTGTTTAGAATTACTAAAAGGTACGAGCGAGCCTCAGATACGCTTATGTTAATAAGTTTACAAAAAACATTTAAGTTTGCAGATTTATTACGCCAAAGAAAAATATTATTTACGAAACATAAACATTAAAACGTATTCAGGTCAATAATGGCAGTTTATTTCAATTGGGAAAACTCATTTGATATACGAATAAATTGAGTTCCTCGCAGAATGAATAAAACTCGTAAGTCAAGGTATGACCTGAACACTCATCCTTGCCACTGCACATAATTCAGTCTTGAATATTATGAAAATGTATTAAACATTATGAAAAGATTTCTTTTAAAACAACTTTACTATTTTTCGTTTTTTTTTTCAAACTTTAAAATAAATTAAACTTAATTGTATAAAGTAAATAAATAATTAAATAAATTGTTTCTGGTCGGTTTATTGATTAGTTTGTTGAATTGTACGGCATGTCAAACGTTGTGGGCTTATTTTATACCAAAGACATTGCTTTATTCATTCTGGATGGGTATTAATATCTGTTTTTAACCCAACTTTTGAACACATTTTTGAAATCATTTTTTCTATAAGATTAGATGGGACCCTATCCATCTGACTCCGGTTAAGAGTGGACTAGTATGTAATGGCGATAAAAGGGTTCTTCACAATCCCCAGAGATCCAGAATCGGAACCTCACCACTAGATGCAGTTTAACGTCATGCTTAGAATACCATCGCCTTATTGTACATATATGTTAAAAGGGTTTTTGCCATGAGAGCAATAGGGTTAGGAAAATCATATAGGTTTTGGGCTTGACGTGACCAGATTGGATGGGGCCTTTCAGACCACCCACCTAGCCTAAGTAAGAGTCAAAGTGGAGTGTTGCATGTCATGGACTGCTCAGCCACGAGGATTGTATAAGGTCGAAAAATAAACTATCTAATCTATTTTCAAAAAACCTTTCTATAACAACATACACTTGAATTATAAGCAATCTAAGAGGCCGTCCAAATGTTGTATACCCTTCCTTACTTACTTCTATTCTTCTTCTGTTCTTCTTCTGACGTCTTTTCTACCTTAAGTCTTCTTCTAACATCTCGACTTCGTCTTGGTGGTCGGTCGCACTTAACTCATTTCTTCTTCTAGATCAGTCGTGTTACCAAGACATTCACCAACCACAAAACCGTGTTATTTTCTTAAGCTTTTATTTACTTTACTAAACATTTCATGTAACTAACATCTGACTAACATAGCGCGCGTATGCAGGTGAGTTCCAGTTAAGGCAGGATATCTTCTCTGCCTGGCGTCCAACTGAAACTGAGGACCCAACCAGGTCCCACGTGACTTCACGTATTTCGCGGGCTTTCTGTACTAATTCATGGTAAGTCCCGCCCGTGATATGAAAAGGGCCCTCCCTTTAGAAATACAGGGGATTGACAATAATCTTATGCAACCGCATAGATTATGTAACACAAACACTTCGGTACATAAAGTCTTATTATACGATAGATAAATGTAAAGACAGATATTAGCAAAGTGAGATAAATAAATGAATAAAGATATATATCTACGTAAAGATATATATATTTACCAATCCCTCCGCATGGGCAGGATGTGACACAAAGTCAATTTCTTAAGCGGAGTTCAACAGGTTTGAATTCAGAGTTTTCCTTCTCCTAGACTGGTTGCCTAACCAAGGTTAAAGAGCCCAGTCTGCCCTACTATTTATCCATAGCTGGAGGGAGAGCAGGATTCATACCTTTCCCAAGGGTATTAGCGCTAAGTGAAATGCAATTACCACGTCCGGGATTTGAACTCGGAGCGACGAGTCCATTTCCCATGACTTTAACTACGTAAAGATATAAATAGATTGATTGCTATGAACTGGGAGATTGAAACGTCAAGATAGATAGATAGGTTTTAACACTTTAGCAGAATGTCTTATACACAATATACATCATAAATATGGGAGGCATCGTGTAAATGGAAATGAAAATGGATGAAGCTGTTTGCATTTCTCATAGTACTAATACCCTTTGGAAAGGTATGCACTACACTACCCCCAACTATGGGTAAATGGTAAAGCAGACTGGGCTCTTTAAGTAACCAGTGTAGAAGAAGGAACATTCTGAATTCAAAACCTGTTAAAATCCGCTAAACAAATTGACCCCATGCCACCCCCTGCTTGTGCAGGATATATATATATATATATATATATATATATTATATATATATATATATATATAAAAGGTTTAGCTTTTTTTAAATCATTGGAACAATTATTACCGCCGTTCGGTTTCTTGCTCTGTGGTAGTCGTCAGGCAAACGAAATTTCGTTTGCCTGACGACTGTCACAGAGCAAGAAACCGAACGGTGGCAATAATTGTTCCAATGATAATAAAAAAAGGTAAACCTTTTATTTATTCATTTATTTATCTATTAACACTCTATCACAGATACTGAACACTCTTCTAATAACACTGTACGTTGGATTACTACCGCTTCTTCAAGTATAACAGTGCCAACCATATACATTGATATATATATATATATATTTTTTTTAGGATATGTGCTTAATTGAAGTCATACCTAATTTTGAAAATTAATTAGTTAATAATTAATGAATTTAGGCGGGCATATATGTTCAAATGTAAGGCTAAACAAATCGAGAAAATGTCACTCCCTGAATGTACATTTCGACCTAATAGGTCTCATCAGCAAGGTTATAGACATGGGAGACTGCTCCGTGTGTGACTCGAAAGCTAGTGTAACGGTTAGACACTTCGCCTGTCAGCTTGACATATCCTCCAAAAATTGTCGGCTTAAAGCCATATAAAAATAAACACATTTGTTTGTTTACTTAACCTCATATATATATATAATATATAATATATATATATATATATATAGAGAGAGAGAGAGAGAGAGAGAGAGAGAGAGAGACAGAGACAGAGACAGAGACAGAGAGAGAGAGGGGATATTAATTATAAAATACAGTGAGAATCAAAATTGTACTATTATTCGGACAAAATCTATGTGTAATATCACTAGCAAATATATGCACCCTCCGGGTGCCAGTATTTAAGTTTAAATGTAATAAAATATTAGATTAAATCAGAAAGGCTAATGAAACTGAAGAAGAATTCAGATAAAAAGATTTGAAACGGAGGGGGTATAATCGGAAAATAGAACAACTGAAACTTACTCTTTTATCACTTCCGTTTTTCAATGCTAAATTTTCCTAATTTAACTATTTAGTTAAAATAGGAAGTAAAGAATAAAATTACAGTTATTTCTTCTTGTTAATGAATTTCTTTTAGGATTTATTGAAGAGATTTTTTACTCATATTCATTAAGATAAAACCAAACAATTAGAAATCAATAATACCAAGCACATATTTATTAAAATCAGTTTTTTTTAATATCAAAAATGCAAATTAGCTTTACGTTTACACTGAAAACTGGTATTTTGTTGTATATATAAATACAATTGCATGTTATTAGTATTTAGGTGATGCCAACAGTATTAATAATGTCAAACAGTTTTATTATTAATTGAGGTTTAAATAGAAATAGAATCCTGGAGAATGTGACGTAAATAACTAAGGGAATTGTGACTTGAGTAGTAATATAGTTTCGGTTACAGACAGAAAAACACACAATCTCCATTATAATAAGATGTGTAAATATGATTGCCTTGCCTCTAAGAAAGCGACATATATTTCTTTGATTTGACCACTAACTCAGGTCTATAAAGGAAACATTCTCTAATCTAAAAAGATATGTCAGCTTCATTAATAAAATTATCATGTATCCGAAAATAATTGATGAAATATGCGTATAAAATGGACGAATAACTAATTAAAAAAGGAAAGTTTGTTTTTATCTTATTAAATATTCGTCCATTTCATTTGCGCATTGCCTGTTCTTTTCTGAATATATGAAATATTTCGTAATGGAGATAACAAGACGAGACGAGATAACAATTTATCTTAGTTATTTTTCTGCTCTAATGGCCAGAATATGAGCACTTTGTTGATTTAAGTAAAAGGTTTTTACAACGATCTGTTCATTCACAATAAATAATTCATATATACATCTATCCACACACACACACACATATATATGTGTGTGTGGGTGTGTGCCTGTATGTGTGTGCCCGTGTGTGTGTTCCAGTGTGTGCGTGTGTGTGTGTGTGTGTGTGTGCGTATGCGCGCGTGTATGTATGGGTGTCGGTTAGCTACATTCTTTTTTAAATTTCAGCAAAATTGAACTTACATTTTTTGAAATATCGAAGTTTCAATTTATGCTCCTTTACTTTGGACGCTACTCTCCCCCTCTCTCTCTATCTGTCTGTCTGTCTGTCTGTCTGTCTCTCTCTCTCTGTATATATATATATATATATATATATATATATATATATATATATAATCACCCTCAGCACGCGCAGGAGGTGACATGAGGTCAATTTGTTTAGCGGAGTTTAACAGGTTTGAATTCAGAATTTTCCTTCTCCTACACTGGTTACTTAAAGAGCCCAGTCTGCTTTTCGATATACCCATAGTTTGAATCGAGGGGGTGTATTTCCAAAGGGTATTAGTACTATGGGGAATGCAAAAAACCTCATCCAGGATCGACGTGCCCATTTCCGTTTACACGACGCCTCATATATATATATGTATATATATTAAAGAAATGGATACAGTAGAAACCTACTTGAGTTTCACCATAAGGATCTTCAGGGTTAAATCCACTGAATTAATCGAGGTATTGCAATGAACACACGTGTGATCGGCTGCAATTAATCGGTACCTCGATTAATTCAGTGGATTTAACACTGAAGATCATTATGGTGAAACTCGAGTAGGTTTCTATTGTATCCATTTCTTTAATAGATTTGCTCTACTTTGTATTGAGCACTTTGTATTTGTTATATCACTGACTTAACCCCTGGATTATGTGCACCTCCAACGATCGTGCCCATATTCACCTGTAAGCCACCTTTTATCTTTATAAATACATATACATAGATATATATGTGTGTGTGTGTATATGTGTCTTTCTGTGCATCAGTGTGTATGTATGTGTGTATGTGTGTGTGCGTTTATGTGTGTGTCTGTGTGTCTTTGTATATGTCTCTGTGTGTGTTGGTATTGTTTTTTCTCAATGATGTATAGATATCGAAACTATAGTTTTACATATATCTCCTTTCGGCTTCATCTTATGTTATTATGAGATCATGTAGAGGTCTTGTTCGAGTTTTAACACTTCTAGGTATCAATCTATGGATAGAAAGAAAAAACTATTAACTGGACTTCGGCACAAACTTTTACCTTCTTAGACAATTCTTAAGAAAGACTAAATTACCTTCGTTAAGACTTTTTTTTTCATACTTTCCACCCACGTCTTTTGCCAGGCTTCATTAACATGCTGACGACATTAGAAAGATTACAGCACGGCCTCTCAGACCTCGGCGCTTAAATCTATCAAAGCCCCCGTCGGAGTATGAGAAAATTCTGATATTTGCACGAACGGACTGCAGACTCATTACCCGTCTCTCGCGCCGAGAGACAGCGGGTTGTATAGGCTAAAGATATAATGCTGAAATAGAATTGGGTTGGAGGATTCTTTCAAGAGAGCGCAATGCATTGTTGTTGCAGCTGATGAGACCATTGATTGATAACGATGGACAAAGCAACCGGAAAATAAGATGGCCACGCTGTAATGTTACGACAATGGAGCTAACCCAAGAATACATTCCTTGTGTAAAGTCAGCAGTGAGAAAAAAAAGGCGGGTAATATATTATCCTGTGATGACATTGCTATCATGGATTCCACTGTAACTATTTACCAAGCTTTGCATAGTCTGGCACACAGTTGCTTACATTAACGCCTATTGGCGGCATTGATCTGGACGTGAACTCATGACCTCATGTCAACTCCTGTTCATGCTGAGGGGTTGATATATATATATATATATATATATATATATATATATATATATATAATTTGATATACCAAATTGTTGGTGAATTCTCGCGGTGAGAAAAAAACAGTAAATATTTTGATTGTAAAAATATACTACCAAAACATAACGCGGGGAGAATAGTAGATGTTAATATAATTTAAGATACATATTAGAGCTGAAGTTGTAGGATTCAATATATAAAAATGAATAAATAAATAGATAAAACAAAAATTAAATAAAGGAAATAAAGGAATGAAATAATAGATTTATACTTTGTCAGGTCTTTTGTCTTTTTATTTTAATTGGTTAGTTTTAGTCTATAAC
>CM042150.1:108532914-108563154 GCA_023376005.1 Doryteuthis pealeii | reverse complement strand
AAAGTAGAAGATAAGATACTGGGGATATTTTGTAAGGTAGAATTGCAATTTTATTTCTACGTATTTTTAATTTTTAGATATTTCCAATATAAAGCAAATCCTCCTAATCTTTTGACAAAAAGCAAGAACTGGTGATACTTAATATATATACTATATATATATATATTATATATATATATATATATTATATATATATATATATAAAATAAATATATAAAGGTTTTACATATCTATTTATTAGGTGACAATAATCTATTAGGTCACCTAATAAATAGATATGTAAAACCTTTATATATTTATCTTATTATATTATATAACAGCTCTATTTTATATCCCTCTACGAGATAATACTGCCTTTGGTACGCCATTCCAGCAAAAGCTGAAACAGTGACCATCCCACACACTATATATATATATATATATATATATATATATATTTATATATTTTTTAATTGGGCGTTATTATGAAGCATTAAAAATGTATAAATGAATGAACTCGATATTATGGAGTATTGGATTCACTTACTTTTTAATTATTTTTTCTCATAAATTTTCAGGTTCGTTAGATACCCTTTGTCAAATGTTATTACTGTTTAACGGTTTCTTTTTCTCTGTTGTTATCGACAATGGCAGCGTCTGTGAAATTTTGTAATAACGGAGAATTCCGATATCTGCGTTTAATCCTTCACGTGCGTTTGTAATTTTAGAATCCATTTAGTTTCTGATTGTTTTCTAGATTGCGTTGTTAGAAATGCGTGTTCTAATAAGATGCATTTGAGTGTGTAAGGTTGTGTGATAAGGTGTTAAAATGAAGTGCTATTGTACTATGCGGGGATTTGAGATTTATAGTGGATTTGTGGTTATTTAGTCTTAGTCTAAAGGGTGTTGATGTTTCTCCCACATATCCACTATTTCTACATTGTGTGCAGTATATATATAGTATATAATGTTAGCGCTATCGCATGTTAGGTGTGGCGGATGGGTTGTTATGTTTGTGTAGGATATATTTTTATTTCGGTTTCCGTATGTAATGTGGCTGCAAACTTGGCATCTAGGCTTGTTGCATCGTTTATTACCTTTCCGTACGGTGTTATGTAAATTTTTCCTGGATGCAGTGAGGATGTTACGTAGGTTGGGTGGTTGTTTTTTTGCGTTGATGGGCGGGGTTTTGAAGATGGACTTTGTTGTGGGTCGGTTTGTAGGGTTTTATATTGTTTAGTGAGTAGCTTAATCAGTTTGTGCATATGTCGACCGTGGTGAAATACCATAGGGATTCGGTCATTAGTTTTGGTGTGTTTGTATACGAGTAGTTCTTGTCTATTAAGAGATGATGCTTTGTCGAATGCTTTTTTTTATTATTTTATGGGGTAGTCACTATTTAGGACTTTTCTTGCTAGGTTGGCTGTGTGTTGTATATATTCTTGTTGGTCTTCACATATGCGTCTTAGTCTTATGCATGCACTATATATATATATATTTACTATGTCGTTAATTGTTTTACTTTCGTAGTTTCATCAGGACATTCATACATACGTACATACATACATACATACACATGAACGGCCCTTTACCTATAGATATTTAGTTTGGTTGGTTTGTTTATTTGATTAGATTTACAGCATGTGAATCCTTGTTGGGTTATTTAATGCCGAACACGTTTTGATTTATTCATTCTTGAAGGGTACTCAATTTTTTCAAACTCAATTTTTAAACACATTTTTAAACTTATTTTTGCATTTAATCCTTAGATAGGACCCGAACAGGTACTACTACTCCAGGTCTAAGTGGACCTGGGGGTAATATTGATGAAGTTGATTTGGTGCTTGTTCATGAACGTTTTATTATATAACTAGAAACGGCTACCCAGCATCATCTCGTAGAGGGATAGATAAAAACAAAACACCTGGTGTATTGATGTATTTACTTTCGAGATGAAGTTTTACTCCAGATTTCTCCGACCTCCAGAATTGGAAATTCTCCATCAGATAGAGTTTAAATTCATACCCAAGACATTAAGACCCTCAGCCACCGTTTTCTAGCACATGTGATAAAAAGTTTTGTGGTGCAATAAAGGCAATAAGCTTGGGACAAATGATATAGTTGCTAGGGCTTGATGTGACCAGCCGATTGACTAGTCTAAGTAATGGCCAAAGTGGGGTGTTGCATGTCATTAACTGATCAGCCACCAGGGTTCCATCCTTAAGAATCACGCGTCGCTACCCACGTCCAACAAGTGATCGTATAGGATTGTCTACTCACTCTGCAGAGGTGCAGTCGGTGTATTCTACAGCACCAGCCGACAGGACGTTATGTCTTAGGCATATTATGTATCGGAATATCTTCGAATAACTCTTTCTTAATCTTAACTAAATATTCACCTTATACAGTGGTACATTGACTTACGAGTTTTCCGAGTTACGAGCAGTCACTCGATCAATGTTTTCGTGTTGTGATCTAGAATTACTAAAAGGTACGAGCGAGCCTCAGATACGCTTATGTTAATAAGTTTACAAAAAACATTTAAGTTTGCAGATTTATTACGCTAAAGAAAAATATTTTTTACGAAACATAAACATTAAAACGTATTCATGTTAATAATGGTAGTTTATTTCAATGGGGAAAACTCATTTGATATACGAATAAATTGAGTTCCTCGCAGAATGAATAAAACTCGTAATTCAAGGTACCACTGGAACACCCATCCTTGCCACTGCACATAATTCAGTCTTGAATATTATCAAAATATATTAAACATTATGAAAAGATTTCTTTTAAAACAACTTTACTATTTTTCGTTTTTTTTTTCAAACTTTAAAATAAATTAAACTTAATTGTATAAGATAAATAAATAATTAAATAAATTGTTTCTGGTCGGTTTATTGATTAGTTTGTTGGATTTTACGGCATGTCAAACGTTGTGGGCTTATTTTATACCAAATACATTGTTTTATTCATTCTTGATGGGTATTAAAATCTGTTTTTAACTCAATTTTTAAACACATTTTTGAAATCATTTTTTCTATAAGATTAGATGGGATTCCATCCCTCTGACTCCGGTTAAGAGTGGACCAGGATGTAATGGCGATAAAAGGGTTCTTCACAATCCCCAGAGATCCAGAATTGGGACAATTATTACCGCCGTTCGGTTTCTTGCTCTGTGGCAGTCGTCAGGCAAACGAAATTTCGTTTGCCTGACGACTGTCACAGAGCAAGAAACCGAACGGTGGCAATAATTGTTCCAATGATAATAAAAAAAGCTAAACCTTTTATTTGTTCATTTATTTATCTATTAACACTCTATCACAGATACTGAACACTCTTCTAATAAGACTGTCGTTGGGTTACTACCGGTTTTTCAAGTATAACAGTGAACCATATATATTGAATATATATATATATATATATATATATATATTATATATATAATATATATATATAATATTTAGGATATGTGCTTAATTGAAGTCATACCTAATTTTGAAAATTAATTAGTTAATAATTAATGAATTTAGGCAGGCATATATGTTCAAATGTAAGGCTAAACAAATCGAGAAAATGTCACTCCCTGAATGTACATTTCGACCTAATAGGTCTCATCAGCAAGGTTATAGACATGGGAGACTGCTCCGTGTGTGACTCGAAAGCTAATGTAACGGTTAGACACTTCGCCTGTCAGCTTGACATATCCTCCAAAAATTGTCGGCTTAAAGCCATATAAAAATAAACACATTTGTTTGTTTACTTAACCTCATATATATATATATATATATATATAGAAAGAGAGAGAGAGAGAGACAGAGACAGAGACAGAGACAGAGAGAGACAGAGAGAGAGAGAGGGGATATTAATTATAAAATGCAGTGAGAATCAAAATTGTACTATTATTCGGACAAAATCTATGTCTAATATCACTAGCAAATATATGCACCCTCCGGGTGCCAGTATTTAAGTTTAAATGTAATAAAATATTAGATTAAATCAGAAAGGCTAATGAAACTGAAGAAGAATTCAGATAAAAAGATTTGAAACGGAGGGGGTATAATCGGAAAATAGAACAACTGAAACTTACTCTTTATCACTTCCGTTTTTCAATGCTTAAATTTTCCTAATTTAACTATTTAGTTTAAAATAGGAAGTAAAGAATAAAATTACAGTTATTTCTTCTTGTTAATGAATTTCTTTAGGATTTATTGAAGAGATTTTTTACTCATATTCATTAAGATAAAACCAACAATTAGAAATCAATAATACCAAGCACATATTTATTAAAATCAGTTTTTTAATATCAAATGCAAATTAGCTTTACGTTTACACTGAAAACTGGTATTTGTTGTATATTAAATACAATTGCATGTTATTAGTATTTTAGGTGATGCCAACAGTATTAATAATGTCAAACAGTTTTATTATTAATTGAGGTTTAAATAGAAATAGAATCCTGGAGAATGTGACGTAAATAACTAAGGGAATTGTGACTTGAGTAGTAATATAGTTTCGGTTACAGACAGAAAAACACACAATCTCCATTATAATAAGATGTGTAAATATGATTGCCTTGCCTCTAAGAAAGCGACATATATTTCTTTGATTTGACCACTAACTCAGGTCTATAAAGGAAACATTCTCTAATCGAACAAGATATGTCAGCTTCATTAATAAAATTATCATGTATCCGAAAATAATTGATGAAATATGCGTGTAAAATGGACGAATAACTAATTAAAAAAGGAAAGTTTGTTTTTATCTTATTAAATATTCGTCCATTTCATTTGCGCATTGCCTGTTCTTTTCTAAATATATGAAATATTTCGTAATGGAGATAACAAGAGACGAGATAACAATTTATCTTAGTTATTTTTCTGCTCTAATGGCCAGAATATGAGCACTTTGTTGATTTAAGTAAAAGGTTTTTACAACGATCTGTTCATTCACAATAAATAATTTATATATACATCTATCCACACACACACATATATGTGTGTGTGGGTGTGTGCCCGTATGTTTGTGGCCGTGTGTGCGTGCGTTTGTGTGTGTGTGTGTGTGTGTGTGTGCGTGTGCGTGTGCGCGCGAGTATGTGCGAGTGTCGGTTAGCTACATTCTTTTTTAAATTTCAGCAAAATTGAACTTACTTTTTTTGAAATATCGAAGTTTCAATTTATGTTCCTTTACTTTGGACGCTACTCTCCCCCCTCTCTCTCTATCTGTCTGTCTGTCTGTCTGTTTGTTCTCTCTCTCTCTCTGTATAATATATATAATATATATATATATATATAATATATATATATGAGGAAAAAATGAGTAAAGAAAAAAATATATATCAACCCCTCAGCACGCGCAGGAGGTGACATGAGGTCAATTTGTTTAGCGGAGTTTAACAGGTTTGAATTCAGAATTTTCCTTCTCCTACACTGGTTACTTAAAGAGCCCAGTCTGCTTTTCGATTTACCCATAGTTTGAATCTAGGGGGGTGTATTTCCAAAGGGTATTAGTACTATGGGAAATGCAAAAAAACCTCATCCAGGATCGACGTGCCCATTCCGTTTACACGACGCCTCCCATATATATATATATATATATATATATATATATATATATATATATATATATATATTAAAGAAATGGATACAGTAGAAACCTACTTGAGTTTCACCATAAGGATCTTCAGGGTTAAATCCACTGAATTAATCGAGGTACCGCAATGTGTGATCGGCTGCAATTAATCGGTACCTCGATTAATTCAGTGGATTTAACACTGAAGATCCTTATAGTGAAACTCGAGTATGTTTCTATTGTATCCATTTCTTTAATAAATTTGCTCTACTTTGTATTGAGCACTTTGTATTTGTTATATCGGTGACTTAGCCCATGGATTATGTGCACCTCCAACGATCGAGCCCATATTCACCGGTAAGCCACCTTTTATCTTTATAAATACATATATATGGATATATATATGTGTGTGTGTCTTTCTGTGTGTCTGTGTGTCTTTGTGTGCATCAGTGTGTATGTATGTGTGTGTGTGCGTTTATGTACGTGTCTGTGTCTTTGTATATGTCTGTATGTGTGTTGGTATTGTTTTTTCTCAATGATGTATAGATATCGAAACTATAGTTTTACATATATTTCCTTTCGGCTTTATCTTATGTTATTATGAGATCATGTAGAGGTCTTGTTCGAGTTTTAACACTTCTAGGTATCAATCTATGGATAGAAAGAAAAAACTATTAACTGGACTTCGGCACAAACTTTTACCTTCTTAGACAATTCTTAAGAAAGACTAAATTACCTTCGTTAAGACTTTTTTTTTCATACTTTCCACCCACGTCTTTTGCCAGGCTTCATTAACATGCTGACGACATTAGAAACAGATTACAGCACGGCCTCTCAGACCTCAGCGCTTCAAATCTATCAAAGCCCCCGTCGGAGTATGAGAAAATCTGATATTTGCACGAACGGACTGCAGACTCATTACCCGTCTCTCGCGCCGAGAGACAGCGGGTTGTATAGGCTAAAGATATAATGCTGAAATAGAATTGGGTTGGAGGATTCTTTCAAGAGAGCGCAATGCATTGTTGTTGCAGCTGATGAGACCATTGATTGATAACGATGGACAAAGCAACCGGAAAATAAGATGGCCACGCTGTAATGTTACGACAATGGAGCTAACCCAAGAATACATTCCTTGTGTAAAGTCAGCAGTGAGAAAAAAAAGGCGGGTAATATATTATCCTGTGATGACATTGCTATCATGGATTCCACTGTAACTATTTACCAAGCTTTGCATAGTCTGGCACACAGTTGCTTACATTAACGCCTATTGGCGGTATTGATCTGACGTGAACTCATGACCTCATGTCACTCCTGCTCATGCTGAGGGGTTGATATATATATATATATATATATATATATATATTATATTATAATTTGATATACCAAACTTGTTGGTAAATCCTCGCAGTGAGAAAAAAAACAGTAAATAGTTTGATTGTAAAAATATACTACCAAACATAACGCGGGGAGAATAGTAAGATGTTAATATAATTTAAGATACATATTAGAGCAGAAGTTGTAGGATTCAATTTAATATATAAAAAAATGAATAAATAAATAGATAAAAACAAAAATTAAATAAAGGAATAAAGGAATGAAATAATAGATTTATACGGTGTTCGTCTTTTGTCTTTTTCTTTTATTGGTTAGTTTAGTCTATGCTAATTCATTTGTGCCTAGGTGGTAGGTTTGTATAAATGTGAGTTTGCTCCAAATCTCTTTAGTCGGATCTTAGCCCTGAAGAGCACTAACCGAACTTTTTAGTAGGTTCATCTGACTCATTAGGTTTATCTTTATATATATATATATATATATATATATATATATATATGAATAATAAAAGGTTTAGTTTTTTATTATCATTGGAACAATTATTACCGCCGTTCAGTTTCTTGCTCTGTGGCAAACGAAATTTCGTTTGCCTGACGACTGTCACAGAGCAAGAAACCGAACGGTGGCAATAATTGTTCCAGTGATAAAAAAGAAAAGCTAAACCTTTTATTTATTCATTTATTTGTCTATTAACGCTCTATCACAGATATTGAGCACTCTAATAATACTGTACGTTGGATTACTACTGCTTTTTAAAAGTATAACAGTGCCAACCATACAACACACACACACACACACACACACACACACACATATATAATATATATATATATATATATATATATAGAGAGAGAGAGAGAGAGAAGAGAGAGAGGAGAGAGACTAATTGTAAAATACAGTGAGAATCAAAATTGAACTATTATGCGGACAAAATCTATATGTCGAATATCATGTGTAAATATGATTGCCTTGCCTCTAAGAAAGCGACATATATTTCTTTGATTTGACCACTCAGGTCTACAAAGGGAAAATTCTCTAATCTAACAAGATATGTCAACTTCATTAGACTAGCAGAACCACAGTTTGATAATAATTATAATAATATGAAGTAGCACAATCTGTGGATATACCACAGTATGATAATTTAATTATTATAATATTTGATATGTTTATTTAAGAGCTATTGAAAAGAGTTCAATATCTAAAAAGTATAAAGATCTTGATTTAACTCTCTCTCATTTTCCCCTCTTTCATATTATTGTTATAATAATATTTTGTGATGAAAAATGGGGTCATTAAACAATACATCAAATACAAATATGAAAATAACACGAAGGCGATTCTATAACGTATAGCAGTGGTTCTCAAAGTTTATACAGTCTGGGCGCACTTACTGTATTACAGATACTTGATAGCGCACTGTATACAAAATAGGATTAATATATTATTAAGTTAACAGTTAAATATATAGAAATCGGCTTTTAATGGACGTACATTAATGCCAAAACATTTATCACTTGGTATGGCTGTATGCCATCTGTCTGAGATACATGGTGTGAAATTACTGTAAACAATGATGTAAAAGATGATGACACTGATGATGACAATGATGAAGTGGCATAACCAGTGATCTCTCATATTTAAAAAAAAAATGTATGATCATATATTTTTTAGTAAGATTTTGTTTATCATTTTTGTAATGAAGTGTAGTTAGGTTTAAATTTAACTGTTAACCATAGACCCATGAAAAATAACCCAAGAGTTTTATTGACAAACCTTAACCTCAGATTCCTCCGAAAGGGATGTGATTGGCTTAATGACATCACGTGGTCAGGCGAATCCATGGGAATGTTAGTTAGAATTACTGAGTCAGCCAGCGGCCATAAAGGCAAGACGCATGTTGCGTCTGTGTAGTTTTTCTCTCCTGCTCGCATGTTTAAAATGGAATCGGGGTAATAAAATATGTGTATAGAATTTAAGTCACCAATTTCCTAATTACTGAAAACAAATGGAATTGAGAACAGAAGAAGAAGAAGAAGAAGAGAGAGAGAGATGGAGAGAGAAAGAATGAGAGGAGAGAGAGAGAGAGAGAGAGAGAGAGAGAGAGAGAGAGAGAGAGAGAGAGAGAGATCCCAAATAAGAATATGTTCTCAATCCTAAACAATTCAACACGGCCCAGTAAAAGTATTTCAGACGTAGAAGAAATAAGAAGAAAATATTATAGTAAATTCTAAAACTGGTTGACATCCGTTAAAATAAATCAATTTCAATATCACCCAATCAACCACTTGATATGGTTGGTCAGTTTGCTTGTTTTGTTTTACGACATATCAATGTTGCATACTGGGGTTTTCACGGTACCAAATATCTATATGTTGCGTAGCGACTTCTAATTCACGCTGCTGAATCGTGTTGTTAGTATACATTGCGGGTATCGTCACTAACCCTAGACGATATATGAAGTGGTCGCTTGATGAAATCTACAACACATGCGTATAGTAGGAGTTTTGACTTTATATCTTCTTCTCGGGTGGTGGGTGGTGAGTGTTGACAATGACTACTACTGCTGCTGGGATGACTAGCGTTGGTGAGGTGGAGGGTGGACGAACCTCACTGCCCTTGGCCGCGACGGACCGTGTCGTCGGTCGCTCCTTGTGCTCTGTTCGCCGTCCGCTGTCTGACTCTCTCCTGACCTGGGATCCCTGACTTCCTTTTATATATATCAAACGCCTACGCGTTTTCTTTTTTATCTTTATCAACGGACAAATCTACTTCCGAACTTATTGTTACCCATCCTTCTTTGTTCGCTTTACATGGAAAAAAAGTCCTTTGTTAATCTTTTCGTCTTCTCCCTGAAGACCCTATTTCCGTTTTCACCTTCTTTATACATATATACATTTATATGATTAATTAATCTTTTTCTTTCTAAAGGCATCTCATACCTAATATGACATATTTTAGAATTCTGTATTTTTGTTCCTTGGCGCTCCTCAGTATTGCAAGCCCTTCGTCAATGATTGCAAATGGACGTCTCTCAGTATCAGTGATTAAGTAGTCAACCGGCCACGCATTCGGGCTGTTGATTGGCTGACCTCGTTTAGTCTATAAATTTAAGTGGTGTATTCAATATACAACATCAAGCCTTTTCAGTGTTGAATCAATTGCTGATTTCTCAATACTAAATAAAATCATTTTCAGAAACAAAGGGCTTAGGTTTCTAAGACTACCTGTTGTTGCTTAAGTATTCACCCGATTAAATATTGAGCAGTTGAGATAGATATTAAGAGAATAAGATAGATAGTTTCTCTGAATGTTTGAGATGAGGCTTGATGATTAGTATTATCTGCGTTATTCGGACTATTGTCCTTATCTTCATTGTTATCTGTACAAGTTCCCGAGTTCGAAAAGAAGGTTCCCGAGTCCGAAAAGAAGGTTCCCGAGTCCGACAAGAAATACCTGAAGAAGGCCGGAGGGCATATCGGCCGAAATGTTGTACAGATAACAATAAAGATGCGGACAATAGTCCGAATAACGCAGATGATACTAAGATAGATAGGTTGGTTATTTTACAGCTTATCAACATTCGTTCGGATCATTCAATGCCGTAGCCAGCTATTTTAGTAAACAAAGGTTGCTTAGAGTATATGTTGTTGCTTAACTTATCATCATGATATACTATATATATATATATAAATATATATATATATATATATATAATATTAATTTGTAATATATTATATATCATCATCATTGGCAATTCAGTCTCGAAAGACTATGATAAAAGTTTTTGTGTGCCCCTGAGGTTGCAGCGCCTCCGGTGACTATGAAGTCCTATGTTTGAGAAACATTCTCGATCACAGATTTTGCATTTGTAGGTTGTCCCTGTAGATGATGATGTTCCGATGTTTTGTTGCCGTTGCTTTCTTATGGACCTCTTAGCTTCATGATGTTGTATCAGGGTGAATTCTGACGTGTACAGGCCTCTATGGAGATTCTGCCGCCACCAAGGGCGGTCTTGAGCCAAATTTTCCCAGCTGGAAGGGACAATGCCAAAGCACCTGAGATCATTTTTGCAGACATCCTTGAATCGCAGTAGGGGGCGACAATCTGTCTTTTACCAGATGTTAGCTCGCCATACAGGATGTCTTTCGGGATTCGTCCATCATCCATCCGACGTAATGACCCAACCATCGGAGACGTTGTCTCAGTAGAGAGTACAGGCTGGGGAGTTGAGCTCTCTCTAGGACTGCTGTGTTAGTGATCCTGTCCCTCCAGGTGATGCCCAGTACACGTCTAAGGCAGCGAAGGTAGAAGGTATTTAGCCGCCGCTCTTGTGGGAGTATAAGGTCCATGTTTCACTTCCATACATGAGGGTGCTGATAACACATGCCCTATACACTTGTACCTTTGTACGGATAGTGAGCTTGCTGTTGTCCCACACTCTTGTTGTGAGCTTATATATATATTATATATATATTATATTATATATATATATAATTTCCCATCTATTCGCCTTCTTCTATTCCCCTTTCATTCTCACAAACTTGTGACCCTCCTACAAAAATCTCTACTGCTATCATTTATTGAACCAACAACCAATTCCTGTTACCTCCCACTACCAATTCTTACTACCCCCCACTACCAATTCCTACGTTACTGCTCGTTGCTTTTAAAAGCGAGACATCTGAAACATCCCATCAGTTTCATATCTGAAGTTGGCAGATGGACATGCCGAAAGCGCTCGTAATGAGACCTTTGGTGGATTGCTACACCAGTTCCATCCTGACATTAAAAAGATGGCCAGAAAATTAGAAAGGATCGAACAAAAACTCGCCCGACAAGAATTGTCTGTACAGTGTAACGAAACACACACACACATACACACACCAGAACAAAGACTATATATATATATATATATATATAATATATATATATATAATATATATAATATATATATATATATTATCTAAGTGCTCATATATCAAAAATACAAAGCAGTAATAATACTAATAATATTGAATGAAGAAATCATTTCAATTTGATTGAAACCATGGTAGACCCTTTATATTTTCTCTAATAATAACATTATTAGTATTATATATATATATATATATATATATATATATATTATATATATATATATTATATAAAGAAATGTCATACCTAGACGGCTTCAGTTCCAGTGATCTTTTGAAAAAGAGATATTATCTCGAAAATTCAAGAATTAAATACAAGTTAACACACAACATCATTGTTACCGTATTATTATTTTTTCTGTACACCTGCATTGTGATAGCCTTCTAAATCAACTTCCTAACCAATATATATATATATATATATACATATATATATATATATTAGGATAGATAAAAGAAGAGATAGATAGGCACCTGGGCTCCACAGTTGCCATCAACAATAGACTAAATGCAGAGACATATCCTTGAAAACTAAATCTGCAGTATACCGCGCCATAGTTCTCTCAACCCTCCTGTACGGTGCAGAAGCCTGGACGATATACAGAGCGGATGCCCATAGACTACATGTCTATTACATGCGTCACTTGCGCAGCATATTAAATGTCAGGTGGTGGTAACATGTTTCAAACAGGACTATCCTGAAGAGAACTGGACTCCCTGGCATGCATGAAATACTTGTCCAACGCAACCTGAGATGAGCCGGCCACTTAAACAGACTTGAGGATGACAGACTAACAAAGCAGATTCTGTGCTCTCAACTGAGAGAGGGGTCACGTAGAATCGGTAGAGCAAAGCTCAGGTACAAACACAACATCAAAAGAATCCTGAAGGACCTGAATATCCCCGTAGGCAGTTGGCAAGACACAATCAGAAACCGATTAAATTGGAGGAAAATGATTCGCGTGGTATCATCATCGGTAGTATATATTATATATATATAATATATATATATATATATATATATATATATATGGATAGATAAGGAAGACGAATATAGATAGATAGATACATAGATAAACTGATAGATAGATGAGAAACAGACGAATACAGATATAGTTCTTTCGTTTTTTTTTTTTTTTGGTTTACGATATATCATGTCATCTAATGCGGCTTTAGGTCGTGAAGTGTTGTATATCTCTGTATTTCATTTTTCGAATAAAAATATTTTAAGTGAGTGTAGAGATGTACACACTTCATATAGAGTATCAGGCCATTTAATGTCGAATCAAGTCATTTTAATTGACAAAGGACTCAGGTTTCTAACAGTACCTGGCGTTGTTTAAGTGGTCACCCAATTAAGTACTGAAAGGCTCAACCCTGCTTAACTCCCACTTGATATGAATCATCAATTATTTAGTTGATATTTTCATAGTTTATCTCTAAATTAACTGGTTGACATTGACGCAGCGTACCCTCGTCGCATATCCACCCGGTTACATCGCCTTTGATTTGCTCTTTAGAACTTAAATTAATCTTGGAACTAAGTGATTGTGTTCATGATTTTCGGAATGCCTTGACCGGAAGGTCACGGGGTCCAATTCTGGATCAAGTTCCGATACAAATGATGTCGGTTCCATTTAGAAAATTTATCGATCAAGTCGAGTTGATTTCTAGATGTAAAGAATTAAACGTCTATTCAATTATAATCAGACAGATATGTAATTGTCTTTTTTTAATTATATGGGCGAATAATCACTTTGGAATAATTTGTACCAGAAAGACAGAAAGAAAGAGAGGGATCCAAAGAGAGAAAAAGAGATAGATAAATACAGAGAGAGAAAGAGAGAGAAAGAGAAAGAGAAAGAGAGAGGGGCGAGGGATGGATGGATGGATGGGAGGGTTAATTTGGTTCTCTTGGTTAATTGCATATCAATTCCTCTGGGTTATTTAATACCAATTCTTGATCTGTTGTATATATATATGTATGCGAATAGTTCGTCGGTAGAATTTTGTCTTTAAACTTTGAATTGTTGGAGTGTGAGACTCCGGTTAGTAATCAATTGAGATTTATAGGTGTATTTTTGTAAGTAGTTTTGTAGGCGTATCTGATATATTTTTAACTGATTTATAATTTTCAATACATTTTTATTTCTCTCAAGAAGGATAAAATTATATCTATGTTACATTTTCATGTCGTGCTGACTGCCCGGATTTCCATAGCTCTCTCTCTCTCTCTCTCAATATATATATATATATATATATATATATATATCAAACCGCCCTTATCAGTCATCGTCTTGAAAATCTTCCGCGCAGCATGAAGAATCCACACAGGGTTGATTGATGCAAGTTTTTGCTTGTCGGCCTAAACTGGTGTATCCATGTGTGTGTATCCACAGGAGAACGTCACTTATGAATTCGTCCTTGTTTCCCCTGCATGTCTTGTTCGTCTAACTCGAATGCTTTGTGTGATAGACGGAAAGTTGCCGTACAGTTGGTTTCTGTCGTTCCTACTTCCAAAATATTTCAAGACAGCACGTAGCATCGTTGTGTAGCTCCTATTTAGCCTTTTCTAAGCGCTTTGTTATGTCCAAGGGGTGCAGACGTACAGTTGCTCTAATACAGCTACCGTTTGGAAGAATTTTCTATTTATGTTTTCAGTGAAGTAAGCTTGCGGTAAATGGTGTTGTAAGAGCAGTCTCCCTTGCCTGAGGGTTTTAAGTAATCTCCTGTGTCAGGAGACCCTTTTTTGGTCACGTGACACAGGAACCCAAGAAGAGAACCCTCTTTTTTCCGATGCCACGGAACAAGTGCGGACGTGCTTGTCACCTCTCTCCAGCATGCCTGGCGTTACAGACTCTACTTACAGTAAGTGGTTTCCACCTATTTTGCCTCTATTACACTACTATGTATGTTTGGACACTTGTGACATTATAAAGCCTGGGGAACTTTGTTCCCCTATATATGTGTTATATAAATGTAACTAACGCGTTTGTTGTTTCCCTAACTGAAGTAATCCGCATTGGGTACTTATCCTTTAAGTAACCTAATGCAATTATAAGAATCAGAGTTAACACTCTGTGAACCTCTTATAGTGTCTTTAAATATCTGATATTTGCTGGCTGGTTGGTTGGTTTTTCAAAATGAATTTTCTAAACACATTTTTTTAATAATCTGTCCTTTTTTATCTATTTAATAGATGGGATCCTAGCAGGTACTATCATTCCAGGTGAGGGTTGACCTGGAAATAATGGTGATACTCCCCGTTCCTCAGAGCTACAAAAATTGGAACTTCCCCGCAAGATTCAATTTAACGTCATACCATAGTCACTATGAGTCTCAAACTCTACCTCCTAGCATAGACGATAAAAGAATTGGAGGTTGCCATAGAGGCAATATGTCTGGGTCTAGCCTAAGTAAGAGCAAATGTATAGTGTTATATATCATGGGCTGCTCAGCCACTAGGATTCCGTCATTAACCATCATGGATTGCAACATACGGCCATCAGTTGGCTCCATTGGGGGGGATTTTAGTCCTATAGAGAGGTGCAGCCGACTAGGTGACCTGATATTTGTAACATCTTATTTTTGTCTTAAAAATGTAGATATTATTTTGTAAGATTGGATATCTTTTATTTTCTGTTTTTCGGTAATTGGTTTGAAAATATTATGTGTATGTCAAAAAGGATAGGACATCCCCATCTATTATGTAAAAGATAAATAACGTTTTCAGCTAAAATATCTTTTTCCACCTTTTTGCCAGCAATGAACCAGTAACTGAACCAGATGAACCGTTTAATGCTTGTTTATTGATTTTACGGCATATCAACCCGTCTGGGGTTATATCATGCCTAACGTTAGGAAGTTATGTCTATCTGTATTTATATTTATACTTTTTAGTAATCGGTTTTAACAATTTGTTAGCATCATTGGGGTTATGTTGCATGGTATTGATTTGTTTCATGTCTATATTCTATGGTATAATTATTTCCCTAAAAAAAGAGAGAATATTCTCCATGTTGACATTTTCAAACAGATCTTTCATGTGATGTGAGCAAAAAACCTGCGTTTCATGAATACGTTTTTAACTGTCAAAGGTGTTTGCCAGTAAAAAACATTGTGATTGTTGTTCTTGTTTGAGTATATAGGGGTGCGTTAGTCTTGTATGACTAATGTGTAATCGGGACACAATGACTTGTTCCTTTCTAGACTTCCTTAAAGTTGGTCTCCAGCCTACCAAAGTGGGTTTGATTAAGAAGAGTTTATTGTGGATGTTGTTATTCCAGTGTTGTTGCCATTTTGTATGAAGGAATCTATTAATTTTAGGTTTCAAATCAGTATATGGTATCTTGAAATTATCTGGGATCAAATCTAGAGCCGATTTAGCTGCGGAGTCTGCTCTTTCATTCCCCGTCACTCCTATATGACTTGGGTCCAGCATATATAATTCCTTAGAGTTAGACACTAAATCTAATCTATTCAGGAGCTTAATGATGAGAGGGTTTTCCAGTTTTTTTTTTATTTCTTAATGATAGTAGGACAGAGAGTGAGTCTGAGAAGATTATATATTTTTTGTGGTTACTTTCATCGATTATGTCAAGTGCACGGGTTTCAGCTGAAAAAATGGAACTTTCATTTGGGAGAGCTTTTCTTACATTTTTTAAATTTAAAAACATTTTGTCATTGTCCTTAGAGCCATCTTAAAGATGTGGAGAACCGTTTTAGAACCGTTTAAATCATGTGATCAAAAAGTTATAGAAGTAAGAAGTTTATTTTTCAAGTTAGACATGGAAACCAATTTAAAAATTGAAGATTATTTAGACATAACACTTAATATACACGAGGGTACAGTGTTACCTTTTAGAAAGAATGATCGAAACCCCTAATTAACATAGGCTCTAACCACGCCAAATTGTATTTAAAAATATACCTAATGGAATAACGGTTAGACTATCAACTAATTCGTCGATTAACAACATATTCAACAAGAATAAAAGAGACTACGAAAAAGCACTGAAGGATAGTGACTATAAAACGAACTAGTATATAAAACCCCAAACGAAACCCCAAATATACGTAAAAAAGAAAAAGAAGGACCCCCTGGTTTACACCTCCATTCAACATGGCCATAAGTAACTAACTAGACAGGGATATCTTTAGGCTCATAACAAAACTCCCGCTCTGATATTTTACATAAAATCCTCAATAAAAATACGGTCAAACTAAGCTATAGCTGTATTCCCAATATAGGAAATTTAATTAATAAAAGCAACACTAACAAAATCAACAAAAACTAAAACAATAAACCCCCTAATTGTAACTGTATCAATAAGTCAGAATGCCCCCTGGAAGGAAAATGTCAACAAGAGTGAGTAGAATATAAAGTCGAAGTATATACAAATAAACCAAACGATAAAAATATGATTAATTTTAGAATTAATCAGGTTTTTTTCAAAAACTGAAGTGCATACATGCGAGAGAAACGTTGTAACATAATAGATAGATAGAGAGAGAGAGAGACAAAGATAGACATATATATATATATATATATATATATATATATATATATATATATATATATATATAGAGAGAGAGAGAGAGAGAGAGAGAGAGAGAGGAAAGGGTCAATAGATTTGAATTGGATTTTTTAAAGGATGAATTGAGATAAAGGAAGTGTGAAAGGGGAGAATGTTAGGGGAGTTTCAAACTATGCGTTGACTGCTTGAGACGTGGGATCTTGCTCAAGGCAGTTTTGACTTGGGAAAATAAAATCTCGTGAGAAAAAAGATAAGTCGCCTTGTGTTATTTATTTTAAAAAAACTATAAACGGCACAAGGCTAGATCTCCTCCAGTACCCCAAGTTGGTTTGCAGACTCCAAACATCAAGAAATTGTTAGAACTCAGCATGAGCATACCTAGCAGATTCGAGCCTCTCCATGTTAAACAGAAAATGAGATAAGTATACGACGATTATTTTCACTATCAACACGTCATCACTCAATTCCGACACGGAAGCTATAACGCTACAAGATGGGCTTATAGTATGGTAATCCTTAACTTTAAATACCACCAGCTCCCCGAATGTATGTAACATGTATGTGGTATGGTTATGCACTGCTATTTATAAAACCGTAAAGTAAGGAGCTGATGGTAGGTGTGGCGCACCACCTCAGATGCTAAAATAATCTCCTTGGATTAGCGCTAGTGAAAAGGGGATAGACTCCCTCGGTGTCTGGCTGATACCCAAATTCAGGCTAGCCCGACGACTTTACATACTTATTTATAAAAATGATTCAGAAATATAATGAAATAATCTTTATATTTATCTGATAATCTAAACCAAGGGTCGGAAATTTTTTGGAAAAATAGGGACAAACAGCAATGCTGTGTCTCGAAGGAGGTCCATGACATAAACACTTTATACAATTATAATAGGACTATTTGAATAGAATGAATTCTGAGGTGAATAAATAATGAATGTTGAAATACCCCATCACGCAGGTATCAAAATGCCCAGAAAATTTGGTACAGCCGTGAGGGAAATTTGGTAAGCAAAGAGTTAACTGATTTTTAGCACATTTCATTCCCGGAAACAATTGTTCACTTCCAAATAGTGCATTAGAGTCTAGGTGTTATGGTGGTTGACCGGACGAAAATGACTCGAGGGCTCGTTGCGGCCAACAGGCCGGGGGTTGCCAATCCCTGATGTAAACTATATTTCCCAAACAGCCAACAAGATATTGTCGTTATCAAACCTCGCTTAGTTCAATGAGAAGAACCATCTGGATGAGTGACCTAAGGAAGTCTAGAAATGAACAAGTCATTGTGTCCCGATTACGCATTGGTCATACAAGACAAACGCACTCCAATATACTCAAACAAGAAAACCACAATGTGGAACATGTCAAACACCTTTGACAGTTAAACACTTATTCATGGAATGCAGGTTTTTGCTTACATCAGAAACCGTAATATTAAAGCAAACAATATGAAAGATCTGTTTGAAAATGTCAACATAGGATATTCTCTCTTTTTTTAGGGAAATAAAATAATACCATAGAATATAGACATGAAGAAAAAAACCAATACCATACAACATAATCCCCAATAATGCTAACAAATTGTTAAAACCAATGACTAAAAAGTATAAATATAAATACAAGATATGTATAACTTCCTAACCGTTAGGCATGGCATAATTACAGACGGGTTGATATGCCGTTAAAATCAATAAACAAACAAACAAACATTAAACGGTTCATCTGGTTCAGTTACTGGTCACGTGATTTCAAATATAGATTTGGATGGTCACAACCGAATATAGAAGCGAGACTTCTTGTCTGTGTTGGTCTTCTTTCCAAAAGTACCGAACGTTTCAGCTGTTTAGATTGGGCAAACTGTCTATTCGCGTCGTGGCTTGTCAAAACAATTTTTCTATTTGCACATCTGCAATACTCAAGAGGCCAGAAATAAGTTCTTTGCCTTTTTCAGTGTTTTCAGTCGATGCGCTTCGTTATTGTTGACATTTTTTTTTTCAGAACGTATTGTGTGCAAGATCGTAACATCTGCAAGTCACATTGAAATCTTGCGAGCGAGTGAAAAATAAAATAAATAATTAAACACACAGTTGTACAATGGTGCGATCTTGTAAGCAAGAAGCACTCACAACGAATGTCATGTATTCTGTGAGTTTAACAAAAAAAAAAAAAAAAAATACCAGAAATACATGATACTCAGCTTTTGAAACGAGTACGGGGTGAAATGAAAAGGTTCAAGGAATTTCAATTGATTGATCGCACTGTTTATTCATTAAATATATATATATATATATATATATATATATATATATATATATAATATAATATATGTGTGTGTGTGTGTGTGTGTGTGTGTGTAATATTATGAAAAAAATTGAAAAATACAAGTTTATAAACGGGTAATGTTTATATCGGGTATACTGCAGTGTTTCGATTTATATATATATATATATATATATATATATATATATATATATATATAATTTGCTGAGTATTTATAGATCAATGTTTATTATAAACAGCTACCAGGTTTTATGCCAAGGGGCAATCATCAGGCCATTGAGTTAGATCCCATGGTGTTTGTTGAAGATCTTTACTTAAATTAAATAAATATTAGCTCTCACAATTTGTGATTGAGCACTGTATTTTCTTTGTTTCATCACAAAAAAATTGTTTATATATATATATATATATATATATATATAAATATATATAAATCGATATATATATATATATATATATATATATATATATATATATATATATATATATATATATATAATATATATATATATATATATATCGAAGCACTGCAGCGTACCCGATATAAACATTACCCGTTTATAAACTTGTGTTTTTCAATTTTTCATAATATCACACACACACACACACACACACACACACACACACACACACACACCTCGCTTTGTTTACAAATGTTTGAGGACTCTAGTGAATTCATTTCCGCTTAGAAATCTAGCGATTAAATATTCTCCTATATTTGACAGCTGCCTCTGGCCACACGGGTAAGAGAATTGGCGAACGAAAGTTCATTCGTGTCTCAAACCAGGTCAGGGGTAGCTGTTAAGGTATAGCCACTCTGATGAAAGGTGAAACCTCGAAACATGTGTCTGTGGATTACTTATTATATATATATATATATGGGATGACTTACTGGTGAAATTGGTCTCAATGTTCAGTTGATACAAGTTTTGCTAGTCAGCGACATAATAAATATAAAGTGCTCATTACGTAAGTAGAGCGAATTTATTACTATGGTATGTACAGAAATAACCTACTCTAGTTTCACCATAAGGATCTTCAGGAGTAAATCCATTGAATTAATCGATATGTTGATTAATTACAGCTAACTGCAGGAGTTTTATGTTATAGTTATGACCGTTAAAAACAGATTCGCAGTTAATGAACGTATATATATATTATATATATATATATATATATATATATATGAGGAAAAAATGAGTAAAGAAAAGAAATGTAGAGGGATAAAAATGAATTTTATCGATATCACTTACACATCTGTTTCGGTCCGTTTATCAAAATGTATACGGATTTACGCTATTATTATTATTAAAATAATAATAATGAAATTGAAATAATGATGATAATAATAATAATAGGAAAAATGTAAAAATATTCCGTACACAGAGAGATTTTTTACGACCTCCATCAGAGTGAATTTTTTATTTTTTGAGTAGAGATAAAAATCCGTTGGAGACAAAACATTTAAAAATGTTCGAAAAAAGAATATTTTTAAAAAATCATTTGGAATGCAGAGACCGTTAAAAATCTTGGTGGATGGATATAATTTGTATTGCAAAGAATATATATATATATATATATATATATATATATATATTGAGCTCAAGTAAGTAAGTGTTTAAGAATACATCTTGCTACTTTCTTAAGCATTTTTCATTGGTGCCTCTCCAAGTTTGGCGAAATTGTTTACTGACACAGAAAAAAAATGTTAGTATTTGGGCGATATTCCTAAGCAAGTCTTTTAATTAATTCGGAGGCTTTAATAGCCGTCTCTCAACTCTTCTTCTCTCTTTGCAAATCGGATTTCCGACTCAACTTTCGAGAGGATTTAACGTGAAATCCCTGCTCGCAAGGCGGCTAAATTCGTCGCATTAGCGATTAGGACGCCAACGGCGTCGTGTTGGCAGCGAATGATATGCAAGGAACAGTACACGTCTTTTCCGGATTTGAAGAATACATTGACCACTTGGCACGCAAACCACTCATCAGCTCAGGCAGATGCTAAAATGGCAGCAAGTTGTCAAGGTCCATCCGGGTCAGTTTCAGTGTCAGTTAAGTGTGAAGGTCACGTGATCTTTATGGGTCAAATCTGTAGTTTCCAAGACCACGTTTTATTTCTTCTTGTTTATTACAAAAAGCCTTGGTTTTCTAGCTGGGGACTGGGTCCTCTGTTTTAATCTGAAAATCCCAGATAATCTGGTGGCTCTTATTTTCCAGGACATTTTAAATTATTATTATTTTACTACTTGCAAGATTTTCAAACCAATTGGAACTGGTAGTCTCTTACTAGAATCTGAGTGACAACAAGTCTCCTCAGCTCTCTTATATTCTCTGATTATTTTAGCTGATCTTAACAATGCTGTGTCTGTCTGTCTGTCTATCTCTTTCTCTCACGTTTTTTTTTATCTCGTTTAGGTGATAATAGAAAAATATATATCTAAAATATAAAAGACTTGATAAAAAACAGTGAAATCTTTCAGAAAACACACACATACACACTTACAAACACAAACACACACAAACACGCACGCACGTACACACACCTCACACACACACCACACACACACACACACACACACACACACATATATATATATATATATATACATTTATATAATAATTAACACTGATAATATAGTTTGCTCTATTTATGTGTAAAGAGGCTCAATATCATTGATAGAATATGTATATTTATGTTAGTGTTGTGAATACATGAAGTCACAGCGTTTGCTAACCAACAGTCTCTCTCCTATGTGTTTTTTTAAACCCAAGTCATATATATATATATATTATATATATATATACATATTATATGTGTGTGTGTCTGCGCGTGCATGCGTGCGTGTATATATATATATATATATATATATATATATATATATATATATATATATATTATTAATGCTGTCATTTTCTGAAAACGAAAAGAAAAATTTAATTGAAATATTCAACACAAATAATGATATTAATATTGCATAATTGCCAATTAATCACGACAAAATTGATTTATTTGTATCCCGAATAAATTATTAAATGAATATATTTTTAAAATATTCATTCAAATGAGATTTAAATTTGTAAGCTAGCAATATGCTAATTAAACAAGGAAATTAATAAATAAAACAACTTTTATTGGTAAAAATTACATATTCAAAGAGTAAACTATTATTTTTGGCGGGTAGTGTAGACAAAAATGAGACAATCAACTATGTAGTAAACGAATATACCAAATTAGCACAACGTGAATACATGACTATGCATGACTGGGTTGAAAAGATGATCCACTAGGAATTGTACAAGAAACTAAATCTTTACCATACAAAAAGGACACCAACCAGAATCTATAATTGACAATGAAACACATAAAATTCTCAGGGACTTTGAGATATAGGCAGACCACCTTATCCCAGCAAAAAGACCAAAACTAGCATTGATTAACAAGAAAAAGAGATATTTTTAACTGTTAGGATTTGCAGTCTCAGAAATCACTCGGGTAAAGCTGAAAGAAAACAAAAATATAGACAAATACTTGAACCTTGCCAAAGAATTAAAAAAAAACAAATAAACAACAAACAAACAAACTGATGTCCCTTAAATGGATCTTAAAACCAGATGTCTACAACTACATAGGCACATTGGGTATATTAATAATAACGCCCACAGCGAGACACTTATTTTACCCTTTAGCGCGAGTGAAGTCACATTCTTTGTGTCCGTAATTGTAAAATAGTTCTCTAGCTTTCTCATATACGTTTTCACCAAATGCTTTACCTACATACGAGGGTCATTCAATAAACAAGTTGTTTTTTTTTCTGAATTTTTTCTCTATAAACCTCTGCATTGTTTGGAATTGGTTATAGCAAAATGATTTCGATCTCAAAAATAATGGTTTTGATGCTATTTAAAATGGTGTAAATCAAACAATGCTCTATGGAGGTAAAGGTTGTACCAATTGGGAATTGTGGCTTTGAAACGGTCTCCAAGTTTTTGGAAAAGAATCTGTATGAACTGGAAATAAGAGCAAGAATCGAGGACATCCAAACAGCAGCATTGTTAAGATTAGATAGAATATTCAGACGATTCTTGGAACCTGAGGAGAGTTGCCGTCATTCAGACTCCTGTGAAAGACCATTATCTCACGCATATGAGAAAAATTCAGAAAGAGTATGTAAATAATATTTTTGTCAGGGAATTGAAAAAAAAACAAAAAAACTGTGGTATATGAAGATGAGGGTGAAAGAGATACAAATTTTAATTGGCATCTTTGGAAGAGTAGAGGAATTGGAATTGAGACCATCCAGATAACAATATTCTTGAGATCAGCTAGAATATTCAGAAGAGTTCTGGAGCCTCGAGGAGACTTGTTATCACTCAGACTCCAGTTAAGTCCACCAGCTGACAATGGTGTGAAAAACTCCCAAGGAATGAAGTAATAAGAATAATTAAAGGAAATGCCGCAAACTACCATAAATGTGCACAAAACTAAGTCCGATGCAGTGAGAAAGGTGATCTACAGGGAATTGAGAAAAAATTTTTTTTACTATCTATACGTAAATAAAAGGTAGCTGTGTGTATGTATTTATGTCCTGAGGAAACTACGAAATTAAAACAATTAACGACAAAGTAAAATTATATATATATACACATTCATTGTCACCAGATCCTCCTTTTCGTCATGATAATCATTGTTAGGGTTTCTGGCTAACTCCGCACATAAAATAAGTCCAGTCATTTTTTTTATTTACCTTTCAAACAAATTAAAACTTCTCTTCAATAACATAAGTTCCAATTTTTTTTTGTATTTAATATTCTAAATAGGAAACATTAATTTTCTTTTCAAAATGGTTTATTCATTTTTAATTTAAAAAATAATATATAATTATTTCGCTCGTCTCTATATTAAATTCTATATAATACCAAAAAAGAAAAATTTAAAAATATATATGATAAATAAAACGGACGGCCGTTTTTTCGTTCAAGTATATATATATATATATATATTATATATTATATATAATATATAATATATATATATATATATATATATTAAACGTTTTTCACTTTGAAATATGATATTAATTGAATGAATTCTATCTTAAAATCTTTCGGCATTAGGCGATCACAAAATGTGAATAAACCCCGAGGTGAAATCATCATTTTTCTTTTTATTCATTTTTACTCTCATGTTCCAATTATAAAATAATCTCGTTAATTTATTTATCTAATATTAAATATAGAAATAAAATGCAGGTAGTTTGTTCTTCAAGCCTACTTAGGATATAGAATACCAATCAAAGCTCGGGACCAATTGACAACGCTATGCTTCAAATATCTCCTGCCTCCCGTACCAAATCAGCGGGTTATTTTGATGCCGTGAAATGTAATGGCACTTACAATCGTTGCGTTCATACTGTTGGGAAGAATTAAAGCTCGAAAGGGATCTGATAAAGACGAAAAGCGTGTAGGACTGGCGTCAGGTCCACTTCAGGGACGCAACAAAAAACTCTCGAAGTCGATGTCCTTTCCTTGCTGACTTCTTTAATGTTATTTACATCCTGCTTAAAACTGCAAGTCTTAGATGGTGAAATCTCCATGCACGGCTATTATATGGCATTGGTGTTAAAAAGTAGTCAGACTCCCCTCCGCTGATGGCTGATACCAATATATACATCTATCAACATTTAGTAGGACCAGAATTCTTCATCATTTTTTTTTAATTGAAACTCAAGCATAATGATGTCATTAACAAGAACCAGATTCTAATTTATATTTTTTGTTTCTTACTAATATAAAATTTGTGGATAATTACGGATCCGTGAAACAACTCCATCTCGCTAAATTTGCAATTAATGTTTTATGTTTCAAAGATTATTTTCTGAAAATCATATACATGCTAGAATGATACAATAGCATATAAAAAAAATATCAATATCCAAAATTCTTATTTATGAAGTTGATTATTAAGATTCTAACAATATATCAATTTTCCTCGTATAGATTTTTATTTTTTATATTAATATAGAAATATCATCTCTAATATAGTAAAATCAGTATTACTATATTCAATTTTATATCTATTTTTAAACAAATAATATTTCAATTATTTGAATTAACATTAATTATTGCCTCATTTAAAATATCGTTATAATGTGATGCACTCATTTACCTTCTAACCTCACTTGGAAAAAAATCCCAGTGGTCCCAACCCCCGACTACACCGGATTAATAGAATGCCGTAGTTTTTTTTTTGTTGTTGGGGGTGATTCTTATCTGGGGCATCCTGCAAAAGATTATCTGCAAGACTAGCCATTGCAACCATTACACCACGTTTTTTTAATCGTCTACCTGGCAAACACGAGAGAATAAAAAACATTAATCAATCACAAAAACATTATATGATAAAACAATTTACTCACTAAATCATTACCATATTTGCTTTCTTGATAATAATAGATTTCATATTTGATTTGATATGTCGTGAAAATTAATTTTTGGATGTGGAGGAATACGAACATATTCAAATAAGTAAGAAACAGTGGATTTTAACCTGCAATAAATATACTACTACTTTTAAATAAGAGGACATTAATTTTTTTTTCTCTAAGATGTCCTATAGTGTGACCTATATTTTGTTCAGCCTTCTGCGCGACGAGGCATGAGGAGTATATCTCATTACGCCTCATAAGATCTTTATTTTTATCATATTAAGGTAATCGTAGATTTTAATGGGCATCCTTTTCAGTTTGATCATAAACTCAATATATGGGATTCTCAGTAATATATGGTATCAGAGACTAACTATTGTGCACCCCCACTGTGGTACTCAAGGCGCGCTATGAGCTGTTCTGGGGTATAAGTGATCTAATATCAACAAAAGAGTGCGAGTGCGTGAATTTGAGTGTATGATTTTGATAGAGCACTAATTTTTGGAGAAATACAATAATTGTGACTGCTCCTCTGTAGATTTTAGCTAATAATGTCAATTAGGGTCTGTTGGTTTGACAATCAAGGAGTCAATGTGAAAATCAACTTTTCTAAAGGATTGGCTGATCCGGTATTTATATACCTGTGTAAGATACAATTGAAACGACGCATGAGCGAGACACCGTGAGGTAAGTAGTTTAGAGTATAGTCGGTCCCAAGCTTTCAGAGGAGCTCAGGACGTGCTCCGGGAATCAGCCCCCGCGGCCGTGGAGATTTTATTTCAGATCATGGGCTGGGACGAAAGATAAAGCTTGATTCAAGCAAAAACAAGTTGTGTTAGTTAAATAATGTTGTGAGGTGTTTAATACACGCTGGTTCAAATAAGAACAATTACACGAAGGTGTAACGACATGCAGTAGGAAAATGTACTTAACAGAAAAGTAGACAAATACAATACAGGATAGAGTGTGAAATTAACGCATCCGAAACAAAATAGATTATTGGAGGATTTTTCCTAGGATTTCCTATAACCTCGCATTGGCATTACTGCTAATGCCACGTATCTAATACCTGTCACATTATAGACTAACCCGCAAGGCGCACTTGTCCATTAGTTCATAGGGTATATCACCGGAGGTGTTTCGTTTATATACAATAATTAAGACAATTTAAGCCCAGTCCAGAAGATGAGTTAAGGCAAGCAAAGAACTCAACCCTCTCCAGCAGAAATGAAACAACTGTAAAGTTAGAGCAGCAACGAGTCATATGAGTGGCCGGAAGCAGAAGTAATGCAGTTAATATACAGCAGAATAATCAAATATCAAGTAGATCACCATCTCGTATCTCATTATATAATGCGTAAGTACTCTTTGTCTCTGTCTACATGAGCTCTATACATGCTCATACACATCTGCTACCTCTCTCTCCTAATAGCTCATCTACTCTAAACTTCTCTTCGCATATCATCATTCATCATCGTCGCGCTTTAGCAACGGGTATATCTCTTATTTGACGAGTGCTCTATTTCCATCTGTCCCTATATGCACTCCATTTCTACATTTTCTTCTGCTCGAACTAATAACAAAAATTAAAGGCCTCTACCTAGACACGGCATTCCTTGTATCCACACAAGTATAGTTCCGCTCGGGCAATGTACAGTTCAGTGTTCGCTCTGCGCGTGTTCATTGCTCCCAAGGACGTGCCCACGTGCATGTGTCTTTCCACAAACTCTACCCGACTGTTTATATAGATTTAAAAAAGTTTATTATATAGACATTAGAAACTGTTGAGCCTCTCATCTCTAGCCGCTAGCTGAAAGAACTCAACCGAGCGAACCTGACTGAAGTTGATAACCAGCGGTCGAATAGAGTTCCGCTACTGTGAATTTGTAGTTTAAAAATCATTGAGAGTAGACTCAGAAAGACTTACTACATATTTTTGGCGACATCGTTACATTAGCAGGAAGATAATTGAGACATTGTTATAACACAGCATGCAAAACAGCACTGAGGTATACATCTGTTGGAGACCTAGTTTTTGAAGAACCACTCATATGAAAAAACAAATCTTGCCTGGCGAAAACTCTTTATTGAGTTGAAAGAAAGATGGCAATAAAAATCAAGGCATCGCAAGCTCGGACTACTTTTCACCTAATTCTCATTTCTCTGATTGTGTCATTCAAATGCAAATGTCTCGCAGGTCTCTTCCTTTCACACACCGACAGACACGGCGGCGTGAACCGTGAAAAGACAATTTTATCAAACGAGAAAGTCACGGGAAATTAGTTGACGTCTCCTTGTTGGACCTTTTAAGTTCATGCAAAGTACTTTAAAAACGAGTATTCAGATAATAAGTCTTGAGCTAGGCGCAATTCTTAAACACATTCATTGTTAGTTACACTTACGTGTGTGAGTAGTGCTGTTTTAGTTTTTTATTATTCTCACCAACAGCGTTTATTTGCGTGGGGCTCGCTTTCTTCACAATCTGAGTTTTGTCGGACGTTGAATATCAAGTCTCTTTTTCAGCTCTTATCGCCAGGAACTCTTTTCTGAGTATATCTAGCTCGATAACTCTATATAGTATGATGTGTCTATAATAACTCCAACTCTTCCTCTAATATGTTCCAGGTTTTCTTACTTGAGTCTGTTTTTCTAAAAACGTCTTGCTAAACCGTGTTCCAAATAGTATATTACACGGGTCTGAAATTGAAGTCTGGGCGTAATGACTCCCCAGAGATCCGAATTTTGCGGAACCATACAACTCGATCCAGTTTAATGTTCATTACACCATTGAAGCATTTTTGATATTTAATTGCGAGAGAGAGACAGCTTGATATTATCCTGATTCAACCAACATATTAATTAAAATCATTCAATTTAAATTAAGAATAAAAAGACGGTGGATTTTTTTTCCATTTTATTATTTGCTCTCATTGGTCGAGAGGAGTAATGGCATTGTTATAGCACTAAATTATTAGATTACCTGAATACTTTGTGTACAGTGTGTAGAAACAAATTGGCTGTTATGTGTTATTTACTAAGCGTAACATTAGATGCGACAACCAATAGATCAGGACCAGTAATGGAGGGCGCCCAGAGAAATCCGGAAAACTCACACAACAAATGGTCTGCTAATCTAGTATGCGACAGCGCATGACCAATTACATGAAAGGATGCCATGTATAGAGGTAATTGGCTTTATTAAGTTCAGCCAAACGGCCTTTGAAGGATTGAATGAGCAGGGGCGTTGACCATACGAGTCCTAATCCTGGCCTTCCGTGTGCATACCCGGGGAATCGGCTGGAGGAAGGACCCTCTATACAGTTTAGATTAGAAAGAACATGTATTTTAGTCAGATCAGGTCAAAGACCACGACCTAGGTGGCAAGTACAGGTGTTATGCACGGTGCGCGACTCAATCGGACCGCAAGTAGCGTCTGTAGGGGATTTCAGAACTAAAATATGTCTAAGTAAAGCGAAGGTGCTTAGCATGTTATTACTCTATAAAAAAAGACTACCCAATGAACACAGGGCTTCTTGATAAAGAGAAAATCCTCAATGGAAGACCAGACACGAAGTTCCCAAGATTCCGAAAGTGCCAGAACGCTTAGAAGAGACGCCAGAAGAGACGCTGGAAAGAATAGTTAGAAGTAAGAAAGCTAAAGAAAGGAGATTATAACACACAATCTTTTTAAAATTACTTCAATCATTTATTTTTGTTTACGTAACAGGAAAGCTTTTCCAGGAAGTTCTAATGTTCTATTCTCTTGCTAAAATACAAAGTTTCACTTATTTAGATTTTTGTTTTTTTAAAAATTTATTACATAAATACTATATGTTCAGCATCTACGCTCAACTCAGGGTTTAAATGGCACGGTTACGCGAGACTTCACCGTATGTTAAAAGCAGCGATGAGTTTGTTCAGTCACGGTTAAAAGATGAAAGGAGAGTGACATTTTAAGAAAACAGTGCAGCCTCGGTTACTATGAGGAAGCCTTGACCCTGGATCCAATTTACTTGATTTGGCATTAAGATAAAACCCGAAAAGAATTGATTGCAGTATTCAAAAAAAATGAACAACCAAAACATATGGCATCGTCACTCTGACTGAAGTTAAATTATTCAATTTTTCATTAGACTGTTGAGTTACTATTGGGTCCCACATGCATATGCGTGCTTGATTAAGATTATAGAAGAAAAA
>CM042150.1:108527594-108532814 GCA_023376005.1 Doryteuthis pealeii | reverse complement strand
AGACCTCGGTACAGACCATTATCTCACGCCATATGAGAAAAAACTTCAGAAAGAGTATGTACAATAATATTTTGTCAGGGAATTGGAAAAAAAAAAAAACTGTGATATGGAAATGAGCGTTGGAAAGAGATACAAATTTTAATTGGCATCTGGAAGAGGTAGAGGAATTGAATTGAGACCATCCAGATAAACAATATTCTTGAGATCAGCTAGAATATTCAAAGAGTTCTGGAGCCTCGAGGAGACTTGTTTTCACTCAGACTCCAGTTAAGTCCACCAGCTACAAGGTGTGAGAAAACTCCCAAGGAATGAAGTAATAAAAATAATTAAAGGAAATGCCCGCAAACTACCAATAATGTGCACAAAACTAATCCGATGCAGTGAGAAAGGTGATCTACAGGGAATTGAGAAAAATTTTTTTTTACTATCTATACGTAAATAAAAGGTTAGCTGTGTGTATGTGTATTTATGTCTGAGGAAACTACGAAATAAAACAATTAACGACAAAGTAAATTATATATATATACACATTCATTGTCACCAGATCCTCCTTTTCGTCATGATAATCATTTGTTAGGGTTTCTGGCTAACTCCGCACATAAATAAGTCCAGTCATTATTTACCTTTCAAAACAAATTAAAACTTCTCTTCATAACATAGTTCCCAATTTTTTTTTTATTAAATTCAAATAGGAAACATTAATTTTCTTTTCAAAATGGTTATTCATTTTAATTTAAAAAAATATATAATTTATTTCGCTCGTCTCTATATTGAATTCTATATTAATACCAAAAAAGAAAAATTTAAAAATATATGATAAATAAATACGGACGGCCGTTTATTCGTTCAAGAATATATATATATATATATATATATATATATATAATATATATATATATATATATATATTATATATATATATATTAAACGTTTTTCACTTTGAAATATGATATTATTGAATGAATTCACTTTAAAATCTTCGGCATTAGGCGATCACAAAATGTGAATAAACCCGAGGAATCATTTTTTCTTTTTATTCATTTTATTTTCATGTTAGCCATTGTTTATAAAATAATCTCGTTAATTTATTTAATCTAATATTAAATATAGAAATAAAATCAGGTTACTAATATAGAATAGCTCGCAAGAGCTAATATTAGATTGCGTATGAAATGTATTACATTTTACGAAAATACTCGAAACAAACGTGTAGGGTACTTCGGGAGTTTCCGTAATCTAATGTTATTTACACGTAAAATGCAAGTCTAGTGATATTATCTCATGCACGCTATTTTGCATTTGTTAAAAAAGCAGTACTGTAATTTCAACATTTAGGAACATCAAATTTTTTTTAAAGTATGATTTATTTATTTTTTTACTATATTAATTTGATATTCGATCGGCTACGCTTTGAATTAATGTTATTTCAAAATTATTTATGAATTTTAATCAATTACAAAAAAAAAAAAAAAAACCAATTAAAATAAATTATTTTAAATCTAAATATTCAATTTTTTACGTATGATTTTTATTTTTTTTTATTTGAAATATCAATTTAAGAAATCGACTTATTCATATATATTTAAAACAATATATTGTTAATTATTGAATTAAATTTTCTTACAATATCGTTATATGTGATGTCATTTCCTCTAACCTCACGAAAAAAAATCCCTGTCCCACCCCGACTTACACCGGATTAATAGAAGTTTTTTTGTGTGGGGATTCTATGGGGCATCCTGCAAGATCGAACTCATATTCAATAGTAATGGATCTGCAAGACTAGCTTGCAAACCATTACACCACGTTTTTTTAATCTCTACCTTGGCAACTACGAAAATAAAACAATTAACAACAAATATAATACACATTCACTATCACCATATTTTGCTTTTTGATAATAAAGTTTTGATTATATTCGTGAAAATAATTGGAGAATAGAAATTAAATAGTAAGAACATGGAATTTTTTGCATCTATTATTTTAAATAAGCAGACATTAATTTTTTTTCAGAAGTGCCTGTGTACTGTTTTTTCAGCCTCCCCACGAGGCTGGATCAATGCAATATCTTTTTTACGTAGGGATTTTAATGGGGCATCCTGCGATGATCTAACTCAGGATTCAGTAATAATGGATCAGAGACTAATTTTTTGCACCCCCACTTTCTACTCAGGCGACGCTATGTAGCTGCTTATAGTGTATCTTAAATTGTGATTGTTTGATGATGTTACAATTCATGAGAGATCATGAATTGTGACTAGACCTGTAGCTAGGAATATTTCAATTAGGGTCTGTTGGTTTGAAATCAAGGGAGTCAATGTAAAATTAACGGTGACGGTTATAACCTTTTGATACATTGAAAACGAGCCATGCCAGACACGTGAGAGTAGTTCAGAGTTAGTTCGGCCCAGCTTTCAGAGAGCTCAGACGTGCTCCGGGATCAGCCCCCCGCGGCGGAATAATCAATATGGGCTAAACGAAAATAAAGCTTGATCAAGCAAAAACAAGTTGTGTTAGTTAAATAATTGTTGTGAGGTTTTAAGGGGTCAAATAAGAACAAAACGACGTGTAACAAATGTAAGAAAATGTATTAACAGAAAGTAGACAAATACAATACAGATAAGTGGAAATTACGTCCGACAAATAGAGTTATTGGCTTACTCGCATTGGCTTACTGCTAAGCCACAATTATCCTTGTTATTTATAGTAACCCGCAGGCGCATTCCATTGGTCAATAGGGTATATCACCTATAACAATAATTAAGACAATATTAAGCCCAGTCCAGAAGATAGAAGGGCTAACAAAGAAATCAACCCTCAGCAGAAATGAAACAAAGTAATGAGTTAGCAGCAACGAGTCAGTGCCAAGCAGAGTAAGCAGTAACCAGCAGAATAATAAATCAAGTAGAATCACCATCTCTATCTCTAATCTAAGTCTCTCTGTCTCTGTCTCTCTGTCTCTCTCTCTCTCTCTCTCTTCTCTCTCTCTCTCTCTCTCTCTTCTCGTATATCATCATCATCACGTCGCTGTTAGCACGGATATCCATGACAATCTCTATCCATCTGTCCCTATCACTCATCATTCTCGGGAGGTCCCTATGCAGCATCCTGTATCCACACAGAGCTGGTCAATGTACGTCTTTGCTGGTCAGCCCAAACTGACGTGCCCACGTGCTGGTTTCCACAATACCCGATGTTTATATATGATATATAACAATGAAACTTGTTGCCACTTAGCCGCCAGTGAAAAAACCACAAGGACTGAAGTGATAAACAGCGTCAGAAAGAGAGTAAGTGAATTTGAAGTTTAAAATTAAGTAGATAAAAGACTACAATTTGGACGTCTTACATAGCAGAAGATAAGACATTTGAAAACAGTGCAAACAGCACTTTAAATGTCCTCGTTTGGCCTAAATGAAACATCTCTCAACTCTTTATTGAGTTGAAAGAAAGATGCAAAGAAGAAGCACGCGCTCGGACACTTTCCTAATTAACTACTGATTGTGTCACAAATGCACATCAGTCTCTTCCTTCAACACTCGACAGACACGAGCAGCTAACCGGAAAAGACAATTATCAAACGAGAAAGTCACGGGAAATTAGTTGACGTCTTCCTTGTGACCTTTTAAGTTCATGCAAAGTACTTTAAACGATATCAGATAATAGTCTTGAGCTGGGCGCAATTCTTAACACTATTATTGTTAGTTCACTACTTCTGAGGTTTTATTTTATTATTTCACACCAGCGTTATCTGGGCGCTTTTCACTTGAGTTTGAGTGATATCAAGTCTCTTCAGCTCTCCAGGACTCTTCTGAGTATTCTAGCCGATCTCAACAATGTTGTTGTCTGGATAATCTCAACTCTTCCTCTAATTTCAAATTCCTCTAGTCTGTTTTCTAAACTCTTGTAAACCGTTCCAAGTATACCGGGTCTGATTGAATCTGGGCGTAATGACTCCCCAGAGATCCAGAATTGCAACCATACAACTCGATCCAGTTTAATGTCATACCCAGGACGCTTGATAAATTGGGAACAGCTTGATATTATCCATGATTCAACCACATATTAATTAAAAATCATTCATTTAATTGAAGATATAAAAGACGGTGGATTTTTTTCCATTTTTATTGATTCATTGGTGAGATAATCTTGTTACATAATTATTAGATTCCTAATACTTGTGTACAGTAGTGTAGAAACCAAATTGGCTGTTATGGTTATTTACTAAGCGTAACTTAGATGCGACACAAAGTCAGAAGTATGGCGCCCAGAGAGAATCGAACTCACAAACAAGGTGCGCTAATCTAGTTTCTAACCATACACTACATGAGGTGCCTGTTATAATTGGCTGTTATAAGTTCAGCCAACGCCTTGAAGGATTGAATGACAAGGCTTGACCTCAGTCCTAATCCTCCTTCCGGTGGATACCGTGGGAATCGGTGGAGAAGACCCTCTTCCAGTTTAGATTAGAAAGAGATGTTTTTAGTCAGATCGGTCAAAGACCACGACAGTGGCAAGTCGTGTTATGCACGGTGCCGACTCAATCGGCGCAGGTAGTCTGGTGGGGATTTCAGAATAAAATATGATCTAAGTAAAGCGAAGTCTTGTGTTATTATCTAAAAACTACCAATGACACAGGGCTTCTGATAAAGAGAAATCCTCAATGGAAGACCAGACACGAAGTTCCCAAGACGAAGTCCAGACGCTAGAAGAGACGCCAGAAGAGACGCTGAAGAATAGAAGTAAGAAAGTAAAGAAAGAGATTATACAACAATCTTTTTAAAAAATTACTTCAATCATTTTTGTTCGTAAACAGAAACCTTTTCCAGGAAGTTAATGTTCATATTCTCTTCTAAATACAAAGTTTCACTTATTTGATTTTTTGTTTTTTTTTAAAATATTATTACTATACTTTGTTCAGCTTACGCTCAACTCACGTTTAAAGCACGGTTACCGCGAGATCACCGTAGTTAAGCAGCGATGAGTTTGTTCAGTACTTAGTTGGGTGACATTTAAGAAACAGCGGGTACTGTGAGGAACCTGACCTGGACATTACTTGATTTGGCATTAAATAAACCGAAAAGAATTGATATGCAGTAAAAAAAAATGAACAACCAAAACATACTGTCCACTCTGACCTGGAGTTTTAGTACCTGTTAGGGTCACATCTATGGGTTAAATAGAAGAAAAAAGTGTTTCAAAATGAGTTTAACAAATTGA
>CM042150.1:108510094-108520094 GCA_023376005.1 Doryteuthis pealeii | reverse complement strand
TTTGGAATCCTACGTAGTGTCAAAAGGTCCAGTGATATAATCCTATATTCCGTCGTCCACAAAGGCTCAAAGCAATATGTGCAGGTATGACCGGAACAGCCAGTATAAATAACAACATCAGCAGCAGAGTACTGCCACTGGTTGGCCAATAGGTTGGTCACGTGGTTATCGCCGAGTCTATAAATAAGAGTAGGCATTTACCACACGCCTTATATCCCAAAAATTCTCAACATTCTATTTAACTCATAGATAAATAACAGTTACTAACACTCCGAGTTAGAGTGGACCTGGGATTAATGAAAATGAAGGGGTATTTCACTCTACCCAGAACAAATAAATTGGAATTTCACCCTCATTACCAGATGCAGTTTAACGTCATACTCAGAACACGGAAAATCCTATGTAAAAATTATTTGTCTTACAGTGTTTAACTTTTTGCCTACCAAATTTCCCCCACGGCTGTACAAAATTTTCTTAGTATTTTTACCTGTATAATGGTATGATTAAAAATCAACAATCTATTAACCTCAGAACTCAAATTCAATTAAAATAAAGTCCTATTATAATTGTAATCTGAGTCCTTCTTCTCAATTATAAGGAACTAACCATTAGTAGCTTACGGTGGGGTCGCAGTGGTTGGAACGCCGCTGTGAACGGTTTAAGGTAGGTATACCAAATTACATGATATACTTTCTGCTTATTAAATTCAAAAATTATCACAGAATACTCAAATTCCCAATTGAGTCATCATTGACCAAGGAAAGCAGCTGCAACGTTGGGTTGAGCATTACCTGGAACTGTATGCAACCCAAAATGAAGTAAGAGAAAACGCCCGACAAGCTGGATACACTACCAATAGAGGAAGTCTTCAACAAAGCCATCGACCACCTTGCTGGTAGGAAAGCAGCCTGGAGTGACGGCATACCAGCAGAGGTCTTGAAAAGCGGGAAGGCAGCACTGCTCCAACCACTACGCGAACTACTCTGCAGCTGCTGGGAACAAGGAAACATCCCTCGCGACATGTGGGATGCTACCCTTGTCACCTTATACAAGAACAAAGGAGATTGGAGCTACTTCAACAATTACCGGGGCATTTCCCTCTTTAGCATAGTTGGAAAAGTCTTTGCTCGTGTTACACTGGCATGTCTGCAGACCCTTGCATCTTGCATCTGTCCAGAGCCACAGCGTGGCTTCCGAGCAAACCGGTCAACTGTGGACATAATCTTCTCTCTACAGGAAAAGTTCCAGGAACAGCAGAGGCCAGTCTAAGCCGCATTCATAGACTTAACGAAGGCATTCAACCTGGTCAGCCGAAGGGGACTCTTTAAATTGCTACAGAAGATAGGCTGCCCATCCAGACTCCTTGGAATCATCATCTCCTTCCACGAAAACAGGCACAGCACAGACTGTTTTAATGGTGCAACATCCGAGACATATCCAGTCAGCAGTGAAGTGAAGCAGGGCTGTGTCCTTGCAGCTACGTTTTTCGGGATATTTTCTCCTTGTTATTCCAGTAAACCTTCAAGGACTGCAACGAGGGAGTCTGCATACACACCAGAGCTGACGGCAAGCTGTTCAACATCGCTCACCTTAGATCTAATTCCAAAGTCACGAAGGTCCTCATTCGGGATATGCTATTCGCCGATGACGCAACCTTAACTTCACACACTGAGCACGGCCTGCAACAGCTTGTCAGTCGACTCACACATGCTTGTAAGGAGTTAGAGTTTGGGTCCACTATTGCCACTTCAGTCTCCACTGACAGTGAAGTCAACTGCAGAATTGCGAGAGCGGCGGCAGTTATAGCCAAACTGAGCCAGTGAGTCTGGGACAATGCCAGCCTTACTAAGAGAACCAAACTGTAGCAAAGCCTGGATCACATACTTATGCCACGAGAGGAAACTGGACAATTTCCACCTCAGATGCCTACGCCCCATTCTACACATACGCTGGGTGGACAAAGTGCCCGACACAGACGTGCTGGAACGAGCAAACATGAACAGCATGCCCGCCATCATCTGCGAGAGACGCCTGCTCTAGCTGGGTCACGTCAAAGACCTACTGTATGTCGAATTTGTAGAGGGCACCCGATCGGTAGGGAGACCACGCATGCGCTTTAAAGATGTTGACAAGACGGACATAAAGACATGCCACATCAACACCAACACATGGGAGGCTTGTGGAGAAGACCGTGCAACCTAGCGCCTCCTCGCCAAACAAGGAACGGAAGGAGTGAGAAAGAGAGGAAAGAAGCCGCCACAGAAAAGAGAACCAGAAGGAAGGAGAGACAACAGCAACTCCAGTATGTATCACCGTTTTTTTTTTAATCAATGCCCCAGAGATTGCCATTCAAAAATTTCTTTCAGCCATTCACGCAGCTGCAGATATAAAAATGTGGACACTACGCCATCGTCGTTAGTAGACGGAAGGATGCCAACAACCTAACCCTCATTTTTACTAACGTTATCTAACTTTACGAAATAACTGTTTCTGCCATTACGTTATATTAAGCCTTATGTGATTATCGTCAATAAAAATCTTATCGATCACAAGCACTCTATTGATTGAGAGTCTCACAAAGTGCCTACTATTGACCTTGAGCCAGACTTATGTCAGCTTTGTGCCTTTTCACGCACCAGTGTATATTTATGAGTTTTGTATGTTGGATTATAAATATTTGGAAACACACCTGCCTTTTTTTATTATTGGCTACCAATCCTCTCAGACCCTTTTTTTTTCTTTTCAAAACCTCCAATTTATGTATTCAGTCAGCCGAAGCAGCGCAGCACCATTTTTATCTCAAAGCTCCCGCTCTGAGAATCCCCAGCTTGATTCAGAAATCAATAATACTCACATATATCGCCTACTTCAATGCCGAAAATATCTTTCATTTTTGTAGCACTATTTCTTCAAAAGCGACTTGGATAAGAACAACAAAAGAAAGAATACAAAGTAAATACTAATACTAATACAACTAATACTAATACTACGAATACTAATGGGAGAGATAATAATAATAATAATAATAATAATAATAATAATAATAATAATAATAATAATAATAATAATAATGGGACTTTGAGATATCTCAGCCAGGAGACCAGACCTAGTGTTGATTAATAAAAAAAAGAGAACGTGTCAACTGGTGGACTTTGCAGTCCCAGCAGATCACAGCGTGAATCCGACGGAAAATAAAAAGATGGATAAATACCTGGAACTTGCCTGAGAATTGAAAAAGCTGTGGAACATGAGAGTGAAAGTGATACCAATTGTAGTTGGTGCATTTGTAACGGTCCCAATAAACTTGGAAAAAGACTGGGGATCTAAAAATCGGAGGAAGAATTGAAACCATCCAGACTACTACAATCGGCTAGAATACTCAGAAGAGTCCTGGAGACCTGTGGAGACTTCTTGTCACTCAGTCTCCAGTGAAATAGCATCAGCTAACGCTGATGTGAAAAACTCAAAAGGAGTGAAAATATTAATTGTGCAAGAAAATCAATTTTCACCACGCTTGTATATGGTGTATGCACAAACCAAAATCTGCCCTAGAGAATGGGATGCAAAAACTCTTTTGGGACTTGAGATGCAGACGGATCACATAGTCCAGGCAAGGAAACCAGACCTAGTGTTAATTAACAAGAAGAAAACTGTCATCTCGTGGATTTTGCCGTTTCGGTTGATCACAATGTAAGAAAATGAAAAGATAGACAAATACCTGGACCTCACAAGAGAGTTGAAAAAACTATGAACCGAGATCATCCAAACGACAACATTGTTAAGATCGGCTAGAATTCTTAGAAAAGACCTCGAGACACGAGAAGCCTTGCTGTCACTGTGATTCCAATGACATACTACCAGCTAAGGTAATATAGATACACAACATATATTACTTCTTAACTGCAAGGCATGACATAATCCCAGACGGCTTGATATGCCGTTAAAATCAACCAACCAACCAACCAACCAGGTCATCCAGAATTTGAACTCGCTTTGCCGATTCTATTTACTGCGCCAATAACCATTACGTAAGTGCACACCATAAGCGGAAAACCATGAAGCTAAAAAACATAACTAGTCGCTTAGAATAGAAATTTCCAAACTCCAAAAGACAAAAAATTAACAAACTGACTTACGAAAATAATTATTCACATTGAATTGAACATAGCTAATTCGATTTAGAGGGAGAACTTGAAGCTTAAGATGTAAAATAATTACATTGTAGTATTGCTTCATTAGGACTATGAAACCCGACAAAAATTTGAGGAATTTCGTAGGAATCTTGTTTAGTTTGGTTTGTTTTGTTTTACGGCATATCAACCTCAGTGGGTCATTTAATGCCGATAAAGTTTTGAAATAAATCAATTCTTAATGGATAATACAATTTTTTTATAAATACATTTTTCTATTTAACCCATAGATGGGGCCCTAACAGGTACTACCACTTCGGGTCAGGGTGGACCAGGGAGTAATGGTGATGAAGGGGTGCTCCACATTCCCCAAACCTCCAGAACTGGAACCTCACCATCAGATAGTGTTTAACGTCATTCCCAGGACATGTAGACCCGCAGCCACCGCCTTCTAGCAACCATATGATAAAAAGGGATTGGGGTTGGGGCAATCATAAAGGGTAATAGGGTTGGGGCAATCATATAGGTGCTAGGGCTTGACGTGACCAGCCGATTGATTGGATGGGGCCTCTCCAACCGCCCGTCTAGCCCAAGATAGGGCCAAAGTGGAGTATTGCATGTCATGAACTGCTCATCCACCTGGGCTCTATCCTTAAGCATCACGGGTCACCACCCACGACCAACAGGTGGCCCCATTGGGTGAGTCTTACCCCTCTGCAGAGGTGCAGTCGGTGCATTCTAACGCACCAGCCGACAGGGAGTAATCTTGTGTAAGTGTAAAATGTTTACGAGAAATAATAATAATAATATATTTTGGGGGATTTTTTATGCTAATGCCGACCAGATAACCAGACATAGTATTAATTAACAAGAAAATATTAAATATTAGGTGGTTTTGCCGTTCTAGCGGAGCATTGAGTAAAAATCAAATAAAGTGAAAGGATAGAAAAAATACATATAGCGGGCTGAAAATGATGGGGAACATTCAAGGTGGGTGTGATAATAATTGTAATGGGATCCTTTTCAACAGTCCCAAATCAAATGACGAGAGTCTTCACTGATAAATTCTAATTATCACTGATTTAAAAAATAATTTGTAAAGTATGAAATAACATAAGTAGTAATAATATCATTATTAGTACTAGCAAATATATGCACCCTCCGGGTGCAAGTATTTAAGTTTGAATATAATAAAATATCATATTAAATTAGAAAGGCTAATGAAACTGAATAAGAATGCATATAAAAAGATTTGGAACAGAAGGGGTAGAGAACAACTTTGAAACTAACTCTTCCATCATTTTCCATTACTCCCGTCTTTCATTGGTGAATTTTCCTAATTTAACCATTTAGTTAAAATAGGAAGTAAAGAATAATATTACAGTTATTTCTTCTTGTTAATTGATTTCTTTTAAGATTTATCCCCGAGATTTTTGCTCATATTCAATAAGATAAAACCAAACAATTAGAAATCAATAATACTAAGCACATATTTATTAAAATCAAATTTTTAAAATCAATATGCAAATTAGCCTTCCCATTCACACTGTAATCCGCTATTTTGCTGTATATAGAAATAAAATTGCATGTTATTATTATGTAGATAATAATGTCCTAATGATGTAAAACAATTTTATTAATAATTGAGGTTTAAACAAAAATAAAATCATGGAGAATATGATGTAAATAACAAAGGGAATTGTGACTTATATAGTAATATAGTTTCGGTTACAGACAGACAAACCCACAATCTCCATTATAATAACTAGTACAAAAAAAAACCCTCCGGGCGATGTAAAAATAGATTTTTGAAACATATTTCCTGGTGGGAGTTAAAAATTCAATGTCAGCGAGTTTGTACCCTAAGTAAGTAAAATCATCAAATTCATTAAAGAATTAAAAATAAAACAATTTGAAATGTAAACTTTAAATATTTATTAGAATAAAACAAACTATATATAGATATATAATACCAGTCATATATTTATTAAAACTTGTTTTAAAAAACAATGAGGACTGTCTAATGTTGCATGTTTAAATTTTGACTGTATTTATTCTGTTATGACGATTTTGGGTAATGTGACGTAACCAGTGACGTAGTTTTTGTTACAGACAAAAAACGGAAGCGAATCTCCATTATTAATAGATACGAAGATATACATGAATATAATTCTCAGCATATACTAAACCTTATTATTATTAGTCGTATATACTTGAATGATATTATAAACAGTAGCATATACTGGAACATTATTAGTAGTACTATATATTAGAACACTATCACTATTCGTATATACTTGAACATTATATATTAAGACTCGTGTTCCTTAAAAGAACGGTCGTTATCATCTGGTTAAAATGAGGCCATCCAAATCCTCCAAGATGAAATGCATAAATAGAAATCCTGATTATCTGGTGTTTCTTATCCTTCGAATTCTTATTTCTTATGAGTCTCGTCACCTAAGCTAAATAATGGACCACTTCGTTTTCCTTAAAGATAAAGATAGAAAGGGTTTTGGGTAAATATAGAGAAAGAGGGTGAGCGCACGGAAGCAATAACGCTAATCAATTTCAATAGAATATAATGAAAAAATGAAAAGAAGGAAAGAAAGAAAAAAAATGTGTGTGTGTGTGTGTGTGTGTGAGAGAGAGAGAGAGAGAGAGAGGGGGGGAGGGAGAGAGAGAGAGAGGGAGAGAGAGAGAGAGAGAGAGAGAGAGAGAGAGAGAGAGAGAGAGAGAATAATTCTTAAGTAAACATATCAAACGTTTTAATAATTAAATTATAACACTGTGGTGTATCCACAGGTCCTGCTAGTTAACGTTAGTATCAGTTGTATATACATGAACATTATCATTATTATTAGTAGTATACACATAAAAGAAATTAATATATAATAAAAGTATAAATCACAGTCTGACAGTATGTTTCAAATGAGGTTTAAATTTAGAATATTTGATGTGTTAATAGGAAATGTTTTTTACAAAATTCTAATAAAAGATGACAGTGTCACCAAATATATATTTACCAACCCCTCAGTACAAACAGGATGCGACACAAGGTCAATTTCTTAAGCGAAGTTTAAGAGGTTTGAATTCAGAGTTTTCCTTCCCCTAGACCGGTTGCCTAACCAAGGTTAAAGGGCCCAGTCTGCCCTACTATTTATCCAAAGCTGGAGGGAGAGTAGAATTCATACCTTTTCCAAGGGTATTAGAGCTAAGTAAAATGCAATTACCACATCCAGGATTTGAACTCGGGGCGACGAGTCCATTTCCCATGATTTTAACCAATACACCAACTATATAAATATAAATATAAATATATAGGTTCTGATTCTAGATCACATTGACCAAATCTCATATCTTTCTTGCCAATACACTGTCAGGATTGTATAGCCGCAGACCAGTGAAGGGACAGTAGTCAGAAATAAGGAGTCCATTTACATGCAGCTGGGGATTAGATGCGTCAACTAGAAAAGCCGGTTCCATGTCTCTAAATCCCATTAAATTGCAACTTGGAAAGAAATAAAAAAAGTCACCAACCGGAACTTAAGTTTTTTCTTCAGCAAATCCTTTGGACGCAGGATTAAACCGACCAGAATTATCTCCCCTTGGTCTCCGAGGCAGAATCTCTTGTGACTATGCCAGTGCGGTTTCCACTAATCCGTCCCAAATAAAAGCGAAAGGATAAAGAAAGTAAGACAGAAAAGTTATCGGAAGTTTTGATTCTTCGATTCATTGGATTCTTCAGCTTCCAGCAGAGAAGATGACTTGATTTTGTTTGATCAATAATATACAAAGCCTCATCATCAATGCTACTCTTATGGACAGAGAAAGAAATCTGACCCAGTGAATAGAAAAAAAAAAAAAGTTCTAAAAACATTTTACTTATACGAGGTCGGTCTAAAAAGTAAAAAGTAATTTCTACTCTGATAAATATGTAGGAAAACTTACAAATCATACTCAAAATCCCATGACCCAGAAAAAAACAGAACCCACAAATTTTGTAATAAAACTGTTAATTTTAACTAGGGGGGTTTAGGGTTAGGATTAGGGTTTAGGGTTAGGATAAGGGTTTAGGGTTAGGATTAGGGTTAGGGTTAGTGTTGGGTTTGGGGTTTAGGGTTAGTTTACTGGGAAAATAGATAAATAATTGTGGGTCTGTTTTTTTCTGTCTCTCCCTGTATACAGGGTGACCCAGAAAAAACAGAATCCACAAATTTTGTAATAAAACTGTTAATTTTAACGAGGGGTGTTAGGGTTAGGGGTTATGGTTAGGGTTAGTGTTAGAGTTGGGGGTTAGGGTTAGTTTAATAATTAGGAAAATACATAATTTGGGTTCAGTAATAGTTAGGAAAATGAATAAATAATTTGGGTTCTGTTTTTTCTGGGTCACCCTGTAATATCATGGAATTTTGAGTATGATTTGCAAGTTTAACCAAATATGTTTCTATAAAGTTTTTAAGCCGTACGTTGTACATGCTTATGTATAAGAATTAGTCAGTGTCTACATTTATTGAGGTTGACCGCTTATGACTAATATGTGTCCAGAATTTCACGCAACAAATAGGTTGTTTTTTCTTAAAATGTACTAGGCCTATCCAAATGACCACAAGTCTAAAAGAATATCATCTAAAAATATTATTATTTCTTAAACAAGTTTTTTTTTCACTAGGGCCTATTATGAGAATGAGTGCGTGTGTAATTATAGATAAACACTCTTTCTGTGATAAAAAATAGAATCAATCAATCAGTTACTTCTAAATTCTTCTAAATCCATTCTTCTAAATTCTATCTATCTATCATTTTATCTATCTATCTATTTATTCTCTTCTTTCTTTTTTTTCTTTCTGTCTTTTTTCTTTCTATCTATCTATATTTCTATCTCTTCGTATCAATCTACGTATTTATTTATTCCTCTATATCTATCATCCTTTCTTCCTATCTATCTATCTATCTATCTATCTATCTATCTATCTATTTCTTTCCTTACTTCCTTCTTTCTTTCTATCTTTCTTTCTATCTTTCAATCTATTTCTTCGTTTGTATCTATCCATCTATCTATCTATCTGTCTATTTCATTCATTATTTCTTTCCTTTTTTCTTTCGTTCTTTCTATCTCTTTTTATCTTTCTTTCTATCTATCTATCTATTTCTTTCTTCCTATTCATCTATCATTCTTTCTTCCTCTCTCCCTACCTATTTATTCATTTATTTCGCTCTTTCTTTCTATATTTCTATTTCTTTCTTTTTCTTCATATCTATGTATATCTATTTCTCTCTTTCTATCTATAATTCTTTCTTTATCTTCATCTTTTTTTTATCTAAATGATTTTGGGAGGTACAGGTTCGGCAGCTTAACAGTCAATTTAGTCAAATTTCAAAAATATATTTAGCATGATATTTATAATGATAATCAACAAATCTCTTATAACAGTGGAAGGTATTGGTACAATATTTAAATATATATATATATATATATTATATATATATATATATATATATATATATATTGAATGAATAGAGGATGAATGAAAAAAGTATTGGCATATAAAAACAAACAACCGTTTTTTTAAATATCTAAATCTTAACATTTTGTAAGTCTCGTCTGATGATTGCAGTAAGCATGAAACTAATACTAACGATATATATATATATATATATATATATATATATATATATATATATATATAACGATATATATATATACATACACACACACACACACACACACACACACACATATATATATATATATATATATATATATATATGGAGGCGTGTGGGCTAGTGGTTATGAAATGGACTCGTCGATTCGAGTTCAATTCCTACACGAAGCTATTGGCATTTCACATAGCGCCAATACCATTGGG
>CM042150.1:108480094-108505094 GCA_023376005.1 Doryteuthis pealeii | reverse complement strand
ACAAAAAGATAATCGTATATATATATATATATATATATATATAATATATATATTATATATATAACACATATGTTTATACATATATCTATACGCATACACACACACACACACACACACACACATATATTATATATATATAATATATATATATATACACACACATATGTTTATACATATATTTATACGCATACACACACACACACACACACACACACACATATATATATATATATATAATATATATATATATCCATACATATGTTTATACATATATTTATACGCATACACATACACACACATATATATATATTTATGTTATATATATATATATTATATATATATGATCTTAGTAATTGGTAGCAAAACTATCGTTGGATATCTATGATATGAATCGACCGAGATAGCAACACACACACACACAGACACACACACACACACACACACACACACACACATATATATATATGTATACATATATATATGCATATACACGCTTACGCCCAAAAGCCAACCCAAATATTAATATATATATATCCATCCATCCATCCATACATACATACATATATATATATATATATAATATATATATATTTATATATGATACTATTTAGTTGCAAATTGTCATTGGATATTCTATGATATGAACAGATTAGAACAGATAGAAATGAACAGAATGGGATTGATAGTTAGATAGATAGAAACATAGATATGAAACGACTGCTAGATATATTAATATAGAGATCGATATGAGAAGGCTGGGATAAAAGTAGACAACTCCGATCCTTCCTGTATCTTGAACGTTCATATACTTTATATAATTGATGGGCAAATGTTTGCCTTTTTTAATATTCAACAAATTTTGTTTTTAATAAATACATGCTCAGTATTATATATTTATATATAGTTTGTTTTATTTTTATATTAATATATATTTAAAGTTATCAGAACTAAATTTCATTCCTTTGATGTTTTTGCTTATTTATGATACAAACCCTCTAACATTGAATTTTTAATTCCCACCCTCTCAGGCAATATCTTTTTAAAAATAGTTTTACACCACCCAGAGGGCGTTTTCCCTTTGCTAGTAGAAATAATTATCTGTACGCAAGGAAAACTGCAGCATTTATTAATTCAAGCAAAAACACAGTATGAAAAGTTTATCTATCCTTTTTTTTTCAGGTGTATTTTTATTTCTTTTTTTTTTATTCAATTTTCCTAACAATTATTTTGGTGTCATCATCTCAAAAGGCGTTAATCAGTTGTCCGAAAGAGTTATTATTGGTAGATCAGAACTTTCGGTTATTTTCTGAACCCTTATCAAGGCAGTGTATATTTGTCTAAGCTATCATTATCGAAATGTTTAATATTTAACTTAATTATTATTATTTTTTTTACGCTAAAGTGACGCTAAATAGGAGTGAAAGTTTATTTGTTAAATATTTCGGACAATATGACCTTTAGGTACCCCTTTTGCTTTGCTGATTCATAAGTACATTTTTTTCATTTACACTGTCAACATCCGATTGTTTGTTAACAGACGATTTTTAGAGTTTTTTTTTTAAATTATAAAACCTACCCCCTAACCCCAACCCCTAACAAACAACCGGATGTTGACGGTGTAAATGAAAAAATGTACTTATGAATCAGCAAAGCAAAAGGGGTGCCTAAGGGCCATATGGTCCAATATTTCTAACGAGCTAGACAAACGTGATTTAGTATAAAAAGTGATCTATTTATCTATTTTGAGCATTAGAAATATATATGTAGATTCTGATGCACAGTTTTCTGACATGAATCAAACGATGATATAAATAATGATATCAAATAAAAACCATTCAAACGCTCACAATGATGTCCTGCAGACATCACTATTCTTGATCTGTAAGATTTTTATGATGTATTTCTTTAATAAAAAATAATTAATTGCTTAGAAAATTATCCACTGCCTTTATCCTAAAAGGAGGAAAATAATCTACTATATGAAAAATATTCTCAAAATAAATTTCTGGCTGATATTGCATGAATTTTTTTTTTCTTTAATTTAAATTTTCCTGTTTGATGTTACAATTACAGAGCTACATTTATCAAAATATCTATATTTATTGGAACAAATCCAGTATCATTTGTATAGATATTTGTTCCAGTCTTCTGGCTATCCTTTTGAATCTGGATCGAGTTGATTCATGATATTTTGCATACTAATGTATATAATATATATATATATATATATATATATATAATATATATATATATGGCGAAAATTGACTGATGTATTTGCCATATGTCATAGACCACGATACGACAGAAAGTACTTGGTCCTATGACATATGGCAAATACATCAGCCAATTTCGCCAGCTATTACAAAATTAATCCGGCAATACGAAAAAAACAAAGGACAAAACTTGCAGACAGACAATGGCTGTATTATTTAACAATATTTGACTACAAGAAAAATGCTGCCTAAATACACACACACACACACACACATGCACACACCCACACACACCACACACACACACACACACACACACACACAACATATATATATATATATATATATATATATTATGTTTTGGAGGTTGATTTCAGTTCCAGAGTCCTTCTGAAAAGAGATTTATATCGAAATATCAAGAATAAATTACAGGTTAACAAAACAACACCATTGTTACCTTATCATTTTTTTCTTTACACCTGCATTGTGATAGCCTTCAAAATCCACCTCCAAACCAATATAAACACACACACACACACACACACACACACACAACACACACACACACACACCAACACACACTTTATATATATATATATATATATATATAAGTTAAAAGAAAGGAAATGAATCCGACAGTATGAGTATGAAAAGGTGGAATGAAAACATCACACAATGCTGTTAAAGAGAAAACAATGTATAACATAATGATAGCTGATATTGATCAATATTTCGATTTTACAAGCTCATCTTCAGAGCCCGTTTACTCCGTGACTCTTATCTCCGATCACAAACACCACGGAGTAAACAGGCTCTGAAGATGATTTTTGTAAAATCGAAATATTGATCAATATCAGCTATGATTATGTTATAAATTGTTTTTTTAACATCATTGTGTGATGTTTCATTCACCTTTTCATATAATATATATATATATATATATATATATATATATATATATATATATATATATATATATATATATATATATATATATATATATATATATATATATATATATTAAGGTGTAGATTGCAGTTTTGCTTCTTATGTAAATGTAATAAAAACGACATGGTTTATACGTGGAAATAATTCTAATAAAACAAAGAAACTATTGAAAAAATCAAAATGTAAATATACTCTCTCGTTTAAGGCATTTGAAAATGAAACATCCCAAATAATTTTATTTTGCGATATTTCAAAGATCCTACCCACTTCATCCAACGACAAAAATGAAAGTGGTGTGCTGTCTTCAACAAGCTTCTGATCAAATTATCCTATTTCTGAAAATGTATCTGTTTTATATGTTATATTGTCGACAATTGCAGCATCTTATTTTGACGTCCTGGCAATTTTGAGATGCTAATTGTTATGGTATGCCTCTTAATGGAAATGTTATGTTATATTTATGCGTGTGGGTGTGAGTGTATGTGCGTGTGCGTGTATGTATGTGTGTATGCGTGTTTGAGATTTTTGCAAGAGTCTATATCAATATGTCTTAATATAGTATACGTATAAATATCCATTTATAAATGCATATCTATTTGAAGTGTAGTGTAATGGATATTATCGTCACGTATGGACACGGCGAGACGAGTTCAAATACCGGAGAATCTGTTTACATTCCATGCAGAGCTAATACCCTTAGGAAATATATGAATATAATTATTATCCCCTCGTCTTTGTGTAAATAGTAGGGTGGGATGTGCTCTTTAACCTTGGTTAGCTAACCAGTCTAGGAGAAGGAAATCTCTGAATTATAACCTGTTAAAAATCTACTTAAATAAATTGACCAAGTGACGTATCCTAACCCTGTGGGGGGTTTCGTAAATATATCTATGTTAAGAAAAAGTGGAAATGAATCCGACATGTGATATAAGAAAAAATTGAAAAACACAAATTCTTAAATAAAGTAATGTTTATTTCGCCTACGCTGTAGTGTTTCGATCTGATTCAATACATCTTCATCAGGGATTCGTTAATTTGAGGAAAGAAATTCTGTGATACATTATATTTCCTCAAATTAACGAAAGCCCTGGTGAAGATCTATTGAAACAGATCGAAACACTGCAGCGTAAGCTAAATAAACATTACTTTATTTATGAATTCGTGTTTTTCAACTTTTCATAATATCACAAATATATCTATGTATAAGGAAATGTATATGATATATTAGAAACCCAAGTATCTCATGAACTTACATAACTTTAATCACCAGACGATGACTGAAGAGATTTTCCCTTCAAAGTGACGTCAAAACATTTAATCCAGGAATTAATCCATTAGAATCTATTTTGAGTTGATTCATTTTTAACGGAGAGGTTTTTTTTAAACGCATATTAAAAAGACATAATCTTTAATCCAATATTCTGAGTGCTATTACTATCTTTTACTCAGTCGGTAAAGCGTCCGACATGAAACCACAAGGTTCCGGATTCGATACCGACGATCGATAACTCCACGTATGAGTAGCATAGGATTATGTGCGGTAAAGTGAGGAGATGATGGTAGGTATGGCGCTCCACCTTAGACCCCAAAAAGAATCTCCTTAGTCTAGCGCTTGTGAAAATAGGACTCACTCGCTGTCTGGCTGATACAGACATTAGGCCACCCCGACGATTTTACTTTGCTTACTTGATTCTGAGATTAAAACATAAGTTTCAACTGGTGGTCTTTGACTAGAGCTTGAGAGACAGCAAGTCTCCTCTGATTTCCAGGATTCTTATTGTTACATAATTATTAGATTCTTAATATTTATGTACAGTAGTGTGGAAATCAAAATGGCTGTTATAAGTTGCAGCCGGTGGCCTTGAAGGATTGAGTGATAAGGCTTGACCTGTCCTGATCCTCCTTCCGGTGGATACCGTGAGAATCGGTGGAGAAGACCCTCTTCCGGTTTAGATTAGAAAGAGATTTGTTTATTTAGTTCGGCCAAAGACGACGACAGTGGTAAGTCGTGTTATACACGCTCCGACTCAATCTGCGCAGGTAGTCTGGTGGGGATTTCGTAATAAAATATGATCTAAGTAAATCAAAGACTTGTGTTATTATCTAAAAACTACCAATGACACAGGGCTTCTGATAAAGAGAAATCCCCAATGGAAGACCAGACACCAAGTCCCCAAGATGAAGTCCAGACGCTAGAAGAGACGCTAGAAGAACTTAAGACAGAAAAGATGAACAGAAGAAGAATAGAAGACAGTAAAGAAAGGTATACGACATTATGATTCATCTGAACCAGTGGACTCAACAGTTTTCTTTTTCTATTCATATGTGGACCCCTTTTATTCGTATTTTACTATTTAGTGAATACTGGATGCTGCACAGAGGACCTCCCGGGGACAACGAGTGATAGAGAGGTTTTGCTAGATATTGTCATGGATACCCGTGCTAATTGCGGGTCATGATGATGATGATGTATCTATTTTTATATGATGTCTTTTTTTTCTATCTGTCTATTTTTAAAATTTAGGAATCATTCATATAATCTTTTGAATGGAATATTTGTAGATAGCCCTTGCATTGTAGAGCAGTGTTTCTCAACCTTTTTTTTGGCAGTGGCCCCCTTCAACCCAATTTAATTTCTTTGTGGACCAACCCCATGACAACATCAGGTTTTATCCCCTTCCTCCTTCCTCATGTTATGTCTGTCAACTTGATTGTTTATAATCGACAAATCTTTTAAAAAAATCATTTGATGTTTAAGAATCCTATGGTATCTTTATGATTGAATATGTTTTGGCCTTGATATCAAAAATGTTATACGGTCCGAGGGGGCAAATGAACCTTAGGTTGAATTCAACGCTACCTTAACTTAGATGTAAGTAATCTATTTTATGATATTCAGCACTGTTAACTTATAAATATGGCTCCCATTTATATATATATATATATAATATATATATATATATATATATATATATAATAATTTTATATACCAAACTTATTGGTAAATCTCGCGGTGAGAAAAAAACCCAGCAAATAGTTTTGATTGTAAAAATATACTACCAAACATCAACCGGGAGAAAACATTTTTGGGAACAAAAGAAAAGACCAAGATAATCGTACCAACAAAAAAAATCTATTTGTACAATATTTTGGCCAAAAGAAAAAACAATTTATATGCATATATATATATATATATATATATATATATATATATATATATATATATATATATATATTATAAAACGTATATATATAAGATATATATATTCATGCAAAACCGCCAGGAGACTAAAGCTAATAAATAAAAAGTGCTCAATACCTAAGTAGAGCAAATAATAAAGATACATCTAATGAGTCATACGAACCTACTAAAAGTTTCGCTTAATGCTCTTCAGGGCTATGATCTATATATATATATATATATATATATATATTATATATATATATATATATATAAACAAAGGTGGAGAAAGGGATAGTTATTTCATGCTATTTATTTTTTGATTTACAGAGAAACTAAATCGCATCCCATTATAACAACAGGGGAAAACACACTCCCCCATCTTGTTCAAATAATCAAGACCCATTGGGGCATTTTAAAAGTGAACCATAAGCTAAAATATATATTTTAAGAACCAGAAATACTGACCTATCGTTGACCTGATGGCATCGGCAAATAAATGATATGAAGCAACCACATACTAAATAAAAAAGCAATCAATAAAAATCCCGCTATATATATTTACCAGCCCCTCCGCATGAACAGGATGTGACACAAGGTCAATTTATTAAGCGGAGTTTAACAGGTTTGAATTCAAAGTTTTCCTTCTCCTAGACCAGTTACCTAACCAAGGTTACAGAGCCCAGTCTACCCTACTATTTATCCATAGCTGGTGGGAGAGTAGGATTCATGCCTTTTCCTGGGGTATTAGTGCTAAGTGAAATACAATTACCACATCCGGGATTTGAACTCGAGGCGACGAGTCCATTTCCCTTGACTTTAACCGTTACACCACGTGCTTCCCATAAAAATCCTTCTATAGTATCTTATTATAATGGAGATTGGATGTCTGGCTGACTGCAACTGAAACTACGTCATCACCGACGTCACAATTCCTTTAGTTGTTCAAATCCCATTCTCAATGGTTATTAAATAATCATTATTTCATCTTAACAACTTATTTATTAAGAATGTTCCTATTAAGGTCTAGCTAAGATAGATTTGCCTCAAAATAATAACATAATGTTATTTATGTCTTTAAAATCCTGCAATATATGTTATATATCATTAAGAAATGAATATTTACTTTGTATATGGTGTGAATAATTTGCATACTGGTTTTAACAAAGTTTAGTTTTATTCTCAAGAATACAAAAAAAGTTTGAAGACGATTTAACCAGAAGATAGTTTTAACGCAAAACATGGATATGCCAAGTCACCAGTACATTTTGTCACTTCTCTTAGGGCATCTCAACTAATTTGAAAACTTTAAAATAATTCTTAGATAGATTTTTTCACAAAACTGTTTTTCTATTGATGATGACCTGAGGTGGAAACTACTTTTGAAAAACCAAAAAATAAATAAAATAGATCAATATTTTTGTCTCATCACTTTTTCCATCTTATATTATATATATAATATATATATTATAATATATATATATATATATATAATATATATATATATATACAAGCATAGGCACACGAATACACACACCCCCATATATACAAGGTGTGTTAAAAAGTATCGAGATTTTTTGTACTTTTTGACACACCTTGTATTCTGAAAAAAAATGTTCAAGTATAAAGCTCTATTAACCAAAATAGAAATAAAGAATGAATGGAACGTTATTTTTTTTTCAGAATACGAGGTGTGTCAAAAAGTACAAAAACTTTTTTGACACACCTTGTATATATATATATATGTGTGTGTGTGTGTGTATATATACGTGCGTGTGTGCTTGTATATATACATATATATATATTGATAGATATAATAAATAAGTAATCTACAGACACGTGTTTCAAGGTATCACCTCTCACCAGTGTGGTTATACATTAACAGCTACCCCTGGCCAGGTTTGAGACCCTAACCAAGGATAGCTGTGTCTAGCGACACTGAAGAGGCGTGAAACGCCGAAACACTTATCTGTGGATGACTTATTAATATATGATCCCATAAATTTGGTAACTGGTAATTTAAATTAACTCTCACTACTAAGCAATGATCGTTTCCCCGGAAATTTGATCTCTCTGTGACCGTAAAATATATAAACAAACCTATATACTTAATAGTTTAAAAACACCAGTCCCGCTACAGCTGTCAGTGGCCGAGGGGATAAGATATCAGGCCGCCCAAAACGGTCAGACTGAGTTCGACCCTAGCCAAGAATAGCTGTGTCTAGCCACACTGAAGAGGCGTGAAAGGCCGAAACACGTGTCTGCGGATGACTTATATATATATATATATATATATATAATATATATATACGTTTTTTTTAAAGCGAGTGCTATAAAAATTCCAACTTCAGTTTCATGCCGGAGCAATTCATCAGGGAATAATCACTGTTTTCAGTTATCTATTCTTATTAACATCCCGGCTGTATCCATTCTCAAGTACGTGGGTGTACCACCCTACGTAATTCCAGAACCTACCTGGCACAGTCTATGTTTATTTAAATGCCTACATTTGTTTGTTAACTCAGATCGCGAGTTCAATATCTTCCCTGGGTCTCTGCATTCTGCTATTTTTAATTTCTCATTTAAACACAGCATATATATATATTAATTTAGCTAAAATATAAAATGTTAAATTTTAAGATTTTAAAATTTTAAATTTCAATAAATAACCCAAAATAATAAAACCAAAAATAATATTTCAATGATCCAACTATCTCTATGTTTTACATAATTCTAATTTTAATCCCAGTTAAAAAATTAAATCTTTGTTTTATATAAACACCGTTTCCTAAAAAAATTTTTAAATTTTAATATATATTTTTTCACTTTTATTTTCACCTTTATTTTCCACTTTTATTTTTATTTTTATTTCAATGCATCTTTGCTTACCGTTACTTTCATTCTTACTTTTATCTCTTTATATTTTTTTATATAATTAACTAAATTAACTACCCAAAACTTCTATTATCGTAACATACACAACTTGTATTTTTTAAATACTCTCAAACCAAATTAAACTAGTTATTAAATAATTTTAAATTTTCAACTTTTAACTATTAATACGGCCCATAACATATCTTTTATTATATAATAATTGAAAAAATAATTCCCATAAATTAATCCAAATTTTTAATTCAATAATCAAAAACCGTTCCTGATCTACGAAAATATAAACAAGCGTTCCTCTACTAAATTTAAGTCCCATTCCAACGGGCATGTTTATAACACCAAAGATTAATCGTAAACTCGATTAATTTAGAAGTAACCCTGAAGAATCTATCGATGAAACTCGAGTAGGTTACTCATTTCCATTCTTAAATAAATTTATGCTCTACATTGTATTGAGCACTTTGTATTTGTTTTTTCTCAACCTTAACCTCTGGATATTGTGCGCTTCCAACGATCGTTCTTATACCCACCGGTAAGTTTAATACTTATACATATACAAATATATATAATATATATATATATATATATTATATATATATGGTTCAGTCTGGTGCTAATGAAATTCAGTATAAAATATAGATACAAAGAACTAAATCGCCTAGTGTTTACGCAGCGTCTGTGTGCGTTTTCCCTGGCGGGTCATATATCTCAAGTGATATTGAACAGGCCGTTCAGATATTTTCATTCATTTTATATTTTGAGTAGGACCGGATAATGATATTATTCCGACGGCAGGAAGACATCTTGATGAAGGCAGACTATATTTAGTGGCGTAAGAACTGATAATGGAAGAGAAAAGAGTAAAGAATGATAAGTGGGTCAGCGATGGGGCGTGGGGGGTCTGCTATATTGAAAACGAGGTAGTCTGTCTGAGAGCAGAAATGACACTTCATCAGTCGTTGGCAATCTTCAAGGGAAAACAGAAGATAAACAATCGTATATAAATAGATAGGATATATATATATATATATATATATATATATATATATATATATGTATGTGTGTGTGTGTGTGTGTGTGTGTGCGTGCGTGTGTGTGGGCGTGTGTGTGTATACACGAGTGGGTGTCAGGGTGTGTATGGATATGTACATTGAAGTATTTTTTATTGCGGATACGAAAACAAAAGAAAATCTTTCTTTGTTTGTATGTCTGTATGTCTGTCTGTCTATCTGCCTATATGCCTGTCTGCCTACCTGTCTGTGTCCGTCTGTCTATCTGTCTATCTGTCTCTCTCTCTCCATCTCTCTGTCTCTGTCTATCTGTCTGTCTATATTTCTCTAACTCTTATCTCTCTCTCTTTCTCTCCCATCTTCCCCCCCCACTCTTCTCTCTCTCTCTCTCTCTCTCTCTCTCTATATATATATATATATATATATATATATAAAGATAGAGAGAGAGATAGAAACATATGGGAGTGACTGAATGTGGGAGGTGCATAGGAGTATCTATGCTCAGATATGGTTGTATCTACGAAACTCTCCTCACGAACAGGATATGGTACAAGGGGGATTTTTAATGAAGTTTAACAGGTTCGAATTATGTGTGCATAATTAAAAATGTCAGTCTGTCTTTCTCTTTCTCTCTCTCTCACACACACACACACCCTCTCTCTCTCTCTCTCTTCTCTCTCTTCTCTCTCTCTCTCTCTCTATCTATCTATCTCTACATACATATATATATATTATTTATATTTTTTGCTTGAAGGCAATTACAATGCATGTATAGCATAAAATTCGATACTTATTGAAAATAATCTAAAGTATCGAATTTTCTGCGATACATGCGTTGTAATTGCCTTCAAGCAAAAAATATAAATAATAATATATACTTTATTTAACAATGCTTCTAAAAACAAACATCCAAAAATCTATATATATATATATATATATTATATATATATATATATATAAACAATCACACACACACACACACACACACACATATATATATATATATATAATATATATATATATATATATGTAAGTAAATAAGTAAATGGAAGTGAATCCCATGAATTGAACATTTTTAGAAAAAACAAATGATATTATTAGTTTGCTGACAGATCTGTTTCGACCTTTTTCATAAAGCGGTCTTCTTCAAGAGGAACATATTTATGTTGCTCTTGAAGAAGACGGCTTTATGAAAAATGTCGAAACAGACTGTCAGCAAACTAATAATGTCCTTTGTTTTTTTCTAAAAATGTTCAATTCACACACACACACACACCACACACACACACACACACACTCTCTCTCTCTCTCTCTCTCTCTCTCTCTTCTCTCTATTCACACACACACACACACACACACACACACACACACACATATATATATATATATAATATATAGTCGGAAGAGCATCTGACTTAGAATCGCAAAATTTCTGGTTAGATACTGGTCTCCGCCAACGTAGCACTGTTTGAGTAATCTGATCCGTGCGGCATATTGTGAAGCTGACGGTAGGTGGGGAGCTCCATCTCAGCACAAACAATTTCCCTGGTCTAGCGTTAGAAAAGGGGGATAGATATCCTCACCGACTATTGGCAACTCCGTCAACTTTATTTTAAAAAATCAATTTATTTCTTAAAAAGGTAAGTAACATTTGCACCGACCAATGCAGAACTAAGTTAAAAATACATTTCTTACCAATATTTATATATAGACTAGAAGAGCACTAAGCAAAAATTTTAGTAGGTATATCTGACTCATTAGATTTATATCTATTATTTGCTCTTCTTAGGTATTGAGCACTCTTTACTTATTAGATTTAGTATATCCTAGCGGTTTTTGTATGAATATATATTTTTCATATATATATATACATATAAATTGTTTTTTTCTTTTGATCAAGTATTATAGTATCAATTGATTATTTTCGGTTGGTACGACTATCTTGGTCGCTTCTTTTTTTTCAAATTTTTTTTTCCACAGATGATGTTTGGTAGTATATTTTAACAATCAAACTATTTGCCGGGTTTTTTCTTACCGCAAGGGTTTACCAACAAATTTGGAATATTATATATATATATATATATATATATATATTATATATATATATATATATTTATGATGAAAATGAAATGACATGGCCTATACATTTAACTAATGATAATAACTAAAAGCAATTATGGAAATAAATACTTGAAATTAAAGACCGTTGAAAATAAAGCTTCAGAAAAATAAATTAATGGTTTGCAATTTTTTTGGAATATACGGGGGATGAATTACATTCGTGTTTCGACGCATCACATCTCGTCAGTGTGGCTAGACTTAGCAGGCAACCTCCGGCCGGGATAGAAACCAGGTCTCCTAACCCTTGGGCCATAAACCACCTGCGGGCAAAGGGTAGATTTTAACTGACAAATTCATACATAGATATATATGTTACAACTTCTAGAGAGCTCACATCCGTTTGATAGGAGAGCATTGTCATATTAAGCTTAATTTTTGGTCGCCAGTCAAATTTTACACCAGAGAGCTTAACCAACAAGTGCTTGGGAGCATATATTTTGTCATTCACAGACATCGTGCTTCGACGTTTCACGTCTCCTCGGCGTGGCTAGACTTAACAGGCTACATCAGGATAGAAACCCGACCGATTTTTATCAATCAGGCTTCCTAACCTTTGTGTCATCAGCCACCTATATATATATATATATATTATATATAATATATATATAAGTGTAAGATATGAAAGAAAAAAACAAATATTGTTCAAATAAACATTTTTCCTATCATCTTATTCTTATATCTTACCCTTGTATACGGTGGGATTCATTTCCTTACGATTACTTATATATATATATATATATATATAATATATATATATTATATTGAGTTAGTTGAACAGTAAGGTATAAAATCCAATCTGTTTATTCCTACATAAAAAAAGACAATATAAATACTTTACCAGCGTATCTGTGGTATTTTACCATAGTCAGAAACGACCAGAATCACCCTTTCCCGTCATGCAAAAAAAATGTTTCTCCTTGATCATTTGATGCACCGAGGACTCATTAGTGATGATGTGCCGGAGAATCTGACAATCATTTTCCCTATTCCGTTCCATAAGCTGAAAATAAATGTCCATACACTGGAAACTACATTCCCCCATCAATTATTTTAAAATGACACTTTCCGATATCTCAAAGGCGCCCGTCCTTGATATTTACGTGTACTCCATTTACCAATGATATTTTATACCAAACATTTATTGAAGCCATTTATAATATTTTTGCAACTGTTTGTCTATTTCTCTGAATTTTTGAGATGAGGCCTGATAATTAGGATTATTTGGATTATTCAGACTATTGACCTCATCTTTATGTTATATAGCGGCTTATTCAAATTCACGCTTCTAAATCGCGTATCTGTATACGTTGCGGGTATGTATGGTCACGTAGCGAAGTAAGTAGTAGTCGGACTTAAGAAACCACAACACATGGGTATTGTAAAAACTTTGAGTTTTATTTCTTTATTTCTTTAATCTCTGTCGTGGTGGGTGACGAACGTTGAAAATGACCTCTACTACTGCTGAGATGACTGGCGATGGTGAGGTGGGAAGGGGTGGACGAATCTCACTGCCCCGTTGGCAGCGATGGACCGTAGCGACGGTCGCTCACTTGTGCTCTGTCCCGGTACTTCTGTCTGACTGACCTCTGGCTGACTTCCTTTTATTATATCAAACGCCTTCGCGTTTTCTTTTGTTATCCTTATCAGCGGACACATCTATTTCCGTTTTTTAACTTCTTTTGTTCGCTTTTACCGGGAAAGGTCGTTTTGTTATTCTTTTTCGTCTTTTCTTTCTTTCGGTTTAAACGGAAAACACTACTTCCGCTCGTACAATATACAACATTTATTGTTATCTGTACAAAGTTTCGGCCGATAAATTTTATCAATATCAATTAAATTAAATTAAAAAGATTTTTTCCCTTCATTATATTTTATTTATTCATATACGTTCATTCAAGTGTTGCATAGTGCCTTCTTTACCGGCACTAAATAGGTATATGTTATATACTGGTCTTTTCACAGTACCAAATCATATAACGTTATTAATATTTCTTTACTTCTTTCTCTGTCGTCTATTCTTCTGGCCGGCTTTGCTTCTGATCGTCTATCATCTATCTTGGTCTGGTATATCTTCTAAGGTCTCGTCTGGTCTCTATTGGAGGATTCCGGGTCTGGTTCTGTTGGGGAATCATTCCTTATCAGAAGCCCTGTGTCATTGTAGTTTTTGGTAATAAACACAAGACTTCGATTTATGTTGATGTTACTTTATTCCAAAATCCCACCCAGACAATCTGCGCAGATGAGGCTTACATATTGCTAGCTTCGGCTTCTAAGTTCTAACTGACCCTTACTTACTTAGTATCCTTAAACCGGAGAGGGCCTTCTATGGGGTTTCCGGTTCTCACGAAACGTTCTCCCAGAACGCAAGGTGAGATCGAGGTCAAACGCTGGTCACTCACTCTCAAGGCCATAGCTATACTAATCACCTATGATTTTTACAATACATTATAAAAGCATTAGGGATCCAATAATTATGTAACACAAGGTTAATACTGACGTTTCTAACTTAATTGCAATCAATTTTTTTTTAATTAAAAAAAAAACCCTGAACGATATACCTGTTTTGTAGACAGTTATATGCTATAACGAAAACGTACGAGTCTCTTTTGCACCAAAACGGTGCTCTGTTTCAAATCAAAATGCTGCTCAACTTTTCTCACGTCTTTAAATATTGGCCAACATGTCGATCGGAGCTGTAAAATACATTGATTGAACCGGTTGACAGTGGGGGTTCTAAAGGCTGGAATCCTCGTGGCTGAGCAATCTATGACATGAAACACTCCCCTTTGGAGCTTACTTAAAGATTCAGTTTCGATACGTTTAGATCATACTTCGTATAGACAATAATAAGTAAAAGAAAAAAAACGATTTTAATGGCATGTCAACCCGTTGTTCATTTAGGTTAGAGAATCGCGTTCATTGTACGGTCATGTTTACATTTTCTGTGTAGTTGATTCTTAAAAATGTTTTTTTCTTTTTTTGGCTCACAAAACTTTTGGCTATCAAAACGAATATTTTTTAAGAAATCTATTTGGCATACATGGGACCTCATCAGGTACAATTACTTAGGCTTAGAGTTGACCTGGGAGTAATGGCAATGAAGGGCTACACTTCACTGCCAGATTTCTAGAACTAGATAGTCACCATCAGCTGCAGTTTAGTGTTAAATCCAGAACACCCCTTTTCTGGGGGGGGGGTCTTAACTTTCAGCACGGAATACTGTTAGACTATTCTAAGCCGCACCTACAAGGCGTAATGCATTTTTCCCTATGGTTGATTTAAAATCTCCCCTTTCCTCTCTCTCATTCCCTCTCACTCTCTTTCCCCCCATCTCTCTCTCTCCCCCTCTCTCTCTCAATTTTCTTTTTGTCTTTTGCCAGCAACTGTTACCCCCCCCCCTTTCCCCACTTTTACAACGATTCTTGTTGAAGTTTTAATTGTGTGAATTGAATCTTCCTGTTGAATAACACACCATCTATAAACCAATCCCAGTTTTCTGTCGCTCCATTATCCTTTCTTTAATTCTCTTATTTCATTATCTCCTCGATAATTTCAAGGACTCCTGTGTCAGAAGCAGGTAAGCTCCTTTGATTCGCCATTGTGAAAAATGAACAGGGAATACCAAGTGGATTTTTATTATTAAAAACATTATTCATTGGCTAATTCAAGTAATGGAAGCAATGACAATTAAATACAAGGGAGCCTAATTTCTAATTTATCATCGGTGAGTCAAATGTGATTATTTTTTAAACTGACTTGTTGGGTGCCAATAACAGTGCCCTGTAAAACTTTAACGATTAACGGCATGTCATTCTATCTAGGGTTATTTCATTCGTATTGATTAGGGGGACACGTTCATCCTACGCATGTGGGGATCAAACAACCACGAGGAGAGAAATAGCTTGAAATTAATTTTAGATGAATTACTGTGATAAGGTAGATCTTAGAAATTGCGAAGCATCTAAAACAAAATTCATAATTCGTTATGAATTTGAAATGTATGAATGGGATGTATGTTGCATAATTAAAATTATGTACGATAAGGACGTTGAAATTATGTAAGATATGTACGTTGAACAGGACGGTCACAATGGCGATCTATCCGTTGAAACCACATTTCAACATGTTTGATAGATATGAGTTCTAAGAAAAAACAAAGTCTTGTGTTCGTTTACTAAGAAACAACAACTGGCCAAGACACAGAGGTTCACAAGAACATCCATTCCAGATCGATAATAACAGAAGGACAACCATCCTAGAGCAGCCTAGCATCAACAAATAACAGATAAATAACATTTAAAGTTTTTGTGTAGTTGTATCTTTTTTTTTTTAATTTTCTTTTTGCAGACGGCTTATCGAATACAAATGATTTTTAAACATATCTAAATCAATAGATGTGACCCTAACAGGAATTATCACTTCTGTTCAAAGTGGCCAGCGGATAATGGTGATGAAGGGGTGTTTCACACTTCCCAAATCTCCTGAACTGAAGCCTAGCCATTAATGCAGTTTAGTATCAAACCGATGATTTCATACAACATCCCTTTTAGGGCCGCCAACTCAGTGTATGAGTAGCACAGGGATCTGTGCAGTAAAGTGTGGCGCTCCATCTCAGACGTCAAAACAATCTCGTTGGTATTGCGCTAGTGAAAAGGGGATAGGCTCTCTTGTTGTCTGATTGATACCAACTTTAGGCCACCCCGACGACTCTACTTATAACAGGTTTAAACTCAACACTCCCATGATCCAAGAACTGCAGACTGACAAGATTCTGTTTAGTGTCACCTTTAGTTGGCTAAATTCCTAGCATAAAATTATCTGAAATGAACTTTATTGTTAAGAACATATTTTATGATATTTTTTGTATTAAAGCATGCAGTTGTATTGTATTCGAAAAAGTTTCTAAGATTTGTTTATTTCACACAGAGACTTTCAAAATAGCTACCGGCTTGTTTCAAAGTGAAATTCAAGGGAGGTTACTCTAATTGTCTTATTTTCTAGGAATTTAGCCAACTAAAGGTGAAAATTACCGATTTTTTTACCCCTCGGTAAACGATAGTCAACGTATTCTAAGCCCTGCAGACCGGGCAGAATATGCAGCATGTAGGAAGCCTTTTTACATTAGCAATTTGAGGACGGCCATTTTTAACCCAAAAGATTTGTTGGTCGTATTCCTCGTCCAGTTTAAATCCCCTTCTCTTCTAATGTCACAATTTAAAAGAAAAATCCTTACTGTTACATTGCGAATTAAATCTTATCCGGCTGTAGCAATTCGTAATAAATAACACCGGCGAAATCCGGCCAAGCACAACCAAGGATTCGTCCCCTGAAATTTTCATTTAGGTAGTGAGGTTTATAGCTCTATAAGATTAAGTCACGTTTTCCTTCGTTTCAGATTCTTCGAACGACCCATTTTTCTCATCAGGGAATATCTATACATAGATAAAGGGCAGTTGTGTGTATGTATGTATGTGTGTATGAATGTCCGGAGGAAACTACAAAAATAAAACAAGTAACGACAAAAATAAATATATGTACATATTCACTATCACCAGAACTTACTTTTTGTGTTGAAAATTTATAAAGATGTGATCTATATTTTCCAAGACACTTAAAATGTTGAGAGCGCCAGCATATATATTAAGAGAGAGTGAGTGCGCCAACAGATAGAATGAGAGAGGATTGAGAGCGCCACCACATAGTATTAGAGAGGGTTGAGCGCGCCTCAATTAGTATTAGAGAGTGATGGGAGCGCCACCAGAAAGTATTAGAGAGGGGTATAGAGCACCAACAGATAGTAATAGAGAGGGTTGGAGCGCCACCAGTTAGTATTACAGAGGGTTGAGAGGGTCACCAGGAAGTATTAGAGAGAGTTAAGAGCATCACCAGATAGTATTAGAGAGGGTTGGGAGCGCCACCAGATAGTATTAGAGACACATTTTTAAGCGTTGACTGAAAACATTTTTCATTATTTCATGTAACAAACATTTTAATACTAACAGTTATTTTACTACATAAGGCTTGTTGAAATATTCGCATTAATTCTATTAAAAATAAATGAATTTAAACGTTACACTCTTCACAACCCGCCCTGTCGGCTGGGGCGTTAGAATGCACCGACTGCACCTCTGCAGAGGAAGACTCCCCAATGGGTCCACCTGTTGGCCGTGGTGGAGACCCGTGATGCTTAAGGATAGGCCCAGATGGTGAGCAGATGACATGCAATAGTCACTTTCCCTATCTTGGGCTAGACGGGCGGTCAGAGAGGCCCCCTCCGATCAATCGGCTGGTCACGTCAAGCCCTAGCACCTATATAATTTTCCCAACCCTATTGCCCTTAAGGCAAGCTCCAACCCCTTTTATCATATGGGTGCTAGAAGGCGGTGGCTGCGGGTCTACATGTCCTGGGAATGACGTTAAACTCTATCTGATGGTGAGGTTCCAGTTTTGGAGGTTTCGGGGTGGAGCACCCCTTCATCACCATTGCTCCTTGGTCCACTCTGACCGGTGTGTAGTACCTGTTAGGGTTCCATCTATGAGTTAAATAGAAAAATGTATTATAAAAAAATTGTATTATCCATTAAGAATTGATTTATTTCAAAACTTTATCGGCATTAAATGACCCACCGAGGTTGATATGCCGTAAAACAAAACAAACCAAACCAAATCTTTCGCAACCCAAGCTATGGGTAAAATTGTTTGGTGGACTCTGCTCCCCAGGATTGAGTAGCGACTAATCTAGATGAAGGATTATTATGACTTCAAATATAAGTTTGAGTTCATAAAGCCACATGACATTATCTTCTTATTCCTTCTGTCAACTTCTGCGAGTATAGTGAAATCATTTGGGATGTACGTTTATAGTGAAGTCATGTGTATTGGATTTTTTTATATTGAAATAATTTGGGATACGTTTTTTTAGTAAATAATGTGTTGTGGATTTCTATATTGAATTCATTTTGGGATAACTTTTTATAGTAAAATCATGTAGATTGGATTTCTATATTGAATTCCTTTGGGATGGAATTTTATAGTAAAATCATATGGGTAGGATTTCTATATTGAAATAATTTGAGGTGCATTTTTATAGTAAAATAATTTCTATTGGGTTTTGTGGTATACTAAGACCCGGAAGCACCGGTTATAACATTGTTGTATGAAACGGAAGTACTGTTTCAGCCATCTTGTATTATTGTACATAAAAGGCGGAAGTGGGTTCTTCTCGCAGTTAACGTCCACTGGGCTACACGTCTTATTATTCGCTAAGCGCGTTATAACAGGTTTCTATATTGAGAGCATTTGGGATACACTTTTAGAGTAAAATCCTTTGAATTGGATATTCCTATTGAAATCATTAGCGATATATTTTTAGAGTGTCAAAAATCAGTTGGACCATTTTGTTCTAATTAACTCAGTATGACTAACAGTTCATGGTGGATTTTCATTGGTTTAGAAAGTGGCGTAATTAAAGGACATTAAGAAGTTAATACCCTTGGGAAAGGTTTGAACCCACTCATCCTCCCAGATATATGATACATGGTACCACTACTGTTCTCCTTTAAGGATGACTTTGGCATTAACTCTTTGCTTATATTAAGCTAGTCAAAGTAGCTCTCCCCCCACTGCTATACTACAGTAAACATCTGGCAGCATCTCTCACAAGTTTCACTCGTTTACACTGATAAAGAACTACATGAACACCAGCGGACATCTTTTGAGTTCTGAGGTGAAGAGATAATGAAATTTTAAATCTCCCTGGACAATTACCACCTCAGATGCCTACGCCGCATCGCACGCATATGCTGACAGGACAAAGTGACCAACGCAGACGTGCTGGAATGAGCAAACATTAACAGCATGTCCGTCATCATCTGCGCTGGCTCAGTCACGTCAGGAGGATGGACAAAAGTAGCATCCCCAAAGACCTACTGTATGGCGAATTAGTAGAAGGCACCCGACTGGCAGGGAGACCACGCCTGCGCTTTAAAGATGTCTGCAAGAGGGACATGAAGACATGCCATATCGACACCAACACATGGGGGTCTTGTGTAGAAGACCGTGCGACCTGGCACCTCCTCGTCAAACAGGGGACAAAAAGGGGAGAAAAAAGAGAGAAAAGAAGCCGCCACAGCAAAGAGAGCAAGAAGGAAGGAGAGACAACAGCAGCTCCAGCAAGCATCACTGCTTGCAGTCACTGCACCAGAGATTGCCATTCAAAAATTGGTCTGTTCAGCCACTCACGCAGTTGCAGATAAAAACATTTTAAAAAGACAAATACAATTTGGTACAGCGGTGGGGGAAATTTGGTTGGCTTTTGCATTAGATAACACATGAAAATTGATATGCCATTTATAAAAGAAACCGAAACAAAAGCTACAATGTTTTAGACCACTGTTCTTAATACCAACTCCTTTTATTGAACAACCCCCACGAGAACAAACAAAAGAAAACAAAAAAAAAAATATGTAATGACTCCTTTGTACACCTATCCCCAAATATTGAGTTTTTAATGAAAGTGGCTGCTAAATATTTAAGGTTACTGCAATGGATTTCTTGTCTTTAATAATAAACCATTTCACTCACAGCTTTATGACATAATCTAGATATATAAATATACATTTCTTTTCTTTCTATGCCAATACAAGCCGAAGCCTCAAAGTCGCTTTATATCTATCTGTAAATCTCATCTGTTCATATCTGTTTATCTATCTCTCTCAATATATCTATCTATACATTTTTTTCCTTATGGGATGAAGTTAGAATAATAGATCGAGAGGAACATTGGAAGAGAAGACGCCTCAAAGAATTAGCACATATGATAGGCTGTACTGGGCTGTTAAGAAGACCTAGCATAGAAATGAATACAATATGGGAACCCATAATTAAGAAGGCCAGATCAGATTGAAAAAAACAAAACAAAAAACAAAAAACAAAAAAAACAAAACAATATGAGTCTAGGTAAAAAATCATCTAAATGACAGTTATATCTGGAACCCGAGTTCGATCCTGAGTGAAAGCAGTTAGAAAAATAATTAATTAACACAACTCCTATCCCAGCTATGGTTAGCGGAATGAGAACTGGATACCCCCGTGGAATAAATAAAGGGTTAGGTTCAAAGTTCCGCGATGGCTCCCGAATACGACAAGAAAGTTCCCGAGTTCGAAAAGAAAGTTCCGAGTTCGAAAAGAAGGTTCCCGAGTTCGAAAAGAAGGTTCCCGAGTTCGAGAAACTTCCCGAGTCCGACAAGAAATACCTGAAAAAGGCCGGAGGGTATATCGGCCAAAACGTTGTACAAATAACAATGAAGATGGGGACAATAGTCCGAATAACGTAGATAATACTAATCTCATTTTTTATATCTATTTATCAATCTATCTCTATATATCTATCTATGCATAGCATTCCATTCATATCTATCTATCTATCTATCTATCTATCTATCTATCAATCAAAGTCTTTTTATATCTATATATCTATATAACTCTGTCTTTATCAGCAGACTGATTTTTAGAAAAACTCTCCATACTTTAGTAATCTTTAGAGGAGCATTTCTTTTATTCATTGAACTTGTTTGCAAAATAAAATCATTTTTCACAATTCTTCCTTAATTTCTATAACATATAATATAAGATATGATTCCGCCGTTCCCTTTTAAAATGTTTTAATGGGTTTACCAGGATTGTGAAATTGGAGAATATTTACGAAACGCAGTTTGACATACACAGATTTAGTTGCTGACTATTTTGCATCCCCTTACGCTAGTCATGTTTGCTAATAGTAATAGTTTATTCCAGCAAATCCTAATTTTGTCCAGGTCACTTGTAACCAGTACCAGCAACAAGGTCTGACATACACAGATTTTGTTGCAATTTATTTTGTACATCCTTTATGTTAGACATGCTTCTCAATAATAATGGCCGCCCTGTCGGCTGTGGCGTTAGAATGCACTGACTGCACCGATGCAGAGGGGTAAGACTCCTCCAATGGGTTCATCTGTTGGCCGTGGGTGGCGACCCGTGATGCTTAAGGATAGGTCCCAGGTGGATGAGCAGTTCATGACATGCAATACTCCACTTTGGCCCTATCTTGAGCTAGACGGGCGGTCGGAGAGGACCCCTCCGATCAATCGGCTGGTCACGTCAAGCCCTAGCACCTATACGATTGCCCCAACCCTATTGCTCTTATGGCAAGCCCCAACCCCTTTTTATCATATGGGTGCTAGAAGGCGGTGACTGGGTATCTACATGTCCTGGGAATGACGTTAAACTCTATCTGATGGTGAGGTTCCAGTTCTGGAGGTTTCGGGAATGTGGAGCACCCCTTCATCACCATTGCTCCCTGGTCCACTCTGACCCGGAGTGGTAGTACCTGTTACGGTCCCATCTATGTGTCGAATAGAAAAACATGAGTTGATAAACAAAATTGTATTATGCATTAAGAATGAATTTATTTCACAACTTGGTCGGCATTAAATGACCCACCGAGGTTGATACGCCATGAAACAAAACAAAACAAAACAAAACAAACAACTTTTTGTTCAATTCTGTTGATACTTTCTTATTTTTCATCAATCTTGGATGATCTTACTTTCCCCAAACCACTGTTAACATGAAAAAAAATTGTAAAGAATTGAAAATAAAACAAAATGTTATTGATTATGATCATCCTGAGACTAATCAAAGTCTGGCATAAGGTCATTATTGGACCACACAGTGAGGATCAATTGTAATTGGTATTAGCTTGTTCCAATAAATCTCTATGTGATGTTTGTCTGTGGACACGAGAGTTGTCCGACCAGCAAATATTTACATACAGCAGCTCTCTGCAGATACTGGATGCCTTGCTAAGGACTTACCTCGTGTGATCAATGATAGGGACGGGTGCAGTGAGATCAGCACAGTTGGATGAAGATAATAATGATGATGATGACTTCATGGTTTAATTTCGCTTGTAAGCTTTACACAAATTTATCTAAGTCGTCTCACTTACAACTTAACACTGTCTATATCTTATTACAGTAGCAGTTGTAATAGATATGAGCATAACAATATTCAGAGTAGAAATGCTAAAAAAAAAAAAAAAATAAAGACGAGAAAATTATTTCAAACCAATGAATGTTAAGGTTTCTTATAAAAAATATAATTTTCACAGACAGACTTGCCAAAAATAAAATAATGTCTCCATTAACCTAAAATAGTTCTCTTTTTTTTAACTCGTTGCCAACCAAATTTTCCCCAGGGCTGTGCCAAATTTATTTAGTGATTTTCATAATGGGATATTTCAAAATTCACTATTTATTCTCAGGGTTGGTTCACAGACAAAACAAAAGGTTACTGAAGTGTCCCCGTAGGTTTTTTTCAGTGTTAAAAAGGGATACATGCGTGAACCGCAGCCAGCTGAATACGGTAGGATTACAGTGATGAAAAAACCGCAGTGAGCACCTTAAAGTAGCCAATGAGTTATTTTTCCAATTCATAAGAAAATTATTATTTAGTGATTTTTATGATGGGATATTTCAAAATTCACTATTTATTCTCAGGGTTTGTTCACAGACAAAACAAAAGGTTACTGAGGTGTTCCCGTAGGATTTTTAAGTGTTAAAAAGTGACACATGCATGAACCGCAGCCAGCTGAATGCGGTAGGATCACAGTGAGGAAAGAACCGCGGTGAACGCCTTAAAGTAGCCAATGAGTTATTTTCCCAATTGATAAGAACATTATTATGAGGAAACACTTGGCATTAAAAATACTGAAATATCCAATTGAATTTTTTTAAAGTATAATACTGCTGATATAAATTTTATCTAATTAATATAAATTTTACATTGAAACGTTACAGTTTGGGAATGGAGTCCTGATGTGTCATATAAAATTAATATGTGGTATACTTATCCTATGGAATGGTACTACTTTGAGAGGCTCGAATCTGGTTTCTGGGCTGATGTTGATTTGGCCGTTAATGCTTTCATGTTGGGAGTCTGGAAATAACTTGAGTTTGCTGGGCTCATCTTACCTTGTGCCATTTATAGTTTTTATTGATAACACTAGGTGACTTTTTGTTTCGTTAAATGTTTATACACAGAGAATACAGGATGTGTGAATATGTATTTATTCAACACTTAACATAGAACAAAGAAGTAGTACAAATCACAAGACAAACGTAAAAATAAGGAGGTTCAAATGGTTGGAGTTGACGCAGTAATTTAGTTCGAATAAATTCCGACCTCAGTCACTGCTACATCGACTCTGGGTCAGTCCATCTTGTAGGGGTGTTCACTCCTCTACAACAGCAACAACAACAACAACAACAACAACAATAATAATAATAATAATAATAATAATAATAATAATCATCCTACGCCCTCTCTCTCTCGCCATCAATCCCAATCGTTCATCGCCCCTGCCAGATTCTTAGCACGGCATCCAGAATCCGTACAGAGCTGACTGATGTGGGTTTTTGCTGGTAGCCCTGCACTAGTGTGTCCATGTGTAGATGAAATCAGGAAAGATGAGATGGAGTGAAGAAGAAGAAGAAGAAGAAGAAGAAGAAGAAGAAGAAGAAGAAGGAGGAGGAGGAGGCAGGATGGGGTGAGAAGAAGAACACGAACAAGAATATCAAGAATAACAAGAAGAAGAA
>CM042150.1:108455094-108470094 GCA_023376005.1 Doryteuthis pealeii | reverse complement strand
ATTTTGGGAGTGTTTGCTGCAAAGGAAACGAGATGTCAACCCTTGTTGGGTTATTTGATGCCAAAGACTTTTTGTTCTATTCATGCTTCATGGGGATTCAGTTTTTATACACAATTTTTAAAAATTCCTTTGTTCCTGTAGGAGTTATTTTTGTATTTGCCTGGGGGGGGGTCTGCCCGTTTTGTGTCGCTGGTTCCCGCTAGGGGCCTCGCGTATTTAAGCGGCTGATTTGAACTTCTCTTCCGCTTTGCCTGCTGCTCGACCTACGAGACACAATGAGGTAGTCTTATGACTACCCCTTTCTTGGTGGGGCTTTATACAGCATGGACTATTCTTTGTCTCATGTCTGTACCTTCATATTATATGTGCTTTTATGTTTATCCCTTTTACATGTAACTTTATATTACTTATGTATGTATGTATTATGTACCCTGTTTATTCTGTGCTGTTATATAAAATGTTTTACCCCTATCAACCCTTGTCGGAGTTGTATCTTCAAGTATTCCCATTGAACCATACATTCCTATTAAACCCATACACATCTAAACATTGTTTAACGCCATTACAACAGAGCTGCTTTAAGACGGTTGTAGTATTACGCCTTTAGCCGTTACTGTGAGTTTCACATTTTCACAATCATTCAGATGGACAGATGTTATGAGTAACCTCAATGGGGCCACCTGTTGGATGCTTAAACAGCATCCTCTCAACTGAGCAGTCAGTGACATGCGACATTCCACTTTGGCCCTTGCTTAGAAAAACGGGCGGCTTGAGAGCCCTCTCCAATCAATCTGCTTTCTTTTTAAATACTAGTACCTTATAATTAACACAGCCCTATTGCTTTTATGGCACATCCTAACCATTTCTATCATATATGTGCTAGAAGTGGGTGGCTGAGGATCTTAATGTCCTTGTTCTGACGTTAAACTGCATCTAATGGTGTTCAATTTTGTGGAGATCTGGACAGTGTGGAGTACCCCTTCATTGCCATGAAGATTACTTCTAGGTCCTCTTTGACCCGAAATGGTAGTACATTAAAGAATGTGTTTAAAAAACCGAGTTTTTTGAATACCCATCGAGAATGAATAAACAAAACGTATCCGGCATAAAATAATCCAACAATGATTGACATGCCGTAAACACCAACAAACCAAATAACCACAATCATTTAGATAGGCAGATATTATAAAGAACCTATTCTATAGCTGGGATTTCTTTGTCTACTTCGACAGTGGAGTTATAATAATCCTTCCAGAAAGTACTCTTGAGACAGTGTCTATGATATGCATGTTCTGTTATTCGATATTGAGGACTTTTTATTTACAAATATCGCAAACTATATTATACGAAAGAGATAAAAAAATATCCACACTCTTGTTCTTTTTTAAAAATCGTGGATCAGTTGAAATGGCAGTACCATGTCTATTCTGCAGAGAACAAACTATATGTGTTACATAATTATTAGATTCCTAATATTTATGTACATTAGTGTAGAAAACAAGATGGCATTTTAAGTGCAGCTGACGGCCTTGAAGATTGAGTGACAAGCTTGATCTCAGTCCTAACCCTATCTTCCGGGGATAGCCGTGAGGACCGGTAGAGAGGACCCTCTCTTCCGCTTTAGATAGTAAGTAAGTTTCAGACAGTTAGAAGGTAGGAGCGAGCTCGAAGGGATAAGTCGCGTTATACGCGCGGTTCTTCATCTGTGCAGATTGTCTGGCTGGGGATTTAAAAATAAAATAAGATCAAGTAAATCGAAGTCTTGTGTTTATTATCTAAAAACTAACAATGACACAGGGCTTCTGATAAAGAGAAATCCCCAATAGAAGACCAGACCCGAAGTCTCCAAGAAAGTCCAGATCTTAGAAGATTCCAGACCAAGACAAGATGTCATAAGATTCCAAAGACGGTCAGAAGAATAGAGTAAGAAAGAAGTAAGTAAAGAAGTAATGAAGAAGGTATGCAACACCTGATCAATGATAAACTACCGGTTCGCCATACCATCTCTCGAGCTTGCTGAATCTTCTGCAATCACTAGCAGAGGTTGATTGGGGTCCTACTCCCTCTTGGCACGTCATGTGTATCAGGTCACTTTCAAACTTCTCTATTCACTTCTACACACTTCTACACGCTAGTGCAGTGTATCCGTATTGTGCTAAAAGCTCCTTTTGGCTCAGACATTCTCTCCAGCCAGAGAATTCAGGTCACTGCCTTGGTGCCTACTGATAGTGGAGCGGCCATATTTCCACTGTAAAATCAGCAAGGAAAATGGTACGATCAGGCTCAAGCTTCAATCACGTGATCACAAGAGTGCTAACATATGACACGTGTACAGAACACAATGTGACAATAATAAAGATTAGGTATATATATATTCTTGGCATCTTTCATCTGCTAAAGACGATGGCGTAGTGTCCAGAATATTTTTATCTGCATCTGCAGGAGTGATTGAGCAGGCCAATTTTGGAATGGCAGTCTTAGTTGCAGTGACTGCACCCAATCAGTGATGCTTGTTGGGGTTGCTGCTGTCTCTCCTTCCTTCTGGCTCTCTTTTATGTGGCGTTCACTTCACTTTCTTCTCTGTTTCACTCCTTTTCGTACCTTGTTACACAAGAAGACACCAGGCCGCTCGGTTTTCTGTACCAACTGTCCATGTGTTGGTGTTGATGTGGCATGTCTTCATGCCCTTCTTGCAGACGTCTATGAAGTGTTGGCGTGGTCTTCCTACCGATCGGGAGCCTTCTACTAATTCGCCATTCGCGCACTTTCAGAATGATTGTTACCATTCGTTTCCAAAATAATCGGCCAGTTCCATATCCAATTGAGACATGGAGAATTCCTTCACGCAATTTGCATGACTATGCTTTAATACCAGATTAATAGGCTTCAAGATCAGTATAAGTTGGCTTTCCCATATTAATACAAACTTCTCGTATTAATTTAAAAAGGAACTTCGTGTTCCTAAAATAAACCAAAAGTTCTTAAAATGTTTCCCCCCGGTTTCCATCATACAGTATGAATTTCTGAGCTCCACCCGTCAAGCAGAACCCCAGCACTGTACCCCTTCCCAGTAGATGTAACCTTTTGTTTTGAAGTAAGTAACAGCAAAACTTACCACACTGATACATATCATTACATTAACAAATATCAATTGTTTTACTTACTGGGTTATAACCAAGTACATTTGTAGCATACCCCACTTGTATGGACTGGGCACAAGGCCTCGTTTTAACGTGGGCCCACCTACAAGCCGAAGCTCATGGGTGGGAAAGAACAAAAATTGCGTCGTTGCCTGGGGGGATAGCCCCCTGTGATCGACACTATTATTTGACTCTCGTCCAGTTCAGCGGTCGAAGTTCGCTGGACCCCCGGCGTTAACCGGAAAACCGAGTGTGCAATGAGTCTATTAAAAAAAAAAGTGTTATAAGCAAGTACTGTATATAATTTGCAGATAAGTACCAGAGTGAGACAACATTCACTTTAAAGCAGCTCCTTGTGGAGGTGCGAGGTGTAAAGTCTACCATCTGAAATTCATACGGCGAGAAGAGTTCAAAATCTGCATGTGACTATTTACATTTAACATAGCGCTAATGCCCTTAGGAAAGGTACTGATCAAACTATTTTTGCTCCAGTTATTTGTAAATAGTAGGGAAGACTATGCCCTTTTATCTTGGTTAGGGAACCAACCAGAATTCAAACCAGAGCAGCTATTTTATCGTATGTCAAAACTACTTTGAGAGCCCCTTCCCCTCTTCCCTGTCTTATCAATAAGAATAGAAATCTATAGAATATCAATTAATATTAGTAATATAAAAAAGAATATAAGAAAAGAATTCAAACAGTTCTGAAAATGTTATGTTTCTCCAGTTTCAACCGTATATATTGAATTAATGACCTTAACCTGTCAATCAGCCCCTCAGTTTTCTATTCCTAGGTATCAGTATCTTGTTTTGAAGTCACACTGTTACTTACTACATTAACATTTATTTATTTATTATTTCACGTACTCGGTTATAAGAAAATTATCTATGTAATTAGGAGTGAATTACCAGTTTAACATTTCACGTTATTCATTTCTGAATTTTCTGTGATTTTCCTTATGTTCGAAGATTATTAAAATTCCTGATAAGTTTAGTTCCACGCTAAAATAAAACGAAGAAAGAAAAGAAAGTTGTTATTTTATGAGTTCTTAAAAGAATAAGATTTTTTGATTGAAAAGAGAAGTGAATTGCCTACAGTAGTTCGTGATGTCTGGAACGGATTAAACGTTCCTGTCGTTTTAACACAATCTACGTTTCCTTCTTTTACTTGCCTCTTAATTCTATTTGCAGCTATCTAACCTTTCCTAACGATTTTTAAATCTATGCTACATAGTGTTGTGAACAAAAGAGATGAGACACACATAGGGAAAATAGAAATTGGCTAAATGTGTATCAAGATTTAACTTGTCTCCAATTATCAACTGTAAAGGTAATAGTTTCCTTCATTTTCAATGAGATTTAGCATAGGCCCTATGCTAAATTGTTGCATAGCGCCTTCCTCACTGGCACTAAATCTTATTATAATGGAGATTGTGTGTTTTTCTGTCTGTAACCGAAACTATATTCCTACTCAAGTCACAATTCTCTTAGTTATTGACATCACATTTTCAATGATTCTATTTTTATTTAAACCTCAATTATTAATAAAACTATCTTATATTATTAATACTGTTAACTATGTCTACATACTGAGAACATGCAATTATATTTATATATACAACAAAATAGCGGTTTACAGTGTGAACGGGAAGGCTAATTTGCATATTAATATTAAAAAATCAAATTTAATAAATATGTGCTTAGTATTATTGATTTCTAACTGTTTGGTTTTATTTTAATGAATATAAGCAAAAATCTCTTTAATGAATCTTAAATGAAATCCATTAACAAGATAAAATAACTGTCATTTTATTCTTTACTTCCTCTTATAACTAAATACTTACATTAGAAAAAATAACAATGAAAGACGAGAGTGATGGAAGAGTAAGTTTCAGTTGTACCATTTTTATTATACTCCCTCTCTTTCAAATCTTTTATTATACTCCCTCTGTTTCAAATCTTTTTATCTGTATTCTTATTTAGTTTCATTAGCCTTTCTAATTTAATACAATATTTTATTACATTAAAACTTAAATACTTGCACCCGGAGGGTGCATATATTTGCTAGTAATTATAATGTTGCATACCTCTTTCTTTAATTCTATTTCTTGGCCGTCTTTAGTATTCTGATCGTCTTTGGTATTTCTTCTATCATCTTGACTTGGTCTGGCATCTTCTAAGGTCTGGACTTTCTTGGGGACTTCGGGTGTGGTTTTCTGTTAGGGATTTCTTCTTATCAGAAACCCTGTGTCATTGTTAGTTTTTAGGTAATAAACACAAGACTTCGATTTACTTTTGATCTTATTTTATTGTTAAATCCCCACCAGACATCTTCTAACTAACATAACGCGCGTATACAGAGTGAGTCACAGTTCGGCAGTACATCTTCACTGCCTGACGTCCAACTGAAAACTTGGGACCGAACAGGTCCCACGTGACTTCACGTATTTTAGCGGGCTTCTGTAATTTTCAATGGAAGGACCCGGCCATGGTATGAAAAGGGTCATCCCCTCAGAATTGCAGGGGATTGACAATAATCTTATGCCACCGCATAGATTATGTAAAAAAAATCTCATCGAAAATGAGCTTAGCTCAGTCGGTAGAACGTTGGGCTAGAAATCATCAAGGATCCTAGTTCGATACCGGACCTTGCCAACTCAGCGTATGTGTAGCACAGGGATCTATGCGGTAAAGTAAGGAGCTCCAGGTGTGGGGCTCCAGCTCAGACGCAAAAACAATCTCCTTGGTCTAGCGCTAGTGAAAAGGGGATAGACTCCACCCGCTGATTGGCTGATACCAACATTAGGCCACCGCGACGACTTTACTTTTTAATGTGGATGCGCGTTGTGTAATGGTTGCCGTTCAAGAAAATGGACAAGGCGAGACGAGTTCAAATCCTGGACGAGACTATTTGCATTTCACATAGCGCTAATATCCCTGGAAAAAGTACGAATCCAACTATTCTCCGTCCAGCAACAAGGAAATAGTAGGACAGACTGTACATTAACCTTGATTAGGCAACCAGCCTAGGAGAAGAAAAACTGAATGCAAACCTGATAAACTCTGCTTAAGAAACTGACTTCGCGTCACACCCTGTACCATATCCAAATAATTTTAGTAAATAACAAAACAAAAAAAAAAAAAAAAAAACACATTGAAAACACCACTTCGTGCCAAATTACCAAGGTTAAGCAACAATCAGTCTGTTCAATAGTTATATGGGTGACCACTTAAGCTACAGAAGATAATGTAAGCAACTGTGTTCCATATCCAAGCAAAGTTGATAAATAAAAAAAGAACACATTGAAAACACTACTTCGTTCCCAATCACCAACAATAAGCCTTTTTAGTAAGATGGGTGACCACTTATGCAAATTAGTCTCTATAAGCAACTTGATGCCTGTGTAACAGATCCATGCAACGCTTAATAAATAACTACATATAAATTTATTGCCTACGTTTCATATTGAAAGTTTTGAATTTGTGAATGAAACTTTAGACCAAAAAGCGGAAGTCGATAGATTATTATTCAAGGTTTGCCAATAGCGTAAATATGTACTTCCTGTTGAGTAGCTCAACCGAACAAATTAGACTTTCACTTAAAGACTGGGTCAAGGCTTAAAAGTTCATTTATTTCTTTTATAAATAATGTGTTAATTTCGTTAGCAAATTCATTTATATGATTTTTACAGAACTGTCATTCTATAAAGCAAGGATTTCCAACCTTTTTTTTCCATGCCCCAACTAATCACCTCTAAAATACTGATTTCTTACATATGGTAGTATGTTTAGCAGTCTCCCATGTCAATAACCTTCCTGATGAGACCTAATAGGTCGAAATGTACATTCAGGGATTGACATTTTCCCGGTTTGTTTAGCCTTACATTTGAACATATATGCCCCCCTAAATTCATTAAGTATTAACTAATTAATTTTCAAATTATGTATGACTTCAATTAAGCACATATCCTCCAAAAATTGTCGGCTTAAAGCCATATGAAAAATAAACTCATTTGTTTGTTTACTTAACCTCATACTGTAGTGTAGCAAGTGAATAAAAAGTGGAATATAAATAAGTTTCAAAACAAACGAAGAATGTGGAAATGGCAAGCTAGTGTAACGGTTACAGACTTCGCCTGTCAGCTTGACAGTCGAGGTTGCAAGTCACACACGGAGCAGTCTCCCATGTCTATATAAGAGAGAGAAATACATCAATATGCCATCATATATATATATATATATATATATTATATATAATATTATATATATATATATTTATATATATTCAGAGAGAGAGAGAGAGAGAGAGAGAGAGGAAAGAGGAGAGAGAGAGACAGAGAGAGAGAGTGAGATAGATAGAGAGAGAGAGAGAGAGAGGGGGGGAGAAAATATATATATATATTATATATATATATATATATATATATATATACGAACACATGTAAACTAGCATGATAGATAGGTATTACCATTATATATATATATTATATATATTATATTTATAATATATGTGGGTGGACAGAGAGAGAGAGAGGAGAGAGAGAGAGAGAGAGAGAGGAGAGAGAGAGAGAGAGAGAGAGAGAGAGAGTAGATAGGTGAATGTATAAATATCAAAACGTGAAAATAGCTAGTTAGATAGATAGATAGGTAGATAGGAACAGACTGGATTCGATAGATAGATATACCTAAATTGGATGAGAGAGAGAGAGAGAGAGAAAGAGAGAGATAAAGAGAAAGAGAGGGAGATAGATAAAGAGAGAGAGAGAGAGAGAGAGAGAGAGAGAGAGAGAGAGAGAGAGAGAGAGAGATGAACATATAGAGATATTTACTGATTAATTCATTGATTCTAAACGTACTTTACAATTCATCTGAAAGGAAACATGGGATATCAATTTAAAGAACACTGTCGTATCACACAGAATCTTGTGCGGAATATCCGGTTTTTGTGCATAAGAAAAGGAAGCATTATTTAATCAACAGTATAATGAAACAAGACTATTATTGTGTGAAATATTAAATGCCAATGTGAAAGTTTTCCTCAGTAATCTGACACTCATAGATTTTGATTAGATGCAGCATAAACCCAGATGTATACGGCGCCCAGAGAGGCTGATAAGTGGTTCAGAGCTTAATGTGTGTCTTCTTTATTTTTATGTTTAACTAACAGTGCTAACCGGCATTAACCTGGATTTAAAAAAAACCCCTGTATATTTATACATTGATTCATAAAAATTAGTTTTCTATAAGTTTTTAATTTAATTTTTAATTTAATTTTAATTCTCTATATATTCTTGTTCTTTGAGTTGTTAGTTTATATATATCTTATTATAATGGAGATTGTGTGTTTTTCTGTCTGTAACCGAAACTATATTACTAATCGAGTCACAATTAACATAGTTATTCGCATCACATTCTCCATGATTTATTTATATTTAAACCTCAATTATTAATAAAATTGCTTCACATTTTTATTAGTGTTGTCCATATCTACATACAAATAACATGCAATTGTTATTAATATACAAAAAATAGCCGTTTGCAGTGTGAATGGAAGGCTAATTTGCATATTGATATTAAATATGTGAATTTAATAAATATATGCTTAGTATTATTGGTTTCAACTGTTTGGTTTTATTTTAATGAATATAAGTAAAAATATTTCAATAAATCTTAAATAAAATCCATTAACAAGAAAAAATAACTGTCATTTTATTCTTTACTTCCTCTTTTAACTAAATACTTAAATTAGAAAAAAATAACAATGAAAGACGAGAGTGACGGAAGAGCAATTTTCAGTTGTTCTATTTTTCGATTATACCCCCCTCCCTCTGTTTCAAATATTTTTATCTGCATTTTTATTTAGTTTCATTAGACTTTCTAATTTAATACAACATTTTATTACATTAAAACTTAAGTAATAGCACCCGGAGGGTGCATTATTTGCTAGTAATATATATATATATATATATATATAATATATATATATAATATACATATAATACATATACATATACACACACACACACACACATAATATATTATATATATATATATATATATATATAATATATATATAAAATTTTTATAATATATATAGAAAAAATTTATATATATATAGAAAAAATGTGCTCGACTTGTTTAGCTTTACATTTGAATAGGTATGCCCGCATAATTAATTAATTATTAATTAATTAACTTTCAAAATTAGGTACGACTTCAATTAAGCACATTCTTCCCAAATATATATATATATATATATATATATATATATATATATATATATATTATACATTTAATTATAGTTTATAATACATTTAAGAGTCCGTCTTACCAATGATTTCGGAGCTTCACCTTTAGGTGATTGGTCGTCATCAGAAACGTTTCTGATGACGACCAATCAATCACCCAAAAGTGAGGCTCCGAAACCATTGGTAAAACGGACTCTTAAATGTATTGTAAACTATAATTAAATAAATACAGCTCTTACAGAAGTAATTGAGCACTTTATTATCATTTCTCCAATACTAGCAAGGAATTAACATATATATATATATATATATATATATATATATATATATATATATCCCGGTTAGACGTAGCTGTTAAAAAAGTCGAGCCGCACTGATGAGACGTAAACGTCGAAAGACGTGTCTGTGGATGACTGATAATATATATATATATATATATATATATATATATATATATATATATGAAAGGTAAAATTGATATTGAATCCGACAATATGTGTAGAAAGTTTTGTAGAAAAAACAACAGGATGTTTTAAAGTTTTGCTGACAGAATTCTGTTTCAACCATATGCGGTCTTTATCAAAGCAACATTGTAAACGGAAAAACGGAATAAATTCCAGTACTGATCGAGAGCATTCTGTGCCTCGTGATTAATGATATATTTATTTGGTTTTTCCGTTTACAATGTTGCTTTGATAAAGACCGCATATGGTTGAAAGAGATTTTTGTCAGCCAAACTTTAAACATCTTTTTTTTTCTACAAAATTTTCTACACACAACACACACACACACACACACACACACACACACACACATATATATATATATATATATATATATATATATATATATATTATATATATATATAAGGATGAAGAACAAAAACTCAGACAAAAATGTGCAGTATATTTCGGGAACGTTAAATTCAAGTTCTTCAGCCTTTATTGAATCATTAGGATCATACAATTATAGAAGGTGGATGTAGGTAGGTGAGAAATTTTGTGGTGAGGAAAGATTTGATTGGTTATAGGAGACATCAACAGGAGAGGATGGGGTGGTTGAGGGTGGGAAGAGGAAGGATAAAAGTATATATATATATATATATAATATATATATATATATATATATGTGTGTGTGTGTGTAAAAGTAAAGAAATAAACAAAAGACTTTGAGATTTAGCATATAGTCTATTTCAGGAGCTTAGACAAAAGCTCCCTGAAATAGACTATAATGCTAAATCTCTAAGTCTTTTGTTATTTTGTTATATATATATATATATATATATATATATATATATGATGTTATGATACTTTTTTGTACATTTTTTATATATTTCTTTTACAACAAACTCTTTTGAGTTTTCTTTGTGGATTATAATGCTTCTGAGTTTTTTTTAGATAACATTTATTTTATTTTTAACACAGAATATGCATTTTCAAAATTTAAAAAAATCCCGGCTCCGAAAATGAACCTTCGTTTGTACCACTCCTGTTTTTAACGGTTTACTTATTCCGTCTCTCCATCATAAATATTTCGCTCTTGAAGAAGACCGCTTTAATAAAAGGTCGAAACAGATTTCTGTCAGCCAAACAATAACATCTATATATATATATATATATATATATATATTATACACCCACACCCACACCCACATATATATATATATATATATATATATATATAATATATATATATATATAATATATTATATACTGCTCCTTATTGCATTGCTACGTTTAGAAAACATATAAATCAAGATGTGCTCAAAATAAAGAATATTTCTAAGGTTCTGAACTTCAAGAAACGTTTACTGTTCGATATGTTGAGTCCTTGAACATTTTCCTAGAAAACAAAATCCGTTTTCTATCTTTCCCAGGAAGATGAAAGGTATGGAGAATATATATCTTTTAACTGTCTGCGTGTTGTACGTTAGATTCGTGGGAAAAGAATTAATGTTATGACTCGCGTGTCGTTTTGAAGGCATCTCACTTCCTGTGGCCGCCATCAGCCTCTGTGAAAATTTCTAATAAATAGACACTTCCGCTTCACGCCATCACGTGACGCATGTCTCTGCTTTCTTTCTTTAGCTTCTTCTTTTCTTTTTTCTTTTTTCTTTTCTTTTTCTTTTTTTTCTTTTTATACGGGCCTTTAATGTCGGAAATGTGTCGTATTGACAAACAAGCATAAAGAAACGTTGGACCAATCGAGGAAATTCACATGACAAACGCACGGACATTTTGGGGTTTTGGATTGGATTGTGGTAGAAGAGGGTCGGGTGGGGGAAAGTTGGTGACGAAGTGTTTGGCTTTGATGTTATGGGTCTTGGCTTCTATAGCAACTGTACAGGTTCTCAACGAATCATAGCGTGCCATTCAAAAATGCCGATGAAGAGAATTGAAAAAGGGAGGAAAATGTATTTGCCCAAAGCTCGTAGTAGAATAAACAAGGCAGAAAAGAAGAAAGAGAAACAAAGTTCAAGAACCAATTACAAGAAAAAGAACCCATGGCATACAAATCCCAAGTTAAGAAAGAATGGACCAAAACCATGTGTAGCACTCGAACCCAAGAAGATACAATTCCTTGTGATTAGGAAAAACCAATGATGGAGGCGCACATCACTAGCGTCTCCGGATAGCGCGCGGCTCAGACGGATTACGTAGTCCCTCCACAGACGCCTCATGATACTCGGGTTTGTCTCACCTACAGAAGATGCCGTTTTTCCAAACTGCAAAACTACAAACGACCTTTGCGCCCGCACTCTTTCCAAAAAAACAATCTTGGCCTTTGCTCAACGCTTAATAATTCTATATAAAAAAGCCAAGAGAAGCTATCATATACCCCTCCCTTTGGCAGTTATAAAAATATGAACTACCGGAGGATTAAACAAACTTCTTTTATATTCAAAACATACGGTTTACACCTCCCCACATAATCAGCCATTCATTTTTTTGATTCCCGTTCATTAGACCAACAAACATGCCAAATTTTATTTTAAAATGCTGGAAAATGTGTGTTTCCTTTCATCCTCAAAATTAGCCCATTCCTTTAGATGCAGCGTATTGTGCAAAACAAAGGAGTGACGTGGGATGCCAAGAATATATACTCTTAAATTAAGATTATACGCTCTACTTAGACCTCATATTTTGTTATGATGTCCACATTCTCTTTAATTTCTTGTATTCATAGTTTTATAAAAAATAACCAGCGACAACCTCGTACAAATTGTCATTATGTCTAGTCATCTCCTTGTAATCCGAACCCACGATTTTTATTTCACCGTCTTTTTCTTTTTTATTTTCACATTACTTGTCTTTTTAGCCAGTTTCGGAAATCTTGATGTAACGTCTTGTGTTTAACAAGTATTCAATTTTTGAATAATTTTTTCACAAAGACAGTCCCGCAGTCTGCGACTCACGTAGACACCCAGTTATTATACACTTTTAGTCTGAATGAGTATGTTAAGTTTTCCAGTACAATTCCCCTTAGTGGAGAATATAGCTGTGTACGAATCCAGAAAAGATGTGGCGGGGCGGTGCCCCGTACCGCGATCCACTATCAGTAGGCACCAAGGGCACCAAATTTGACTGACAAAACGTTGTATTTGTTCTCTCCATGATCATCTCTGTCGGCGTATTGGCATTATTCTGATCATAGAGTATGTATTTATGGTCTAGTTTGGACCTGCAATTGCCCTAATAACAAATAGCGATATTTCCATCTGAATTTCTTATATTTCCTGTTTTCAGCACTCAAATACCCGTTACTACTATCGGAACACTTGTGCCAGTGAGTGTGTCGGGGGCGCCGACTATTTAAGCTCTCCATCACACTTAGTTCTTTGTTGTTCTCATTCATGGGGTATATTTTTAGAACTTGTGTGTATTCGAGGACCTAATTTTAGAGTGGGAAGCCTTTGCATCTATCCCACGTGACCTATACACATGAATCTCCGAAATGCCCTGGGAAACGGGCCTAGTCTCTCCTATCCGAGAACTCCCGACAGGCGACACACCTTATTCATACCTCATGCTAGTGGTCATTGCCAGAATTTTACTTTAAAAATTGAATATGTTAAGATAATTTGCTTCAGCGTAAGCTCGTAGCATCGCTTCTAATGGTTGCATTAAGGTTCGTATGCGGCGAACCGGATAGTTTTATCACTCGATCACGGTGCTGTGGTGGCATACCTCTCGGATACCTTAACACCTCTACTCCTATTCTTTCTTGTGACCGTTAATTCATCTCAAAACTGAAAATAAAATCCGTTATGACATTCTTGTCTTGTTCGGGAAACCGTACATATTTCTAAGACTGATCTGACTGCTCTTTTCTTGACCTGTGAGTGCACTTATCGGGTTCTGGTCTTCTATTGGGTATAATCATTGATTTAGTCTCTTTGATCGAAAGTCGCCCAAAATTTGAACCGGCCCTTGTGTCATTCTTGTATAGTTTTTAAGTTTACCCCCTCCAAATGAAACAAAAACAATGCACACCTCCTTTCCTAACCCTCCGATATCAGTTACGTTGATCTTGAGTCTAGTTCCTTTATTTTTTAAAATCTCGTACTCCCCGTCTTGTCTGCCAGACAATCTGGCATCAGAGATTGTGTGAGAGATACCTTGGTCTTTTCCCGCCTTATCATGCAGATTAACCCTCGGTCTCCCAGACATTGGCTCATTCTTAGTCTGTATCTATTTGCTTTTCCATATAAATTACTCAATTCCCTGGCCTAATTATACTCTCTTCGACCGCTGTAATCTCCTTTCGGAGCTCCCTCCCTCGCCTTCCTACCCTTCTAATTAACTATAGTGCTAGAAACTTATCCCAGGTTATATATCTTCTTACTCTTATGCTAAAGAGCGGAAGTATGAGTACTTCTTAGCCCCACCGGGGCTCCCATACTGCGTTATCGCGTTTCTCTCTACCGGCTATCCCCGCGAAGAGATAGGTTAGGACTGAGATCAAGCCTTGTCACTCACCAATCTTTCAAGGCCGTCCAGCTGCACTAAAAATGCCACTTGTTATTTACTACACTAATGCTAACATAAATAAGAGGAATCTAATAATTATCTGATAGCGATTCATATAGTGTTCAATATCATGCCTTCTTCCCAGTGTTTCTCAGGAAATCTAGATCATGGGTACTTGCCATTTCAACCGTGTATCCCCCAATAATTCCGATTTTTTAAAAATATAGAATACACCCTCCCGAATTGTGTGGATATTTTTTTATCTCTTTAACGGTTTTTACACCATATTCCCAATGACGTATAGTTTCTCGAGTGGATATTTGTTAAAATTAAATAAAGTTATCCTAATTATTCATTGATATAATCCCAACTGAGAAGTGACCTAGCAGCATATCAAGACACTGTACTCAAGAGTTTACCTTTCTGAGTGACCCAAACAAAGTGCCCTCTTATTTCTCTAAGGTCTCCCAAGGACCTCTTTCTGATACATGCCACTGTCTCAAGTATCTATGCCTCGTATACTCAAAGTGAAATCCCAGCTATGCCCCTAGAATAGGTTCTTAAGCAAAATGCTCCCATAAGAAATATCTGTATTCTGGCCTATATCTAAATGATTGTGGGTTCTCAATTCTCTCTCTAGTT
>CM042150.1:108451020-108454994 GCA_023376005.1 Doryteuthis pealeii | reverse complement strand
AGGATAGTGTGATGGTGTAGCTCAGTTAGGTGGTGGGATATGCTTCAGTGGTTGCACAATTTGTGTGAGTGAAATGCCCCGTTCCATCTGTCCAAAACTGATAAATGATAACACACATGATCATCCACACGAATCGGGAGTGTGTGAAATAATTAAGGGGACGCCTATATTGATGGCATATTCTTACAAACGCCCTAGGCCGAATTGGTGTCTCAGCCCCAGCGGAAATGTAAAGCCACCAGTGATGTTTATATTCAACAATCTTGGGAAGTAAATTTTCCCTCACCAAACTGTGGTCGAACATTCAGGGCAGGAGTGATTGACAGACTCTGGATTAAGTTGATATAGGAAACTACGAACGCTGGATGGAAATCGGTAGGAAATGGATTAATGATGAGGACGAAGTTCAAATCCTGGACGAGCTGGTTTTGTATTCACATAGCGCTAATAGACTTAACGAGCATCCGAGCTAAATTAGGAATCAAGCTCTATCCGCGGATGCGCCATTTATTTTGAAACCGTTTTGATTCGCACCGGGTGCTTCATTTGCCTGTCTTAAGTCACTTCATATATCTATTTTAGTAAAATAACTGGTCTTAATCGAATCTATATATATGCATGTGATATAAGTACATATATTTATGTTGTGAAGGATGCATGATATATTCTACGAATTACATATAATATGTATATGCATGCTATATTTTTTTGTGTAATATATATATATATATATATATAATATATATATATATATAGTATACAATATATATAATATTCATGTAATGTATTAAGGCATTATAAAGTAAAAAGATTTGCAATATTTTGCTAATATAAGAAGGGTTCCATTTGAAACGGCTATCGTCGATGATATGATTTATTACGAGCATGCTTCAAAAAAACAATTAAAAAAAATTCACCACAACACACAAATACCATTTCAAAATTAGGTATGACTTCAATTAAGCACATATCCTCAAAGAAGATTGTTCGGCTTAAAGGAGGCATATAAAAATAAAATAAACACCTTTGTTTGTTTACTTAACTTCATATATTATAGTAGTATATATATATATATATATATATATATATACTATATATATATATATATATATATATATATATATTATAGTATATCATGATGGCACACACAGACACACACATATATATATATAATATACCACATAAAAATAGTCTCATCAGTTATACCTACTAACAAAGAAATAATACGTGAACTCTAAAACAACATTATATATACTAGCAAATTATATGCACCCTCTGGGTGCAAGTATTTAAGTTTTAATGTAATGAAATATCGTATTAAATTAGAAAGTCTAATAAGAAAGGCAGATAAAAAGATATGTAACAGAGTGGGGGTTAATAGAAAAATAGAAATGAAACTTACTCTTCCATCACTCCCGTCTTTTCATTGCTGAATTTTACTTATTTAACTATTTATGTTTAAATTAGGAAATAAAGAATAAAATGACAGTTATTTTTTCTTGTTAATGGATTTCATTTAAGATTCATTGAAGAGATTTTTGCTTATATTCATTAAGATAAAACCAAACAATTAGAAATCAATAATACTAAGCACATATTTAATAAATCACATTTTTAATATCAATATGCAAAATTAAAGCCTTCCATTCACACTGTAAACGCGCTAGTTTTTGTTATATATAAAAATACAATTGCATGTGTTTTTTGTATGTAGATATGGACAACACTAATAAAAAGGTGAAGCAATTTATTAATAATAATTGAGGTTTGATTAATAAATAAAATCATGGAGAATGTGAGGTAAAATAACGAAGGGAATTGTGACTTCAGTAGTAATATAGTTTCGGTTAAGACAGAAAAACGCACATCTCCATTATATATAATAAAGATGTAAGTGTGTGGTGTGTCTTGTGCATCACGTATGTGTGCTGTGTGTGTGTGTCCGTCCGCGCTCTGGTGTGTGTGGTGTGTACTACAATGAAGCATACGTGAACTCTAAAACAACATTATATATATGCATATGTGTGTGTGTGTGTGGTGTGTGTATGTGTGTGTATACGTATATATAAAAAAAAAAAAAGTAATACTGAAGAGAAATTAAATGAGAAAATAGCCTAAAAAAACATCAAATTGTGAATTTAAAATCATTTCGGCGGCTTTTGAGATTTTATTTTCAAAGTAATTTCTGTATTTTTTAGTACCGTTTAAAACAAAAAATACTTATACTTATGTATTAGTTGTCACGTATCATGCCGAGATTTTCGGTTGCATATTGTAAAGATAACTGAAAAAAAAACCCAAAGAGGATGTCGTGATAAGAACACAAAAGATAATCTGTATATATATATATATATATATATATATATATATGTTTATACATATATCTATACGCATACCACACACACACACACACATATATATATATATATATATATATACATACACACATATGTTTATACATATATTTATACGCATACACACACACACACACACACACACACACATATATATATATATATATATATATATATATATCCATACATATGTTTATACATATATTTTATACGCATACACATACACACACATATATATATATATGTTTATATATATATATATATATATATATATGATTCTTAGTAATTGGTAGCAAACTATCGTTGGATATCTATGATATGAATCGACCGAGATAGCAACACACACACACACACAGACAACACACACACACACACACACACACATATATAGTATATGTATACATATATATATGCATATACACGCTTACGCCCAAAGCCAAACCCAAATATATATATATATATATCATCCATCCATCACCATACATACATACATATATTATTATATATATATTATATATATTATATATATATATATATATAATATTATATATGATTACTATTTAGTTGCAAATTGTCATTGGATATCTATGATATGAACAGATTAGAACAGATAGAAATGAACAGAATGGGATTGATAGTTAGATAGATAGAAACATAGATATGAAACGACTGCTAGATATATTAATATAGAGATCGATATGAGAAGGCTGGGATAAAAGTAGACAACTCCGATCCTTCCTGTATCTTGAACGTTCATATACTTTATATAATTGATGGGCAAATGTTTGCCTTTTTTAATATTCAACAAATTTTGTTTTTAATAAATACATGCTCAGTATTATATATTTATATATAGTTTGTTTTATTTTTATATTAATATATATTTAAAGTTATCAGAACTAAATTTCATTCCTTTGATGTTTTTGCTTATTTATGATACAAACCCTCTAACATTGAATTTTTAATTCCCACCCTCTCAGGCAATATCTTTTTAAAAATAGTTTTACACCACCCAGAGGGCGTTTTCCCTTTGCTAGTAGAAATAATTATCTGTACGCAAGGAAAACTGCAGCATTTATTAATTCAAGCAAAAACACAGTATGAAAAGTTTATCTATCCTTTTTTTTTTCAGGTGTATTTTTATTTCTTTTTTTTTATTCAATTTTCCTAACAATTATTTTTGGTGTCATCATCTCAAAAAGGCGTTAATCAGTTGTCCGAAAAGAGTTATTATTGGTAGATCAGAACTTTCGGTTATTTTCTGAACCCTTATCAAGGCAGTGTATATTTGTCTAAGCTATCATTATCGAAATGTTTAATATTTAACTTAATTATTATTTATTTTTTTTACGCTAAAGTGACGCTAAATAGGAGTGAAAGTTTATTTGTTAAATATTTCGGACAATATGACCTTTAGGTACCCTTTTGCTTTGCTGATTCATAAGTACATTTTTTTCATTTACACTGTCAACATCCGATTGTTTGTTAACAGACGATTTTAGAGTTTTTTTTAAAATTATAAAACCTACCCTTAAACCCCAACCCCTAACAAACAACCGGATGTTGACGGTGTAAATGAAAAAATGTACTTATGAATCAGCAAAGCAAAAGGGGTGCCTA
>CM042150.1:108443520-108448520 GCA_023376005.1 Doryteuthis pealeii | reverse complement strand
CCTCAAATTAACGAAAGCCCTGATGAAGATCTATTGAAACAGATCGAAACACTGCAGCGTAAGCTAAATAAACATTACTTTATCTATGAATTTGTGTTTTTTCAACTTTTCATAATATCACAAATATATCTATGTATAAGGATATTGTTGTGATGTTAGTTCAACAGTAAAAAAAGAAGTCAAGTCGAGGTAGGGTAAAAAGAGACAAGTGTATTTACAATAAGGTACAAGAACGGCTAGCTTGCCGCTAAACAGTAACAGTACGGTAACAGTACAACCTTTTCACTCGGTGTCTCACTATTTATAGTGAGAACCGGTGTATATTCTCCACTGTAGGAACGGCCGGTACAACAGATATGTATATGATATATCAGATATATTAGAAACCCAAGAATCTCATGAACTTACATAACTTTAATCACCAGACGATGACTGAAGAGATTTTCCCTTCAAAGTGACGTCAAAACATTTAATCCAGGAATTAATCCATTAGAATCTATTTTGAGTTGATTCATTTTTAACGGAGAGTTTTTTTTAAACGCATATTAAAAAGACATAATCTTTAATCCAATATTCTGAGTGCTATTACTATCTTTTACTCAGTCGGTAAAGCGTCCGACATGAAACCACAAGATTCCGGATTCGATACCGACGATCGCCAACTCAACGTATGAGTAGCATAGGATTATGTGCGGTAAAGTGAGGAGATGATGGTAGGTATGGCGCTCCACATCAGATGCCTAAAAGAATCTCCTTTGTCTAGCGCTTGTGAAAAGAGGACTCACTCGCTGTCTGGCTGATACAGACTTTAGGCCACCCCGACGATTTTACTTTGCTTACTTGATTCTGAGATTAAAACATAAGTTTCAACTGGTGGTCTTTGACTAGAGATAGAGAGACAGCAAGTCTCCTCTGATTTCTAGGATTCTTATGATTCATCTGAACCAGTGGTCCAAACAGTTTTCTTTTTTTATTCACTTGTGGACCCCTTTTATTCGTATTTTACTATTTAGGACTCCCCCATATCAATTCGATGTTTAAAAATCTTATGGTATGACAGAATCTGTTTTGGCCTTGATGTCAAAAATGTTATACGGTCCGAAGGGGCAAATGACCCCTAGGTGAATTCAAGGATACCTTAACTTAGATGTAAGTAATATTTTTATGATATTCAGCACTGTTAACTTATAAATATGGCTCCCACACACACACACACACACACACACATATACATATATAATATATATATATATATATATATATATATATATATATATATTGGAGGATATGTGCTCAATTTGAAGTCTTACCCAATTTTGAAAATTAATTAGTTAATAATCAATGAATTTTAGGCATATATGTTCAAATGTAAGGCTAAACAAATCGAGAAAATGTCAATCCCTGAATGTACATTTCGACCTATTTGGTCTCATCAGCAAGGTTATAGACCTAATAGGTCGAAATGTACATTCAGGGATTGACATTTTCTTGATTTGTTTAGCCTTACATTTGAACATATATGCCCGTCTAAAATTAATTAATTATTAACTAATCAATTTTCAAAATTAGGTATGACTTCAATTAAGCACATATCCTCAAAAATTGTCGGCTCTAAGCCATATAAAAATAAACACATTTGCTTGTTTACTTAACCTCATATATATATATATATATATATATTATTATATATATATATATATAAACAAAGGTGGAGAAATGGATAGTTATTTCATGCTTTTTTTTTTTTTTTTTGATTTACAGAGAAACTAAATCGCATCCCATATATAACAACAGGGGAAAACACACTCCCCCATCTTGTTCAACTAATCAAGACCCATTGGGACATTTTAAAAGTGAACCTTAAGCTAAAAGATATATTTTAAGAACCAGAAATACTGACCTATCGTTGACCAGATGGCATCAGCAAATAAATGATATGAAGCAACCACATACTAAATAACAAAGCAATCAATAAAAATACCGCTATATATATTTACCAGCCCCTCCGCACGAACAGGATGTGACACAAGGTCAATTTATTAAGCGGAGTTTAACAGGTTTGAATTCAGAGTTTTCCTCCTCCTAGACCAGTTGCCTAACCAAGGTCTGCCCTACTATTTATCCATAGATGGTGGGAGAGTAGGATTCATACCTTTTCCAAGCGTATTAGCGCCAAGTGAAATACAATTACCACATCCGGGATTTGAACTCGAGGCGACGAGTCCATTTCCCTTGACTTTAACCGTTACACCACGCGCTTCCCATAAAAATCCCGCTATAGTATCTTAAACTACGTCATCACCGACGTCACAATTCCTTTAGTTGTTCAAATCCCATTCTCGATGGTTATTAAATAATCATTATTTCATCTTAACAACTTATTGTTCCTATTAAGGTCTAGCTAAGATAGATTTGCCTCAAAATAATAACATAATGTTATTTATGTCTTTAAAATCCTGCAATATATGTTATATATCATTAAGAAATGAATATTTACTTGTATATGGTGTGAATAATTTGCATACTGGTTTTAAAAAGTTTAGTTTTTATTCTCAAGAATACAAAAAAAGGAATTGAAGACGATTTAACCAGAAGATAGTTTTAACGCAAAACATGGATATGCCAAGTCACCAGTACATTTTGTCACTTCTCTTAGGGCATCTCAACTAATTTGAAAACTTTAAAATAATTCTTAGATAGATTTTTTCACAAAACTGTTTTTCTATTGATGATGACCTGAGGTGGAAACTACTTTTTGAAAAACCAAAAAATAAATAAAATAGATCAATATTTTTGTCTCATCACTTTTTCCATCTTATATATATATATATATATATATATATATATTATATATACAAGCATAGGCACACGAATACACACACCCCCATATATACAAGGTGTGTTAAAAAGTATCGAGATTTTTTGTACTTTTTGACACACCTTGTATTCTGAAAAAAAATGTTCAAGTATAAAGCTCTATTAACCAAAATAGAAATAAAGAATGAATGGAACGTTATTTTTTTTTTCAGAATACGAGGTGTGTCAAAAAGTACAAAAACTTTTTTGACACACCTTGTATATATATATATATGTGTGTGTGTGTGTATATATACGTGCGTGTGTGCTTGTACATATACATAATATATATATTGATAGATATAATAAATAAGTAATCTACAGACACGTGTTTCAAGGTATCACCTCTCACCAGTGTGGTTATACATTAACAGCTACCCCTGGCCAGGTTTGAGACCCTAACCAAGGATAGCTGTGTCTAGCGACACTGAAGAGGCGTGAAACGCCGAAACACTTATCTGTGGATGACTTATTAATATATGATCCCATAAATTTGGTAACTGGTAATTTAAATAACTCTCACTACTAAGCAATGATCGTTTCCCCGGAAATTTGATCTCTCTCTGTGACCGTAAATATATAAACAAACCTATATACTTAATAGTTTTAAAAACACCAGTCCCGCTACAGCTGTCAGTGGCCGAGGGGAAAGATATCAGGCCGCCCAAAACGGTCAGACTGAGTTCGACCCTAGCCAAGAATAGCTGTGTCTAGCCACACGGAAGAGGCGTGAAAGGCCGAAACACGTGTCTCTGCGGATGACTTATATATATATATATATATATACGTTTTTTTAAAGCGAGTGCTATAAAATTCCAACTTCAGTTTCATGCCGGAGCAATTCATCAGGGAATAATCCACTGTTTTCAGTTATCTATTCTTATTAACATCCCGGCTGTATCCATTCTCAAGTACGTGGGTGTACCACCCTACGTAATTCCAGAACCTACCTGGCACAGTCTATGTTTATTTAAAAATGCCTACATTGTTTGTTAACTCAGATCGCGAGTTCAATATCTTCCCTGGGTCTCTGCATTCTGCTATTTTTAATTTCTCATTTAAACACAGCATATATATATATTAATTTAGCTAAAATATTAAATGTTAATTTAAGATTTTTAAAATTTAAATTTCATAAATAACCCAAAATAATAAACCAAAAATAATATTTCAATGATCCAACTATCTCTATGTTTTACATAATTCTAATTTTAATCCCAGTTAAAAAATTAAATCTTTGTTTTATATAAACACCGTTTCCTAAAAAAAATTTAAATTTTAATATATATTTTTTCACTTTTATTTTTTCACCTTTTTTTTCCACTTTTATTTTTATTTATTTCAATGCATCTTTGCTTACCGTTACTTTCATTCTTACTTTTATCTCTTTATATTTTTTATATAATTAACTAAATTAACTACCCAACTTCTATTATCGTAACATACACAACTTGTATTTTTAAATACTCTCAAACCAAATTAAACTAGTTATTAAATAATTTTAAATTTTCAACTTTAACTATTAATACGGCCATAACATATCTTTTATTATATAATAATTGAAAAAATAATTCCAATAAAATTAATCCAAATTTTTAATTCAATAATCAAAAACCGTTCCTGATCTACGAAAATAATAAACAAGCGTTCCTCTACTAAATTTAAGTCCCATTCCAACGGGCATGTTTATAACACCAAAGATTAATCGTAAACTCGATTAATTTAGAAGTAACCCTGAAGAATCTATCGATGAAACTCGAGTAGGTTACTCATTTCCATTCTTAAATAAATTTATGCTCTACATTGTATTGAGCACTTTGTATTTGTTTTTTCTCAACTTAAGTCTGGATATTGTGCGCTTTCCAACGATCGTTCTTATACCCACCGGTAAGTTAATACTTATACATATACAATATTATATATATATATATATAATTATATATATTATATATATATATATATATGGTTCAGTCTGGTGCTAATGAATTCAGTATAAAAATATAGATACAAAGAACTAAATCGCCTAGTGTTTACGCAGCGTCTGTGTGCGTTTTCCCTGGCGGGTCATATATCTCAAGTGATATTGAACAGGCCGTTCAGATATTTTCATTCATTTTATATTTTGAGTAGGACCGGATAATGAT
>CM042150.1:108423520-108441020 GCA_023376005.1 Doryteuthis pealeii | reverse complement strand
AAAATAAATTAATGGTTTGCAATATTTTGGGAATATACGGGGGATGAATTACGTTCGTGTTTCGACGCATCACGTCACCTCAGTGTGGCTATACTTAGCAGGCAACCTCCGGCCGGGATCGAAACCAGGTCTCCTAACCCTTGGGTCATAAACCACCTGCAGGCGAAGGGTAGAATTTAACTGACATATTCATACATAGATATATATGTTACAGCTTCTAGAGAGCTCACATCCGTTTGATAGAAGAGCATTGTCATGTTAAGCTTCATTTGTGGTCGCCAGTCAAATTTTACACCAGCTTAACCAACAAGTGGTTGGGAGCATATATTTTGTCATTCACACACATCGTGTTTCGACGTTTCATGTCTCCTCGGTGTGGCTAGACTTAACAGGCTACATCCAGTCAGGATATAAACCCGACCAGTTTTTCATCAATCAGGCTTCCAAACCTTTGTGTCATCAGCCACCTATATATATATATATATATATATATATATATATATATAAGTGTAAGATATGAAAGAAAAAAACAAATATTGTTCAAATAAACATTTTTCATATCATCTTACTCTTATATCCTTCCCTTGTATACGGTGGGATTCATTTCCTTACGATTAACTTATATATCTTATTATAATGGAGATTGTGTGTTTTTCTGTCTGTAACCGAAACTATATTACTACTCAAATCACAATTTCCTTAGTTATTGACATCACATTCTCCACGATATTAATTTTATTTAAATCTCAATTTTTAATAAAATTGTTATACATTATTAATACTGTTAACCATATCTACATATTAACAACATGCAATTATATTTATATGTACAACAAACTAGCGGTTTATAGTGTAAACGGGAAGGCTAATTTGCATATTGATATTAAAAATGTGATTTTATTAAATATGTGCTTAGTATTATTGATTTTTAACTGTTTGGATTTATTTTAATGAATATAAGCAAACATCTCTTCAATGAATCTTAAATCCATTAACAAGAAAAAATAAATGTCATTTTATTCTTTACTTCCTCTTTTAACTAAATACTTAAATTAGAAAAAATAACAATGAAAGATGGGAGTGATGGAAGAGTAAGTTTCAGTTGTTCTATTTTTCTATTATACCCCCCTCTGTTTCAAATCATTTTATCTGCATTCTTATTTAGTTTCATTAGCCTTTCTAATTAAATACAATACTTTATTACATTAAAACTTAGATACTTGCATCCGGAGGGTGCATATATTTGCTAGTATATATATATATATATATATATAATATTATATATATATATATTGAGTTAGTTGAACAGTAAAAGTATAAAATCCAATCTGTTTATTCCTACATAAAAAAGACAATATAAATACTTTACCAGCGTATCTGTGGTATTTTACCATAGTCAGAAACGACCAGAATCACCCTTTCCCGTCATGGAAAAAAAATGTTTCTCCTTGATCATTTGATGCACCGAGGACTCATTAGTGATGATGTGCCGGAGAATCTGACAATCATTTTCCCTATCCGTTCCATAAGCTGAAAATAAATGTCCATACACTGGAAACTACATTCCCCCATCAATTATTTTAAAATGACACTTTCCGATATCTCAAAGGCGCCCGTCCTTGATATTTACGTGTACTCCATTTACCAATGATATTTTATACCAAACATTTATTGAAGCCATTTATAATATTTTTGCAACTGTTTGTCTATTTCTCTGAATTTTTGAGATGAGGCCTGATAATTAGTATTATTTGGATTATTCAGACTATTGACCCCATCTTTATGTTATATAGCGACTTATTCAAATTCACGCTTCTAAATCGCGTATCTGTATACGTTGCGGTTATGTATGATCACGCAGCGAAGTAAGTAGTAGTCGGACTTAAGAAACCACAACACATGGGTATTGTAAAAACTTTGAGTTTTATTTCTTTATTTCTTTAATCTCTGTCGTGGTGGGTGACGAGCGTTGAAAATGACCTCTACTACTGCTGAGATGACTGGCGATGGTGAGGTGGAAGGGGTGGACGAATCTCACTGCCCGTTGGCAGCGATGGACTGTAGCGACGGTCGCTCACTTGAGCTCTGTCCCGGTACTTCTGTCTGACTGACCTCTGGCTGACTTCCTTTTATATATATCAAACGCCTTCGCGTTTTCTTTTGTTATCCTTATCAGCGGACACATCTATTTCCGTTTTTAACTTCTTTGTTCGCTTTTACCGGGAAAAGGTCGTTTGTTATTCTTTTTCGTCTTTTCTTTCTTTCGGCTTAAACGGAAAACACTACTTCCGCTCGTACAATATACAACATTTATTGTTATCTGTACAAAGTTTCGACCGATAAATTTATTAATATCAATTAAATTAAATTAAACAAATATTGTTTTCCTTCATTATATTTTATTTATTCATATACGTTCATTCAAGTGTTGCATAGTGCCTTCTTTACCGGCACTAAATAGGTATATGTTATATACTGGTCTTTTCACAGTACCAATCTATATAACGTTATATACCTTTCTTACTTCTTACTCTGGTCGTCTATTCTTCTGGCCGGCTTTGCTTCTGATCATCTATCTTGGTCTGGTATATCTTCTAAGGTCTCGTCTGGTCTTCTATTGAGGATTCCGGGTTTAGTTTCTGTTGGGGATCATTCCTTATCAGAAGCCCTGTGTCATTGTTGGTTTTTAGTAATAAACACAAGACTTCGATTTATGTTGATGTTACTTTATTCCAAATCCCCACCCAGACAATCTGCGCAGATGAGGCTTACATATTGCTAGCTCGGCTTCTAAGTTCTAACTGACTCTTAGTTACTTAGTATCCTTAAACCGGAAGAGGGCCTTCTATGGGGTTCCGGTTCTCACGAACGTTCTCCCAGAACGCAAGGTGAGATCGAGGTCAAACGCTGTCAGTCACTCTCAAGGCTATCAGCTATACTAATCGCCATTATGATTTTTACAATACCTTATAAAAGCATTAGGGATCCAATAATTATGTAACACAAGATTAATACTGACGTTTCTAACTTAATTGCAATCAATTTTTTTTAAATAAAAAAAAAACCCTGAACGATATACCTGTTTTGTAGACAGTTATATGCTATAACGAAAACGTACGAGTCTGTTTTGCACCAAAACGGTGCTCTGTTTCAAATCAAAGTGCGGCTCAACTATTCTCACGTCTTTAAATTTTGGCCAACGTGTCGGTTGGGGCTGTAAAATACATTGAGTGAACCGGTTGACAGTGGGGGGGGGGGGGTTCTAAAGGCTGGAATCCTCGTGGCTGAGCAATCCATGGCATGAAACACTCCCTTTGGAGCTTACCTAAAGATTCAGTTTCGATACTTTTAGATCATACTTCGAATAGACAATAATAAGTAAAAGAAGAAAAAAAACATTTTAATGGCATGTCAACCCGTCTATTGTTCATTTAGGTTAGAGAATCGCGTTCATTGTACGGTCATGTTTACATTTTCTGTGTAGTTGATTCTTAAACATGTTTTTTTCGTTTTTTGGCTCACGGCTCTATCAAAACGAATATGTTTTAAGAAATCTATTTGGCATACATGAGACCTCATCAGGTACAATTACTTAGGCTTAGAGTTAACCTGGGAGTAATGGCAATAAAGGGCTACACTTCACTGCCAGATTTCCAGAACTAGATACTCACCATCAGCTGCAGTTTAGCATTAAATCCAGAACACCCCTTTTCTGGGGGGGGGTCTTAACTCTCAGCAGGGAATACTGTTAGACTATTCTAAGCCACACCTACAAGGCGTGATGCATTTTTCCCTATGGTTGATTTCAAATCTCTCTCTTTCCCTCTCTCTCTTTCCCTCTCACTCTCTTTCCCCCCTCTCTCTCTCTCAATTTTTCTTTTTGTCTTTTGCCCAGCAACTGTTACCCCCCCCTTTCCCCACTTTTACAACGATTCTTGTTGAAGTTTTTAATTGTGTGAATTGAATCTTCCTGTTGAATAACACACTCTCTATTAACCAATCCCAGTTTTCTGTCGCTCCATTATCCTTTCTTTAATTCTCTTATTTCATTATCTCCTCGATAATTTCAAGGACTCCTGTGTCAGAAGCAGGTAAGCTCCTTCGATTCGCCATTGTGAAAAATGAACAGGGAATACCAAGTGGATTTTTATTATTAAAAACATTATTCATTGGCTAATTCAAGTAATGGAAGCAATGACAATTAAATACAAGGGAGCCTAATTTCTAATTTATCATTGGTGAGTCAAATGTGATTATTTTTTAAACTGACTTGTTGGGTGCCAATAACAGTGCCCTGTAAAACTTTAACGATTAACGGCATGTTATCCTATCTAGGGTTATTTTATTCGTATCGATTAGGAGAACACGTTCATCCTACGCATGTGGAGATCGAGCAACCACGCGGAGAGAAATAGCTTGAAAGTAATTTTAGATTAATTACTATGATAAGGTAGATCTTAGAAATTGAGAAGCATCTAAAACAAAATTCATAATTCGTTATGAATTTCAAATGTATGAATGGGATGTATGTTGCATAATTAAAATTATGTACGATAAGGACGTTGAAATTATGTACGATATGTACGTTGAACAGGACGGTCAGAATGGCGATCTGTCCGTTGAAACTAAATCTCAACCTTTTTGGTTTGATCTGGATCGTATAAAATAAGATATGAGCTCTAAGAAAAAGCAAAGTCTTGTGTTCGTTTACTAAGAAACAACAACTGGCCAAGACATAAAGGTTCACAAGAACATCCATTCCAGATCGATAATAACCGAAGGACAACCATCCCAGAGCAGCCTAGCATCAACAAATAACAGATAAATAACATTTAAAATTTTTGTGTAGTTGTATCTTTTTTAAAAAAATATCTTTTATTTTTGCACACGGCTTATCGAATACAAATGATTTTTAAACATATCTAAATCAATAGATGTGACCCTAACAGGAATTATCACTTCTGTTCAAAGTGGCCAGCGGATAATGGTGATGAAGGGGTGTTTCACACTTCCCAAATCTCCTGAACTGAAGCCTAACCATCAATGCAGTTTAGTATCAAACCGATGATTTCACACAACATCCTTTTTAGGGCCGTCAACTCAGTGTATGAGTAGCACAGGGATCTGTGCAGTAAAGTGGGGAGCTGATGGTGGTGTGGCGCTCCACATCAGACGTCAAAACAATCTTGTTGGTATTGCGCTAGTGAAAAGGGGATAGGCTCTCTTGTTGTCTGATTGATACCAACTAAGACTCTACTTATAACAGGTTTAAACTCCCATGATCCCCAGATCTCAAGAACTGGAGACTGACAAGATTCAGTTTAGTGTCATCTTTAGTTGGCTAAATTCCTAGCATAAAATTATCTGAAATGAACTTTATTGTTATTAAGAACATATTTTATAATATGTTTTGTATTAAAGCATGCAGTTGTATTGTTTTCGAAAAAGTTTCTAAGAATTGTTTATTTTGCACGGAGACTTTCAAAATAACTACCGGCTTGTTTCAAAGTGAAAATCAAGGGAGGTTACTTTAATTGTCTTATTTTCTAGGAATTTAGCCAACTAAAGGTGAAAATTACCGATTTTTTTACCCCTCGGTAAACGATAGTCAACGTATTCTAAGCCCTGCAGACCAGGCAGAATATGCAGCAGGTAGGAAGCCTTTTTACATTAGCAATTTGAGGACGGCCATTTTAACCCAAAAGATTTGTTGGTCGTATTCCTCGTCCAGTTAAATCCCCTTCTCTTCTAATGTCACAATTTAAAGAAGCCAAATCCTTACTGTTACATTGCGAATTAACATCTTATCCAGGCTGTACCAATCCGCAATAAATAACGCCGGCGAAATCCGGCCAAGCACAACCAAGGATTCGTCCCCTGAAATTTTCATTTAGGTAGTGAGGTTTATAGCTCTATAAGATTAAGTCACGTTTTCCTTCGTTTCAGATTCTTCGAACGACCCATTTTTCTCATCAGGGAATATCTATACATAGATAAAGGGCAGTTGTGTGTATGTATGTATGTGTGTATGAATGTCCGGAGGAAACTACAAAAATAAAACAAGTAACGACAAAATAAATATATGTACATATTCACTATCACCAGAACTTACTTTTTTGTGTTGAAAATTATAAAGATGTGATCTATATTTTTCAAGACACTTAAAATGTTGAGAGCGCCAGCATATATATTAGAGAGAGGTGAGTGCGCCAACAGATAGAATGAGAGAGGATTGAGAGCGCCACCACATAGTATTAGAGAGGGTTAAGCGCGCCTCCAATTAGTATTAGAGAGTGATGGGAGCGCCACCAGAAAGTATTAGAGAGGGTATAGAGCACCAACAGATAGTAATAGAGAGGGGTTGGAGCGCCACCAGTTAGTATTACAGAGGGTTGAGAGGGTCACCAGGAAGTATTAGAGAGAGTTAAGAGCATCACCAGATAGTATTAGAGAGGGTTGGGAGCGCCACCAGGTAGTATTAGAGACACATTTTTAAGCGTTGACTGAAAACATTTTTCATTATTTCATGTAACAAACATTTTAATACTAACAGTTATTTTAGCACGTAAGGCTTATTGAAATATTCGCATTAATTCTATTAAAAATAAATGAATTTAAACGTTACACTCTTTCAGAACCCCGCCCTGTCGGCTGGGGCGTTAGAATGCACCGACTGCACCTCTGCAGAGGGGTAACACTCCCCCAATGGGGCCACCTGTTGGCCGTGGGTGGCGACCCGTGATGCTTAAGGATAGAGCCCAGGTGGATGAGCAGTTCATGATATGCAATACTCTACTTTGGCCCTATCTTGGACTAGACGAGCGATCGGAGAGGCCCCCTCCGATCAATCGGCTGGTCACGTCAAGCCCTAGCTCTTATATAATTTTCCCAACCCTATTGCTCTTATGGCAAGCCCCAACCCCTTTTTATCATATGGGTGCTAGAAGGCGGTGGCTGCGGATCTACATGTCCTGGGAATGACGTTAAATTCTATCTGATGGTGAGATTCCAGTTTTGGAGGTTTGGGGAATGTGGAGCACCCCTTCATCACCATTGCTCCCTGGTCCACTCTGACCCGGAGTGGTAGTACCTGTTAGGGTCTCATCTATGAGTTAAATAGAAAAAATTATTTATAAAAAAATTGTATTATCCATTAAGAATTGATTAATTTCAAAACATTATCGGCATTAAATGACCCACTGAGGTTGATATGCCGTAAAACAAAACAAACCAAACCAAATCTTTCACAACCCAAGCTATGGGTAAAATTGTTTGGTAGACTCTGCTCCCCAGGCTTGAGTGGCGACTAATTTAGATGAAGGATTATTATGACTTCAAATATAAGAGTTTAAGTTCATAAAGCCACCCGACATTATCTTCTTACTCCATCTGTCAATTTCTGCGAGTATAGTGAAATCATTTCGGATGTACTTTTATAGTGAAGTCATGTGTATTGGATTTTTTATATTGAAATAATTTGTGATACGTTTTTTTAGTAAATAATGTGTAGTGGATTTCTATATTGAATTTATTTTGGAATACCTTTTTATAGTAAAATCATGTAGATTGGATTTCTATATTGAATTCCTTTGGGATGAAATTTTATAGTAAAATCATGTGGGTAGGATTTCTATATCGAAATAATTTGAGATGCATTTTTATAGTAAAATAATTTCTATTGGGTTTTCTATATTGAAAGCATTTGGGACACATTTTTAGAGTAAAATCCTTTGAATTAGATTTTCCTATTGAAATCATTAGCGATATATTTTTTAGAGTGTCAAAAATCAGTTGGACCATTTTATTTTGATTAACTCAGTATGACTAACTGTTCATGGTGGATTTTCATTGGTTTAGAAAGTGGTGTAATTAAAGGACATTAAAAAGTTAATACCCTTGGGAAAGGTTTGAACCAACGCCTCCTCCCAGATATATGATACATGGTATTACTACTGTTCTCCTTTAAGGATGACTTTGGCATTAACTCCTTGCCTATATTAAGCTAGTCAAAGTAGCTCTCCCACCATTGCTATCCTACCATAAACATCTGGCAGCATCTCTCACAAGTTTCACTCGTTTACACTGAAAAATAACTACATGAACACCATCGGATATCTTTTGAGTTCTGAGGTGAAGAGATAGTGAAATTCGAAATCTTCCTGGACAATTTCCACCTCAGATGACTACGCCGCATCGTACGCATATGCTGACAGGACGAAGTGACCAACACAGACGTGCTGGAATGAGCAAACATGAACAGCATGTCCATCATCATCTGCGAGAGACGCCTGCGCTGGCTTGGCCACGCCAGGAGGATGGACAAAGGCCGCATCCCCAAAGTCCTACTGTATGGCGTATTAGTAGAGGGTACCCGACCAGTAGGGAGACCACGCCTGCGCTTTAAAGGTGTCTGCAAGAGGGACACGAAGACATGCCACATCGACAACAAGACATGGGAGTCTTGTGCAGAAGACCGTGCGACCTGGCACCTCCTCGTCAAACAGGGGACAAAAAGGAGTGAAAAAGAGAGAAAAGAAGCCAACACAGCAAAGAGAGCAAGAAAGAAGGAGAGACAACAGCAGCTCCAGCAAGCACCACTGTTTGCAGTCACTGCACCAGAGATTGCCATTCAAAAATTGGTCTGTTCAGCCACTCACGCAGTTGCAGATAAAAAAAATTTAAAAAGACAAATACAATTTGGTACAGCGGTGGGGGAAATTTGGTTGGCTTTTGCATTAGATAACACATGAAGATTGATATGCCATTAATAAGTGTTAAGTATCTGGTCGGCATCCTTAGTTCCAAATGTAATAAGTAAGTAAGCAAGCCAATAAGAATCCGGTGTTATAGTATTTTTGTAAGTCCGACGTCCAAGAGAATCCAAGTGTCAATGACATAAGTTTAGAATGGGGCCTCTATTAATACAGCAGAAGCAGCAGCAGCAGTGCCAGTGATTGGACAATAGGAATCCTCGGTGGTCACGTGGTAGTTAACGAGTCTATATCTAGGAGTGACCATTTTCCCCATGCCTTATATATCAAAATATTCAACAATAAGAGAAACCGAAACAAAAGCTACAATGTTTTAGACCACTGTTCGTAATACCAATTCCTTTTATTGAACAACCCCCTCCCCACGAGAACAAACAAAAGAAAACAAAACAAATATGTAATGCATCCCTTGTACACCTATCCCCAAATATTGAGTTTTTAATGAAGGTGGCTGCTAAATATTTAAAGTTACTGCGATGGATTTCTTGTCTTTAATAATAAACCATTTCACTCACAGCTTTATGACATAATCTAGATATATGGATATAAATTTCTTTTCTTTCCAATACAAGCCGAAGCCTCAAAGTCGCTTTATATCTATCTGTAAATCTCATCTGTTCATATCTGTTTATCTATCTCTCTCAATATATATATCTATACATTTTTTTCCTTATGGGATGAAGTTAGAATAATAGATCGAGAGGAACATTGGAAGAGAAGACGCCTCAAAGAACTAGCACATATGATAGGCTGTACTGGGCTGTTAAGAAGACCTAGCATAGAAATGAATACAATATGGGAACCCATAATTAAGAAGGCCAGATCAGATTGAAAAAAAAAACAAAAAACAAAAAAAAAAAAACAAAACCAAAAAAAAAAAAAAAAAACAATATGAGTCTAGGTAAAAAATCATCTAAATGACAGTTATATCTGGAACCCGAGTTCGATCCTGAGTGAAAGCAGTTAGAAAAATAATTAATTAACACAACTCCTACCCCAGCTATGGTTAGTGGAATGAGAACTGGATACCCTCGTAGAATAAATAAAGGGTTAGGTTCAAAGTTCCGCGATGGCTTCCGAATACGACAAGAAAGTTCCCGAGTTCGAAAAGAAAGTTCCGAGTTCGAAAAGAAGGTTCCCGAGTTCGAAAAGAAGGTTCCCGAGTTCGAGAAACTTCCCGAGTCCGACAAGAAATACCTGAAGAAGGCCGGAGGTCATATCGGCCGAAACGTTGTACAAATAACAATGAAGATGGGGACAATAGTCCGAATAACGTAGATAATACTAATCTCATTTTTTATATATATTTATCAATCTATCTCTATATATCTATCTATGCATAGCATTCCATTCATATCTATCTATCTATCTATCTATCTATCTATCAAAGTCTCTTTATATCTATCTATATAACTCTGTCTTTATCAGCAGACTGATTTTTAGAAAAACTCTCAATAATTTAGTAATCTTTAGAGGCGCATTTCTTTTATTAATTGAACTTGTTTGCAAAATAAAATCATTTTTCACAATTCTTCCTTAATTTCTATAACATATAATATAAGATATGATTCCGCCCTTCCCTTTTAAAATGTTTTAATGAGTTTACCAGGATTGTGAAATTGGAGTATATTTACGAGACAAGTTTGACATACACAGATTTAGTTGCTGACTATTTTGCATCCCCTTACGCTAGTCATGTTTGCCAATAGTAATAGTTTATTCCAGCAAATCCCAATTTTGTCCAGGTCACTTGTAACCGGTACCAACAACAAGGTCTGACATACACAGATTTTGTTGCTATTTATTTTGTACATCCTTTATGTTAGACATGCTTCTCAATAATAATGGCCGCCCTGTCGGCTGTGGCGTTAGAATGCACTGACTGCACCGATGCAGAGGGGTAAGACTCCTCCAATGGGTTCATCTGTTGGCCGTGGGTGGCGACCCGTGATGCTTAAGGATAGATCCCAGGTGGATGAGCAGTTCATGACATGCAATACTCTACTTTGGCCCCATCTTGAGCTAGACGGGCGGTCGGAAAGGCCCCCTACGATCAATCGGCTGGTCACGTCAAGCCCTAGCACCTATATGATTGCCCAACCCTATTGAACTTATGACAAGCCCCAACCCCTTTTTATCATATGGGTGCTAGAAGGCGGTGGCTGAGGGTCTACATGTCCTGGGAATGACGTTAAACTCTATCTGATGGTGAGGTTCCAGTTTTGGAGGTTTGGGAAATGTGGAGCACCCCTTCATCACCATTGCTCCGTGGTCCACTCTGACCCGGAGTGGTAGTACCTGTTACGGTCCCATCTATGTGTCGAATAGAAAAACATGAGTTGATAAACAAAATTGTATTATGCACTAAGAATGAATTTATTTCACAACTTGGTCGGCATTAAATGACCCACCGAGGTTGATACGCCATAAAACAAAACAAAACAAAACAAACAACTTTTTGTTCAATTCTGTTGATACTTTCTTATTTTTCATCAATCTTGGATGATCTTACTTTCCCCAAACCACTGTTAACATGAAACAAAATTGTAAAGATTTGAAAATAAAACAAAATGTTATTGATTATGATCATCCTGAGACTAAGCAAAGTCTGGCATAAGGTCATTATTGGACCACACAGTGAGGATCAATTGTAATTAGTAATAGCTTGTTCCAGTAAATCTCTATGTGATGTTCGTCTGTGGACACCAGTTGTCCGACCAGCAAATATTTACATACAGCAGCTCTCTGCAGATACTGGATGCCTTGCTGAGGACTTACCTCGTGTGATCAATGATAGGGACGGATGCAGTGAGATCAGCACAGTTGGATGAAGATAATAATGATGATGATGACTTCATGGTTTAATTTCGCTTGTAAGCTTTACACAAATTTATCTAAGTCGTCTCACTTACAACATCACACTGTGTAGATCTTATTACAGTAGCAGTTGTAATAGATATGAGCATAACAATATTCAGAGTAGAAACGCTATGAGAAAAAAAAATAAAGACGAGAAAATTATTTCAAACCAATGAATGTTAAGGTTTCTTATAAAAAAATATAATTTTCACAGACAGACTTGCCAAAAATAAAATAATGTCTCCATTAACCTAAAATAGTTCTCTTTTTTTTTAACTCGTTGCCAACCAAATTTTCCCCAGGGCTGTGCCAAATTTATTTAGTGATTTTCATAATGGGATATTTCAAAATTCATTATTTATTCTCAGGGCTGGTTCACAGACAAAACAAAAGGTTACTGAGGTGTTCCCGTAGGTTTTTTTCAGTGTTAAAAAGGGACACATGCGTGAACCGCAGCCAGCTGAATACGGTAGGATTACAGTGATGAAAGAACCGCAGTGAGCACCTTAAAGTAGCCAATGAGTTATTTTTCCAATTGATGAGAAAATTATTATTTAGTGATTTTTATGATGGGATATTTCAAAATTCACTATTTATTCTCAGGGTTGGTTCACAGACAAAACAAAAGGTTACTGAGGTTTTCCCGTAGGATTTTTAAGTGTTAAAAAGTGACACATGCGTGAACCGCAGCCAGCTGAATACGGTAGTATCACAGTGAGGAAAGAACCGCAGTGAGCGCCTTAAAGTAGCCAATGAGTTATTTTTCCAATTGATAAGAAAATTATTATGAGGAAACACTTAGCATTAAAAATACTGAAATATCCAATTGAATTTTTTTAAAGTATAAAACTGCTGATATAAATTTTATCTAATTAATATAAATTTTACATTGAAACGTTACAGTTTGGGAATGGAGTCCTGATGTGTCATATAAAATTAATATGTGGTATACTTATCCTATGGAATGGTACTACTTTGAGAGGCTCGAATCTGGTTTCTGGGCTGATGTTGATTTGGCCGTTAATGCTTTGATGTTGGGAGTCTGGAAATAACTTGGGTTTGCTGGGCTCATCTGACCTTATGCCATTTATAGTTTTTATTGATAACACTAGGTGACTTTTTTTTTCGTTAAATGTTTATACACAGAGAATACAGGATGTGTGAATATGTATTTATTCAACACTTAACATAGAACAAAGAAGTAGAACAAATCACAAGACAAACGTACAAATAAGGAGGTTCAAATGGTTGGAGTTGACGCAGTAATTTAGTTCGAATAAATTCCGACCTCAGTCACTGCTACATCGATTCTGGGTCAGTCCATCTTGTAGGGGTGTTCACTCCTCTACAACAGCAACAACAACAACAACAATAATAATAATAATAATAATAATAATAATAATAATAATAATCATCCCACGCCCTCTCTCTCTCGCCATCAATCCCAATCGTTCATCGCCCCTGCCAGATTCTTAGCACGGCATCCAGAATCCGTACAGAGCTGACTGATGTGGGTTTTTGCTGGTAGCCCTGCACTAGTGTGTCCATGTGTAGATGAAATCAGGAAAGATGAGATGGAGTGAAGAAGAAGAAGAAGAAGAAGAAGAAGAAGAAGAAGAAGAAGAAGAAGAAGAAGAAGAAGAAGAAGAAAGAGAGGAGAGGAAAAGAAGTTGAAGAAGAAAAGAAACGAATAAAAGGAAGAAGAAGAAGAAGAAGAAGAAGAAGAAGAAGAAGAAGAAGAAGGAGGAGGAGGCAGGATGGGGTGAGAAGAAGAACACGAACAAGAATATCAAGAATAACAAGAAGAAGAAGAAGTTTCTTTCGACAGAGCGATTGCAGACTCTTTTATTGTTTGTCTAAGACATACAAATTACTCGTTGCCCCGATTCAGACAGATTACGTGACGCCTCATTCCAATTCTGTTTCTTTTATTGGGTCCGCCATCTTTCTTTTGTGTGCTGTCTATTTCCATTGAGATGTTTTGTGTTGACGTATTCATCTTCCCATTTTCTTGTTGCTTATCACCAAGGCTTACGCTCTCCACTGACCCAACTGCCGCTCGTATAATCCAGACGTAAAGAAAATCACATTCGGCCCAGGCAGATGGAAATCACAAATGAACGCTCGTTTCGTATTCAAGGCCTTTCATTAGCAGACAACAATTATGACGAAAGCAAAAGCTGGGGCTGAAAGCACTTTCTCTCTTAACATTGAAATTTCTTTTCTTTTTTTCTCTATCTATTTAGATACCGTTTTATTCCAGCCAATTTCTTTTCATACCAGCCATTTTTTTTATTCCCGCCATTTTTTTCCAGCCATTTTTTCCCGCCATTTTTTCAATTCCCGCCATTTTAAAAATTCCCGCCATTCTTTATTCTCACCATATTTCCCGCCGTTTTTTTTCACACTGTTTTTAAACACAAGGAGGGAGTAGAATTAATCATTGTTTTCGTTTCTAGTTACTATTTTTGGAAATTTCTTATTCAGCTTCATTGTTATATTTTTCGAGGTTTTAGCTAAATCTACACCCTTGGGTAATTCAATCTGAACTAAACGAATAATTCCGTAATCTTTCAATTTAGCTGAACAGTGCATATGTTTTCTTGGAATAACATCCATCGCAGACAATGTCCTTAAGACTGCTGCATACTATTCTTCTTATTTCTTATATTCACTGCTATTTCTTGTCTTCTATTGTCTGTTGGGCTGTGCTCAGTTCTCAGGTTTTCTTCTTCATCGGGTTGTATCGGGTGTTGTATCTCTCCGGTTCCATCTTCGTTTGTTCTTGTACAAATCAATTTAAACAAAATGAATAATTCCATTATTAGTAGTATAATATCCGCGATCTCTCTTTAAGGCTTGCCAGTGTATACGCTCCTTTGTAATAACATCCATCGCGGACAATTGCCGTAGGACAACTTATCGACTGTGAGGACAATGGTGTGATCAAAATATGATACAATCACGGATGACGGAATATTTTTCAAGACCAAACAAATTTCATGATAACCACCGGATTCCCTGGATTCAATTTACTGCGCGCCAATGCAAATGATCCAATCTGAGTAAAAAAAAATAGCAAATCCATTACACTCTGTCTCTCCAATAGGTCTAAAACTGAACGTATTGTAAAATAAAGGAAAGTAAAGGTGTTTTTTTATTTAATTAATTTGCACAAGGGTGTTGGGTAAAGAACAGAGTGGGGCTTAATATTCAATGACGGTATCCCCTGCAAAGTAATAAGCCCACCACAAAAGGATAGGTTGTATATTGTGTATAATACTAAAATGCCTCATGATGAGACACATTCTTTTCATCAATGTATATATATATATATATATATATATATATATATATATATACAGATAGACAAGGAGAACGAAATAAATGAATTACCCTCACTCTGGTACACACATATAGTCGCATGTACATATATATATATATATATTTTTTTTTTTGGGGGGGGGGAGAATAAGTGCTTAATTGGAGTCGTACCTAATTTTGAAAATTAATTAATTAATAATGAATTAGGCGGGAATACCTATTAAATGTATGGCTAAACAAATCGAGAAAAATCAATCTCTGTATGTACATTTCGGCCTATTAGGCCTCATCAGCAGAGCTATAGATGAGGCCTAATAGGCCGAAATGTACATACAGAGATTGATTTTTCTCGATTTCTTTAGCCATACATTTAATAAGTATTCCCGCCTAATTCATCATTAATTAATTAATTTTCAAAATTAGGTACGACTCCAATTAAGCACTTATTCTCCCAAAAATTGTCGGCAAAAAGCCATTCCAAACAAACCGTGTTTACAACTTATCATATATATATATATATATATATATATATATATATATGGGAGAAATGTGAGGAGGTTAATCCGACAATATGTGGAGAAAGATAGAAAAACTCGGGATGTTATGGGAACTGGATGTTTATTGTCGACGATGCAACGTTTCGGTCTGTTAGACCATCTTTAAGACATGGATATAGTACTTGCTTCAATGATGGACATTCTCAAAATGCTGAAATCGGAAGGTCGTCACTAGGGAGTGTCAGAATGGTGGATGGTGGTACCACAGGTGTCAGTTTAGAATGTTCGATTGTTGAGGATTGGTTAACTGAATATGAGTATGTGTGTGTGTGTGTGTCTGTCTAATTGTTTTTTGTTTATATGTGTTGGGGAACTGAATTTGTCGTTAAGTTATATGTGTGTGGTTGATATGCTAGATTTTTTTATTTTCTATAAAAGGGTATAGGGTAAGATTTCTTAAAATTGTAAGTGAGCATATGTATGATGTTATATATTATTATTATTATTATTATTATTATTATTATTATTATTATTATTATTATTATTATTATTATTATTATTATTAATAGTGGCGTATTATTAAAGGAGGTTTAAATGGTTGTAGAGTTAAATATATTGGAATATAAATTGTATTTAATAATCATATATATATATATATATATATATATATATTATAAAGAGAGAGAGAGAGAGAGAGAGAGAGAGAGAGAGAGAGAGAGAGAGGAGAGGGAGAGAGAGAAGAGGAAGAAATAGATTAGGATAAAAATAGTATTTTATAATCAAAAAGGAAACTTAAATTAGCTACACACACACATGCACACATACATATATAATATACATACACACACACAGATAAAGATACATACACAAAATGCCCACATACACACACACATATTATATATATATATAATATATATACAGAAGAGAGAGAGAAAAAAGAGGAGAAGAAGGAGAGAGATCTCGAATGTTAGTGTATCTATGTGTGTGAGGGAGAGAGAGAGGGGGGAAGAGAGTAAATGTGTGTGAAAGAGGGAGAAAGAAAGGATGAGAGAGTGAGAGAGAGAGAGTGTGTGTGTGTGTGTGTGTGTGTGAGAGAGAGAGAGAGAGAGAGAGAGAGAGAAGAGAAGAGGATTAGAACTCGAAATAGCATTTCATAATCAAAAGGGGGAAATCTTAACGTAGGCTTTCATTGCACTTTCTGCGCTGTACATTGTGAAACAACATCTGGTCCCTGTTATACAACGACGTCACGTGACATCTTGCAATTTTGGCAACAGAACAATAACGATGGTGCAAAGAGAATAGAATAGAGGGGAGAGGTATATGGTCGGGCGGGGGCGTGGTCGGGTGTGGGGGAGCGATGCTGGGGCCGAGGTTCTGTGATGGAGTGAAGATGAGAAAGAGAGTATCTCTATATCCGACAATGAGTCATTGCATCTGCAATTCATATGCCCATCTCGTAAACAACACAAAGCAAAGAGCTTCGCGCCACCCGATAAAACCCAGCACCCCCCCTCCACGCTAACAAACCCCACCCCATCACCAATTACGCACTGAGGAGATTTCGCAGGTCAAGTTTTCCACATTTGTAAAGAATTTAAATCATGAACGAGCCAGGGACGTTTGTGCAAGATACGAAGGAAATCAGCTATCTTCCATCAGTTTATTATTGTCAAGGGTTTAGTAGCGAGCTGAATCACCTTTCACAATAACAGAAGATTTCTTCCGGATTCGTCTCTCGTCTTTTTTTTTACCTTCATTTAGTTCTCCATTATTCGTAACACAAAACTAATAACATATGCGTCTTTCGACTCGACAACAATATAGGTCCATTTCTATCTTTGTATCTATAGAAAATCCTGTTTATTTATGTTTTCAACACACACACCAACCACACACACACACACACACACACACACATATAATTATATATATATATATATATATATATATATATTAAAATAAGTGTATTTTGGCAGCATTTTTCTTTAATACTTGTTTTGTTTGTAGAGACAATTCCTGTCGGACAAGTCTTTGGTTGATCCGTTC
>CM042150.1:108401020-108421020 GCA_023376005.1 Doryteuthis pealeii | reverse complement strand
ATATATATATATATGTATATAGCAGCAGCATATAGCAATAGCATAATCTTAATCCCACAACTCCACCACCAGAACCCTTCCCTGCATGAGCCCTCAAATGACTTATAAAAAATCTGCTGCAGATCTACAAAGTTTGACGCAAATATGACATTGAAACACACACACACACACATATATATATATATATATATATTATATATGGACACTCTCGCCGATTTTCGACGCATGAGTGTTCATCCAATGAACAACAAACACAGTGATTTGTTTATAGTGGTGATGGCTTGTGTAGGACCATACCACACTTTTTTTGGCACAGTCGATAGGAAAGAATTGGTGCATCAAGGAATGCCACTAACCCAATCAACGACTGACCTCAGGAATTTTGAATTCAGAGTTATCCCTCTCCTAGACTGGTTACCTACCCAAGGTTAAAGAGCCCAATCTTCCCTACTATATATATATATATATATATATATATATATATATATATATATATGAACAGAACATCTGGCCAGGACAGGCGGGAAAAGTTATAATATTTTCGACAGATGAAGATATTGCTAAAATTTAAATTAAACAACTAACAACAAAATTGAATGACACAAAATTTATAAAAGATGCAATCTTTCTTGCATCATCATCATCATCATCTTTATCATCATTCAGTCGCGATTATTGCACTGATTCTCATTAGTCTCTTTCGCCACCAGTCCCTATCCGTATGACAGGTCATCCGCACGACATCGAGGATTCACAGAGAACCAATTGATATAATTTTTTTGCCGATCGGTCTACTCTGGTATTTCCCTGAGTAGGAATCCACGAAAGAAAGCCACTTATGAGTTCGTTCTTGCTTGTGCAGTATGTCTTGTTCGTCTTACTTGGATGGTTTATATAATAGAAGGCAACTGAACGTACAACTACTTTTTGTGCTGAACTGTTTACAAAATTTGATCAAGGCAGCATACAGCACCCTATTGAAGTCGGTCGGTCAGTCTACTGTTGGTTTGAACAACAGCAACTGGCTAAGCACAACTGAAGCAGTGTCCAAGACAGTTGGTATTTATGGAAATTAAGAATAGTCCATTCATGCATTTGGGTGATTCCATTCCCTGAGTTCTGATTGGTTTCTTGGTTTCTATGATGTTGTGGAGTTTCATAAACACCCTGTCATTCTGCAGTAGGATCGCAGCTAGATAGGTTCATATTCAGTTACGAATACTTGTTCCCGTGTCTTAATTATTCAACAGTAATTGAAACTTAGTTTGATTATTCTACACACCGTTATTCCTTGTGTAGTTTTCATGTAAATTTTCCCCTAAGCATTTCGTTAGCATCCAAGTGGAACAGCCATACAATAGCACTAACTCTGGTATACCATGGAAAAATTATTGATCAGATTTCCCTAGTATTCCTAATCTATCTATGGCAGTCCATGCCTTCCCTATGCTTATACTGACATCGCTTTCTGTAGATGAGATATTACCAATGTATATGAACTGACCTACTAATTTAAGACACTTATCATCAAGGGTGGCGATGTCCCTATCTCATTTCTCGTGAAAACATTAACAATATCTAATAATAAATGTGATTTTCATTGTGTCATGCGTCACATTACTTTAAAAAAAATTACTCCTCGAGGCCGTAGACCAACAAATCGTACCCTTTCGGAATTAGGCCGACTCCGTGAGCAAATTAAAAAAACACATTCAGTAACGAAGTCGGGTGCGTAATTCTAAAATTATGGATTCCCAACTTTTAATTACACTGTTAGTTTTCGGTGATTTTTTTTACATAATCTAAGTATTACATTGATATCTGGGCTTTTGCTGCCTCTATGCAGGTCGTTAGTTTCTGTGCAAATAATTATTTCTATACGTCAGGAGGATGGACAAAGGCCGCATCCCCAAAGACCTACTGTATGGCGAATTAGCAGAGGGCACCCGACCAGTAGAGAGACCACGCCTACGCTTTAAAGATGTCTACAAGAGAAACATGAAGACATACCACATTAAAACCAACACATGGGAGACTTGTGCAGAAGACCGTGAGACTCCGCGTCAAACAAGGAACGAAAAGGAGAGAAAAAGAGAGGAAAGAAGCCGCCACGGAAAAGAGAGCCAAAAGGAAGGAGAGACAACCGCAACTCCAGCAAGCATCACTGTTTGTTTACAATCACTGCTCCAGAGACTGTCGTTCAAAGATATCAATTTAGGCTTGCAGCAAGATAGATTCGTAAGGTCTAGGAGAAGGAAAACTCCGCTTAAGAAATTGATCTTGTGTTACATCCTGCTCGTGCGGAGGGGTTGGTAAATATATATATAATTGATGGAGTATATATGTATATATATATTATATATATATATATATATATATATAACTTAAAGTTTTTTCTGAAGATTCGCGCTACTGCGAGAAACTTAAGTCGGTATTTTTAAACCATTCGATTTTAATCGTCTATTTAGCTCTTTATATTGAGCACTTTTTAATCAGTTTTAGAAAAAAATCTAGAAGATCTTATACTTATTTGCATGGTGGATCTAATGGTAATTGCAAGATATATATATATATATATATATATATATATATATATATATATATATATATATATATGTGTGTGTGTGTGTGTGTATATATATATATATATATATATATATATATATATATATATATATGAACACCTCCGCACGGGCAGGATGCGACACAAAAAATTCAGCAAACTCAAGCAGTTGCAGATAAATGAAAAGTGGACACTACGCCATCGTCTTTAGTAGACGGAAGGATGCCAATAAACAAAGTGGCTTGCAATGGATTTTGCAATTAATTTCGATTATTCCCAAATTTATTTCCAAGTTATAAAAGAATGTTACCATAAAAAATTCCGTAGAAAATTGCCCATAACAATGGCAGTAATTATAACTTGGTAAACAAAAATTTCAGGAGCTAGCTTAATTGCTGCCCAATTGGGAGGCTTTTAAGCTCGTTCAATATTTATTTCTAGATAAATAAAGAATATACTTCATCATTTGAAGGCGCGTTGGTGTTATGGTTACATTTGTAAGAAATGGACTTGTCGACTTTAGTTCACATTCTCAACGCGGCTGTTTGCTTTTCTCATAGCGCTAATACTCTCGGGAAAGGTATGCATCCATTTATACACCCTCCATCTATGGGTAAATAAGGGTCAGACTGGGCTTTTTCGCCTTGGGTAGGAAACGAATCTAGAAGGAAAACTCTGAATTCAAACCTGTTAAAATCTGCTAAAAATTGACTTTGTGTCGCATCTTGCCCGTGTGAAGGTGTTGGTATATATATATATATATATATATATATATATATTATATATATATATTTTATTATATTTATATATATTTATATTATTATATATTTATATATTTATATATATATATCAACATACACACACCACATATATATATATATATACACATGTATATATATATGTATATATTTATACACCAACACACATACACGCACACACACACACACACACATATATATATATATATATATATATATATATATATATATATTGCAATTACCCCATGCAAAAATATAAAATCTTATTTACTTATAGATTTTTTCATAAAATTGATTAAAAGGTGCTCAATATAAAGAGCTAAATAGACAATTAACATCGAATGGTTTAAAAACTACCGACTTAAGTTTCTCGCAAGAGCGCGAATCTTCAGAAAAACTTTAAGTTTATATACATATATATATATATATATATATACTCCATAAATTATATATATATTTACCAACCCCTCCGCACGAGCAGGATGTGACACAAGATTTATTTCTTAAGCAGAGTTTTCCTTCTCCTAGACCGGTTGCCTAACCAAGGTTAAAAAGCCCAGTCTGTCCTACTATATTGCAATTACCACATCAAGGATTTGAACGGGGCGATGAGTCCATTTCCCACGACTTTAACCATTACACCACGCGCTTCCTCCATAAATATATAGGATTATCTTGGTAATGGAAGCTTTGAAAATTTGAATAATGGCGAATATATCTCAACTAGTTTAGAAGATGGAACACATTAAGTCGGTTGATAGTGTGTCATTTCAGTACAGTTGACTATCCCAAAATCAACTGTTTTGAGAAATAATTCTAAAAAACCCAAGAGAGAGAGAGAGAGAGAGAGAGAGAGAGAGGAGAGAGAGAGACGAGAGAGAGAGAGAGAAGAGAGTCACAAAGACAGAAAAATGACAAAAGACGCCTCCCATAAAAACTCAGGGTAGTAGGGATAATAATCTCTAATTAGGAAGTCTCTGAAACGATGTAACGATAAATTCATGTAGGTGTGCCGACCTTATAAGAACCCCCTTTTCTAAAGGTTGTTCATTTGAAAGCTATATATCATTTACAAATGAACATTTGACAGCCTGTTTCATTCTTGGTGAATAAACCTCGGTCAGAGAAGGGAAAACCATAACTTTTATCCAATAACAAGATGTAATTTGTATGAGGACTTCTTTAAATCCGAAGAACCTTGTCCCAAAACATTGAAGAGAGGGTCAGAATTTTGGGTGTTTGCTGCAAGGGAAACGAGATGTCAACCCTTGTTGGGTTATTTGATGCCAAAGACTTTTTGTTCTATTCATGCTTCATGGGAATTCAGTTTTTATACACAATTTTTAAAAATTCCTTTGTTCCTGTAGGAGTTATTTTTTTGTATTTGCCTGGGGGGGGTTCTGCCCGTTTTGTGTCGCTGGTTCCCGCTAGGCCTCGCGTATTTAAGCGGCTGATTTGAACTTCTCTTCCGCTTTGCCTGCTGCTCGACCTACGAGACACAATGAGGTAGTCTTATGACTACCCCTTTTTGGTGGGGCTTTTAGCCCCCTTACATTACTGTAAGTGATTTATACAGCATGGACTATTCTTTGTCTCATATCTGTACCTTCATATTATATGTGCTTTTATGTTTATCCTTTTACATGTAATTTATTTACTTATGTATGTATGTATTATGTACCCTTTATTTGTGCTGTTATATAAAATGTTTTACCCCTATCAAGCCTTGTCGGAGTTTGTATCTTCAAGTATTCCCATTGAACCATACATTCCTATTAAACCATACACATCTAAACATTGTTTAACGCCATTACAACAGAGCTTCTTTTTAAACGGTTGTAGTATTACGCCTTTAGCCGTTACTGTGAGTTTCACATTTTCACAATCATTCAGATGGACAGATGTTATGAACCTCAATGGGCCTATTGGATACTTAAACAGCATCCTCTCAAATGAGCAGTCAGTGACATGCGACATTCCACTTTGGCCCTTGCTTAGAAAACGGGCGGCTTGAGAGCCCTCTCCAATCAATCTGCTTTCTTTTTTAAACACTAGTACCTTATAATTAACACATCCCTATTGCTTTTATGGCACATCCTAACCATTTTTATCATATATGTGCTAGAAGGGGGTGGCTGAGGATCTTTATGTCCTTGTTCTGACGTTAAACTGCATCTAATTGTGAAGTTCAATTTCTGGAGATCTGGGCAGTGTGGAGTACCCCTTCATTGCCATTACTTCCAGGTCCACTCTGATCTGGAATGGTAGTACATTAAAGAATGTGTTTAAAAAACCGAGTTTTTTGAATACCCATCAAGAATGAATAAACAAAAAATATCCGGCATAAAATAATCCAACAATGATTGACATGCCGTAAACACCAACAAACCAAATAACCACAATCATTTAGATAGGCAGATATTATAAATAACCTATTCTATAGCTGAGATTTCTGTGTCTACTTCGACAGTGGAGTTATAATAATCCTTCCAGAAAGTGCTCTTGAGACAGTGTCTATGATATGCATGTTCTGTTATTCGATATTGAGGACTTTTTATTTACAAATATCGCAAACTATATTATATGAAAGAGATAAAAAATATCCACACTCTTGTTCTTTTTTAAAAATCGTGGATCAGTTGATAGGCAGTACCATGTCTAATCTGCAGAGAACAAACTATCTGTGTTACATAATTATTAGATTCCTAATATTTATGTACATTAGTGTAGAAAACAAGATGGCGTTTTAAGTGCAGCTGACGGCCTTGAAGATTGAGTGACAAGCTTGATCTCAGTCCTAACCCTATCTTCCGGGGATAGCCGTGAGGACCGGTAGAGAGGACCCTCTCTTCCGCTTTAGATAGTAAGTAAGTTTCAGACAGTTAGAAGGTAGCAGCGAGCTCGAAGGGATAAGTCGCGTTATACGCGCGGTTCTTCATCTGCGCAGATTGTCTGGCTGGGGATTTAAAAATAAAATAAGATCAAGTAAATCGAAGTCTTGTGTTTATTATCTAAAAACTAACAATGACACAGGGCTTCTGATCGAGAGAAATCCCCAATAGAAGACCAGACCCGAAGTCCCCAAGAAAGTCCAGACCTTAGAAGATTCCAGACCAAGACAAGATGTTATAAGATTCCAAAGACGGTCAGAAGAATAGAGTAAGTAAAGAAGTAATGAAGAGGGTATGCAACACCTGATCAATGATTAACTACCGGTTCGCCATACCATCTCTCGAGCTTACTGAATCTTCTGCAATCAGTAGTAGAGGTTGATGGGAGTCCTGCTCCCTCTTGGCACGTCATGTGTATCAGGTCACTTTCAAACTTCTCTATTCACTTCTACACACTTCTACGCGCTAGTGCAGTGTATCCGTATTGTGCTAAAAGCTCCTTTTGGCTCAGACATTCTCTCCAGCCAGAGAATTCAGGTCACTGCCAGAGAATTCAGGTCACTACTGATAGTGGAGCGGCCATATTTCCACTGTAAAAACAGCAAGGAAAATGGTACGATCAGACTCAAACTTCAATCACGTGATCACAAGAGTGCTAACATATGACACGTGCACAGAACAAAATGTGACAATAATAAAGATAAGGTATATATACATATTCTTGGCATCTTCCATCTGCTAAAGACGATGGCGTAGAGTCCAGAATATTTTTATCTGCATCTGCAGGAGTGATTGAGCAGGCCAATTTTTGAATGGCAGTCTCAGTTGCAGTGACTGCACCCAATCAGTGATGCTTGTTGGGGTTGCTGCTGACTCTCCTTCCTTCTGGCTCTCTTTTATGTGGCGTTCACTTTCTTCTCTGTTTCACTCCTTTTCGTACCTTGTTACACAAGAAGGCACCAGGCCGCTCGGTTTTCTGTACCAACTGTCCATGTGTTGTGTTGATGTGGCATGTCTTCATATCCTTCTTGCAGACGTCTATGAAGTGTTGGCGTGGTCTTCCTACCGATCGGGAGCCTTCTACTAATTTTCGCGCACTTTCCAATGATTGTTTACCATTCGTTTCCAAATAATCGGCCAGTTTCCATAGCCAATTGAGACATGGAGAATTCCTTCACGCAATTTGACTATGCTTTAATACCAGATTAATAGGCTTCAAGATCAGTATAAATTGGCTTTCCCATATTAATACAAACTTCTCGTATTAATATAAAAAGGAACTTCGTGTTCCTAAAATAACCCAAAAGTTCTTAAAATGTTTTCCCCGGTTTCCATCATACAGTATGAATTTCTGACCTCCGCCCCGTCAAGCAGGACCCCAGCACTGTACCCCTTCCCAGTAGATGTAACCTTTTGTTTTGAAGTAAGTAACAGCATCGTGTTCTAAAATAACCCAAAAGTTCTTAAAATGTTTTCCCCCGGTTTCCATCATACAGTATGAATTTCTGACCTCCGCCCGTCAAGCAGGACCCCAGCACTGTACCCCTTCCCAGTAAATGTAACCTTTTGTTTTGAAGTAAGTAACAGCAAAACTTACCACACTGATACATATCATTACATTAACAAATATCAATTGTTTTACTTACTGGGTTATAACCAAGTACAGTATATAATTTGGAGATAAGTACCAGAGTGAGACAACATTCACTTTAAAGCAGCTCCTTGTGGAGGTGCGAGGTGTAATGTCTACCATCTGAAATTCATACTGCGAGAGGAGTTCAAAATCTGGATGTGGCTATTTACATTTAACATAGCGCTAATGCCCTTAGGAAAGGTACTGATCAAACTATTTTTGCTCTTGGTAAATAATAGGGAAGACTATGCCCTTTTACCTTGGTTAGGGAACCAATCAAAATTTAAACCAGAGCAGCTATTTTATCGTATGTCAAAACTACTTTGAGAGCCCCTTCCCCTCTTCCCCGTCTTATCAATAAGAATAGAAATCTATAGAATATCAATTAATATTAGTAATATAAAAAAGAATATAAGAAAAGAATTCAAACAGTTCTGAAAATGTTATTTTTCTCCAGTTTCAATCATATAGATTGAATTAATGACCTTAACCTGTCAATCAGCCCCTCAGTTTTATATTCCTAGGTATCAGTATCTAGTTTTGAAGTCACACTGTTACTTATTACATTAACATTTATTTATTATTTATTATTTCACGTACTCGGTTATAAGAAAATTATCTATGTAATTAGGAGTGAATTACCAGTTTAACATTTCACGTTATTCATTTCTGAATTTTCTGTGATTTTCCTTATGTTCGAAGATTATTAAAATTCCTGATATGTTTAGTTCCACGCTAAAATAAAAAGAAGAAAGAAAAGAAAGTTGTTATTTATGAGTTCTTAAAAGAATAAGATTTTTTGATTGAAAAGAGAAGTGAATGCCTACAGTAGTTCGTGATGTCTGGAACGGATTAAACGTTCCTGTCGTTTTAACACAATCTACGTTTCCTTCTTTTACTTGCCTCTTAATTCTATTTGCAGCTATCTAACCTTTCTAACGATTTTTAAATCTATGCTACATAGTGTTGTGAACAAAAGAGATGAGACACACATAGGGAAAATAGAAATTGGCTAAATGTGTATCAAGATTTAACTTGTCTCCAATTATCAACTGTAAAGGTAATAGTTTCCTTCATTTTCAATGAGATTCAGCATAGGCCCTATGCTAAATTGTTGCATAGCGCCTTCCTCACTGGCACTAAATAATTATAATGTTGCATACCTCTTTCTTTAATTTTATTTCTTGGCCGTCTTTAGTATTCTGATCGTCTTTGGTATTTCTTCTATCATCTTGACTTGGTCTGGTCTCTTCTAAGGTCTGGACTTTCTCGGGGACTTCGGGTCTGGTTTTCTGTTAGGGATTCCTCCTTATCAGAAGCCCTGTGTCATTGTTAATTTTTAGATAATAAACACAAAACTTCGATTTACTTTTGATCTTATTTTATTGTTAAATCCCCACCAGACATCTGCTAACTAACATAGCGCGCGGATGCAGAGTGAGTCACAGTTCGGCAGTACATCTTCACTGCCTGACGTCCAACTGCAAACTGGTGACTCAAAAGGTCCCACGTGACTTCACGTATTTTGGTGGGCTTCTGTAATTTTCAATGGAAGGACCCGGCCATGGTATGAAAAGGTTCAGCCCTCAGAATTACAGGGGATTGACAATAATCTTATGCCACCGCATAGATTATGTAACAAAATCTCATCGAAAATGAGCTTAGCTCAGTCGGTAGAGCGTTGGGCTAGAAATCATCAAGGATCCTAGTTAGATATCGGCCCTCGCCAACTCAGCGTATGTGTACAGGGATCTGTGCGGTAAAGTAAGGAGCTGATGGTAGGTGTTTGGGCTCCACCTCAGACGCAAAAAAATCTCCTTGGTCTAGCGCTAGTGAAAAGGGGGTAGACTCCACTCGCTGATTGGCTGATACCGACTTTAGGCCACCCCGACGACTTTACTTTTTAATGTGGATGCGCGTTGTGTAATGGTTGCCATCCAAGAAAATGGACAAGGCAAGACGAGTTCAAATCCTGGACGAGACTATTTGCATTTCACATAGCGCTAACATCACTGGAAAAAGTATGAATCCAACTATTCTCCGTCCAGCAACAAGGAAATAGTAATGCAGACCGTGTACATTAACCTTGATTAGGCAACCAACCCAGGAGAAGAAAAACTGAATGCAAACCTGATAAACTCTGCTTAAGAAACTGACTTCGCGTCACACCCTGTGCGTGCAGATATATACTCTGAATTCAAAATTCCCTCCAGCTATGGGTTAAATAGTAGGGCAGACTGGGCCCTTCAGCCATGGGTAGGTAACCAGTCTAGGAGAGGGATAACTCTGAATTCAAAATTCCTGGGGTCGGTCGCTGATTGGGTTTGTGTCAACCCTTGATGCACTTATTCTTTCCTATCGACTGCGCCAAAAAGTGTGGAATGTCCAACACAAGCCTTCACCACTATAAACAAATCACTGTGTGGGTGTTCATTGTGTGTATGAACCCTCATACGTCGAAAATTGACGGGAGAGTCCATAATAATAATAATAATAATAATAATAATATATATATATATATATATATATATAAAAGAGAGAGAGAGAGAGAGAGAGAGAGAGAGATAAATAGATAGATAATGTAGTAATGATGATGAAGGCGCCTGGTGTAAGTCTTCGTCGTGGAAAATACATGGTGACCTCAGTTCAAATCCTGGACATCAGTTTGAAATATAAGCAGTTTGAAGCCAGGGTGCCATATCTATGCAAGCTTAGTAAATAACATTATTTAATTATATCGACTTACGGTCAAGTCACACTGAAAGCACTGATTTCTGCTAGACCAGCGAAGTTAAGTAACGATGATCATGTTCAATACTTAGTTAACCAATAACAAGTACTGTAAGCAGTCTGAAGCCTGTGTACTCTTACATAAGCAAATTTTTGTAAATAACATCCTATATTTATATCATCTAACTGAAAGCACCAGTACTCTCTAGATCACAGAGATTAAGCAGCAATAAGCTTGTTAAAATCGTAGATGGGTAACCGCTTAAGAAACAGCAGGTAGTGTAATCAAACATAAGACTGTATCTAAGCAATGCTTAGTCATCCAATTATGTCGACTTACGGTTAAATCATGCTAAAAATAACGGTTCTCTTTAGATCAATGAAGTTAAACAGCAATTAGCCAGTTCAATAGTTAGATGGGTGACCAATTAAATAACAGCAGGTATTTTAATCAACTGTGTACTATATCTAAGCAAGGCTAAGAAACTAACAAAAGAAACCACGTCTGACACAGGGTCAGGTCACGTTGAAAACATCACCTCATGCTATATCACCAAGGTTAAGCAGCAATGAGCCTGTTCAATGGTTAGATGGGTGACCACGTTAACAATAGAAGATAATGTAAGCAGCTGTGTACCATATCCAATAAAATTTTAGTAAATAACAAAAAAGAACACATTGAAAACACCACTTCGTGCCAAATTACTTAGGTTAAGCAGCAATCAGTCTGTTCAATAGTTAGATGGGTGACCACTTAAGCAAGAGAAGATAATAAAAGCAACTATGTTCCATATCCAAGCATAGCTTAATAAATAACAAAAAGAACACATTGAAAACACCACTTCGTGCCCAATCACCAACTTTAAGCAACAATAAGCCTTTTTAGTAAGATGGGTGACCACTTATGCAAATTAGTCTCTATAAGCAACTTGATGCCTGTGTAACAGATCCATGCAACGCTTAGTAAATAACTACATATAAATTTATTGCCTACGTTTCATATTGAAAGTTTTGAATTTGTGAATGAAACTTTAGACCAAAAGCGGAAGTCGATAGATTATTATTCAAGGTTTGCCAATAGCGGAATATGTACTTCCTGTTGAGTAGCTCAACCGAACAAATTAGACTTTCACTTAAAGACTGGGTCAAGGCTTTATTTTTTTTTTTATAAATAATGTGTTAATTTCGTTAGCAAATTCATTTATAGGATTTTTACAGAACTGTCATTCTATAAAGCAAGGATTTCCAACCTTTTTTCCATGCCCCAACTAATCACCTCTAAAATACTGATTTCTTACATATGGTAGTATGTTTAGCAGTCTCTCATGTCAATAACCTTCCTGGTGAGAGCTAATAGGTCGAAATGTACATTCAGGGATTGACATTTTCCCGGTTTGTTTAGCCTTACATTTGAACATATATGCCCGCGTAAATTCATTAAGTATTAACTAATTAATTTTCAAATTATGTATGACTTCAATTAAGCACATATCCTCCAAAAATTGTCGGCTTAAAGCCATATGAAAAATAAACTCATTTGTTTGTTTACTTAACCTCATACTGTCGTGTAGCAAGTGAATAAAAAGTGGAATATAAATAAGTTTCAAAGCAAACGAAGAATGTGGAAATGGCAAGCTAGTGTAACGGTTAGAGACTTCGCCTGTCAGCTTGACAGTCGAGGTTGCAAGTCACACACGGAGCAGTCTCCCATGTCTATTATAAGAGAGAGAAAACATCAATATGCCATCATATATATATATATATATATATATATATATATAATATACATTTTTATATATTTCAGAGAGAGAGAGAGAGAGAGAGAGAGAGAGAGAGAGAGAGAGAGAGAGATAGAGAGAGAGAGAGAGGGGGAAGAAATAATATATATATATATATACGAACACATGTAAACTAGCATGATAGATAGGTATACCATGATATATATATATATATATATATATATTTATATATATATGGGTGGAGAGAGAGAGAGAGAGAGAGAGAGAAGAGAGGAGGAGAAGAGAGAGAGAGAGAGTAGATAGGTGAATGTATAAATATCAAAACGTGAAAATAGCTAGTTTGATGGATAGATAGATAGGAACAGACTGGATTCGATAGATAGATAGATATACCTAAATTGGATGAGAGAGAGAGAGAGAGAAAAGAGAGAAAGAGAAAGAGAGAGATAGATAAAGAGAGAGAGAGAGAGAGAGAGAGAGAGAGAGAGAGAGAGAGAGAGAGAGAGAGAGAGATGAACATATAGAAATGTTTACTGATTAATTCATTGATTCTAAACGTACATTACAATCCATCTGAAAGGAAACATGGGATATCAATTTTAAGAACACTGTCGTATCACACAGAATCTTGTGCAGAATATCCGGTTTTTGTGCATAAGAAAAGGAAGCATTAATTAATCAACAGCATAATGAAACAAGACTATTATTGTGAAATATTAAATGCCAATGTGAAAGTTTTCCTCAGTAATCTGACACTCATAGATTTTGATTAGATGCAGCATAAACCCAGATGTATACGGCGCCCAGAGAGGCTGATAAGTGGTTAGAGCTTAATGTGTGTCTTCTTTATTTTTATGTTTAACTAACAGGGCTAACCGGGATTAACCTGGATTTAAAAAACTCCTATGTATATTTAGACATTGATTCATAAAAATTAGTTTTCTATAAGTTTTTAATTTAATTTTCAATTTAATTTTAATTCTCTATATATTCTTGTTCTTTGAGTTGCTAGTTTATATATATATATATATATATATATATATAATATATACATATATATATACATATACATACACACACACACACACACACACATATATTATATATATATATATATATATATATATATATATATATAAAAATTTTTATATATATATAGAAATATATAGAAAAAATGTTCTCGATTTGTTTAGCTTACATTTGAATAGGTATGCCCGCATAATTAATTAATTATTAATTAATAACTTTCAAAATTAGGTACGACTTCAATTAAGCACATATTCTCCCATATATATATATATATATATATATATTATATATATATATATATATATACATTTAATTATAGTTTACAATACATTTAAGAGTTCGTTTTACCAATGATTTCGGAGCTTCACCTTTAGGTGATTGATCGTCATCAGAAACGTTTCTGATGACGACCAATCAATCACCCAAAGGTGAGGCTCCAAAACCATTGGTAAAACGGACTCTTAAATGTATTGTAAACTATAATTAAATAAATACAGCTCTTACAGAAGTAATTGAGCACTTTATTATCATTTCTCCAATGCTAACAAGGAATTAAATATTATATATATATATAATATATATATATATATATATATATATATATCCCGGTTAGATGTAGCTGTTAAAAAAGTCGAGCCGCACTGATGAGACATAAACGTCGAAAGACGTGTCTGTGGATGACTGATATATATATATATATATATATATATATATATATATATATATATATATATATAAGGTAAAATGGGATATGAATCCGACAATATGTGTAGAAAGTTTTGTAGAAAAACAACAGGATGTTTAAAGTTTTGCTGACAGAATTCTGTTTCAACCATATGCGGTCTTTATCAAAGCAACATTTTAAACGGAAAAACGAAATAAATTCCAGTACTGATCGAGAGCGTTCTGTGCCTCGTGATTAATGATATATTTATTTGGTTTTTCCGTTTACAATGTTGCTTTGATAAAGACCGCATATGGTTGAAAGAGATTTTTGTCAGCAAAACTTTAAACATCTTGTTTTTTCTACAAAATTTTCTACACACACACACACACACACACACACACACACACACACACACACACATATATATATATAAGGAATGAAAGAACAAAACTCAGACAAAAATGTGCAGTATATTTCGCTGGAACGTTAAATTCCGCTTCTTCAGCCTTTATTGAATCATTAGGATCATACAAGTGTTTTATAGAAGGTGGAAGTAGGTAGGTGAGAAATTTTTGTGGTGAGGGAAAGATTTGATTGGTTATAGGAGACATCAACAGGAGAGGATGGGTTGGTTGAGGGTGGGAAAGAGGAAGGATAAAAGTATATATATATATATATATATATATATATATATATATATATATATACTTATTATTATTGCATGCTACGTTAGAAAACGATATAAATCAAGATGTGCTCAAAATAAAGAATATTTCTAAGGTTCTGAACTTCAAGAAACGTTTACTGTTCGATATGTTGAGTCCTTGAACATTTTCCTAGAAAACAAATCCGTTCCATCTTTCCCGGGAAGATGAAAGGTATGGGAGAATATATATCTTTAACTGTCTGCGTGTTGTACGTTAGATTCGTGGAAAAAGAATTAATGTTATGACTCGCGTGTCGTTTTGAAGGCATCTCACTTCCTGTGGCCGCCATCAGCCTCTGTGAAAATTTTCTAATAAATAGACCACTTCCGCTTCACGCCATCACGTGACGCATGTCTCTGCTTTCTTTCTTTATCTTCTTTCTTTTCTTTTTTCTTTTTTCTTTTCTTTTCTTTTTTTTTCTTTTTATACGGGGCCTTTAATGTCGGAAATGTGTCGTTTGACAAACAAGCATAAAGAAACGTTGGGACCAATCGAGGAAATTCACATGACAAACGCACGGACATTTTGGGGTTTTGGGATTGGATTGTGGTAGAAAGAGGGTCGGGGGGTGGGGGAAGTTGGTGACGAAGTGTTTGGCTTTTGATGTTATGGGTCTTGGCTTCTATAGCAACTGTACAGGTTCTCAACGAATCATAGCGTGCCCATTCAAAATGCCGATGAAGAGAATTGAAAAGGGGAGAAAATGTATTGCAAAGCTCGTAGTAGAATAAACAAGGCAGAGAAAGAAGAAAGAGAAACAAAGTTCAAGAACAATCAAAGAAGAAAGAATCAATGGAATACAAATCAATTAAGAAAGAATGGACAAAAACATGTGTAGCATCGAACAAAGAATCTGTGACTAGAAAAATCTGACTGCATCATTTTCTATAAAACAAGAACTCCTTAAAATAAAAAGGGTTAAAAATCCTATTGAATTAACAACAACAACATGCAATAAAAGGTGTTCCTTTCCAAATAGCTCCCAGCTGGGGTGCTTATTGGTTACTTGGTCCCTTATTTCTAGTGAAAAGACTTTTAAATATCAACAATTTTTTTAATTACTTTAAGTTCATTGAAATTTTCGCAGTATTTAATGAAGTTCCAAATCCCTTATTAGGGCAAAATGCGCTAGATGACAAGTTATTGTTTCTTTGTATTATTTGTATTATTTGGACTATTGTCCATATCTCTATTGTTATCTGTTCTACGTTTTGGCCGATGTGATCTCCGACCTTCTTCCATTGTTTCTTATCGGACTTTGGAACCTTCTCGAAGTCGGAAACCTTCTCTTCGAACTCGGGAACTTTCTTGTTTTTTATTAATCAACACTAAGTCTGGTCTCCTTGTAGGCATTAGGTGTTTGTATCTCAAAATCCCAAATAATTTTCTTGGACGAATTATGCTTTGTGCATATATCATTTGTTAGTATGGTCAAAATTTGCATAATTCCCAGAGAATCACCTTTCCTACCCAGTCGTGCTTAGTCTTGTACTCGTTTTGTGCTAGTTTGTTGTTTTCGCTTATCATGAGATTAACCTCGGTCTCCAGACATCTGGCTATTCTTTTAGGTCTTATCTATTTTTGCTTTCATATAATTACGCATTCTGGCATTATTTCGTGCTGCTATTATAAGATATTCAGTACATATCTTGAGGTTTATTTTTCTTAGCCACGGCCAGGTCTTCTCGTGTGCAATATCGCCAGTTTGTCACTTGTCGTATCAATTATTATTATTATCATGAGTTTTTCACATCAGCGTTATCTGATGGTATTTCACTGGAGTCTGAATGACAACAAGTCTCTTCAGGTCTCCAGGACTCTTCTGGGTATTCATGCAGTTTACAGCAATGCAGTATTCTGGATGGTCTCAATTCTTCCTCTGATTTCCAGATTTTCCAGTCTTTTTTCCAAGTTTATTGGGACCTTTCCAAGTACACCAACTACAATTGGTATCACTTTTACTTTCATATTCCACAGCTTTTTAGTTCTCTGCCAAGGTCCAGGTATTTGTCCATCTTTTCGTTTTCCTTCATCTTCACCTTGTGATCTGCTGGAACTGTAAAATCCACCAGCTGACAAGTTATTTTTTTGTTTATTATTATTATTATTATTATTATTATTATTATTATTATTATTACTCCTTTTGAGTTTTTCACATCAGCGTTAGCTGATGGTATTTCACTGGAGTCTGAGTGACAACAAGTCTCCTCACGTCTCCAGGAATCATCTGAGTATTCTAGCCGATTTCAGCAGTCTGGATGGTCTCTATTCTTCCTCTGATTTCTAGATCCTCCAGTCTTTTTTCCAAGTTTATTATTATTATTATTATTATTATTATTATTATTATTATTATTATTATTATATGTTAGGTTTTTAGACAGGTTTTAACTGGGAGATTTTCCCTTTAGACGAAACAATTGCAGAATATTTTTATTGTTCCCATAAAGGAATACAATAAACAAATGATACCTGTTTACTATAATTGTGAACATTATACAATCAAAAAGAATATCCTTATGTATTATGTATAACCAAAGACTACAGCATTGAAACATTGAAACCAAAATTTTAACGGCTCTATAAATGAAATTGTATAAATATATGTAACAAATATACTCATTTTTGACTGCTATATATAAGTACTAGCAGCGGCTACTCGGCGTCGCCTGAGTAGTGGTGGATTTTTTTAAGTTAGTCCCGCAGATCCATTATTACTGAATCGTGAGTTGAATCCACGTGGGATTCCCCATTTTAATCTAATTTAATATTTTTAAAAAATAGACCTTGCATTAATCCAGCTACTCTGAAATTAAATGTTAATGTCTACTATCTAAAATATTGAATTTAAAAAAAAAATCCATGATGTTATAATTTAAATTTTATTTTTTAATTATCTTCACGAATATAAATCAAACCTCTATTATCTTTGCTCAAAAACCAAGCTCTGATGATATTTAATGTGTATATATATATTTACTTTGTCGTTAATTGTTTTATTTTCGAAGTTTCCCCGGGACATACAGATTCACACAACTGCCCTTTATATATGTATAGAAGGCGTGATAAATAGTAGTTTTACATTTGAAGAATTGGGAGGATTAAAAATCTGCCCTTTATATATGTATAGATTTTTCTCAATCTTGTGAAGGAGGTTCGTAAACCTAAAACCCAAGGGCCAATAGTTTTTCCTTAATGCGCATCAGTGCGTCCCACACCCAAATTTCTCCTTTTGATGTTGACTGAGCAGCAGTATCACCATAACAGCAGATGGAATTCATTGATCACCTGTTTTCTGAAAGTTAGAAGTCAAGTTTCCTTGATTTCCACATCCACGATATCTAGAAGAACTACGAACATCTATCTTTGCGATTCTTAAATATTTTCCTTCACAACCAAAAAGTACTGAACATTTTTGGCAAAATATCCGGTTGTGAACATTTGTCCACCAACTTGTAATACGCTGCTGCCTTTGCAACTGTCAAATCATCGCTTGTCTGATGTGCTCCTTCTGTCAACCTCTTCATTTAACCCTAATATTACATATTACTAAAGTGAAATAGATGGAAAAATTTAAATATATATAAAAGCAATTGGTAATTTGCTTGAAGCATTGTTAAGTATGTTATAATATATTAATAATTTGAAGGCCAATACAATGCGTATGAAAAATAAAAACAAAAAGATGTTATTTTTGTCTTATCGATTTCGAAGTATAAACTTCATCATCAGAGTTTCGTATCAGAAATGGACGTATTTATGTTTTTCTTTGTGTGGTTATAATTTCTCTTCTTATTTCTTTTTCCTCTCCTTTTTTTTCTCTCTTTCTTCTTCTCCTCCTTTATGAATGAAATGGGCGAATAACTGTAATTTCTTATTTTTCTCTTTTTTTTAAATGTTTGTTGAGAACAAATGTATATAATATTGTCTGTTTGTCATCCGGTCAATGTTCCAAGTTTGTTGCCATGTCAAAATTCAAAATAAAAAGATAAAAACCGTCAATAGAAAAATTTATATACCTAGCCTTTGTTTCGCTTTCTTTTTTCTTTTCTTTTTCTTTTCTTTTTTTTTGGGGGGGGGTATTTGTTTGGTGTTTTTTCTAAAAATATATATATGTATTTTACCCAAAGTGTTGACGCCTGGTAATGTCGCAAGTAAGGAACATCCAGCGAGGATCGAACTCGCTATTCAGTAGTAATGGATCTGCGAGACTAGCTTACTAAAAATGATGTAGTAAAATGTAATAAAACTAAAATGGTGAAAACTTGACATGTACGATGGACATATGAAATCATAAATATGAAATAAGTCAGAGATATTTAAAGTTTAAACTTTTGTAAACGATCGGAACATTCGTTTAGAAAAAAATTTGTTTTGGATTCAGCGAGTAGTAAAGATCAAATGATATTGCAAGATAAATTAGATGTCTCACTAAAAGATTATGATTGTTATCTTGTGAATAATCTATTTTTCTGAAATCTTGGGAAACCCTGCTGTAATGTCTGGTTTGATAATTCATAATAATATCCTTTTATGATTGTTTAATATTCTTAAAAATGATAAAAATCTAGTGTCTTTGGCTGGTTGGTTGGTTGGTTGGTTGGTTGGAGTTTATGGCATGTCAAGCCTTGTTGGGTTATTTTATGAAAATAATTTGGTTATTCATTCTTGTTGGGTATTCATGTTTTTGTTCTGACTCAATTTTTCAAACACATTTTTAATACTCATGTTTTATCTATTTAACCCATAGATGGGACTCTATCATGTACTACCACTTCGGGTCAGGGTGGACTTGGGAGTAATGACAATAAAGGGATAATCCACATACCCGAGAGTTCCAGAATTAGAACTTCACCACTAAGTACAGTTTAACCTCATATCCAGGACGCTAAGACCCTAAGCCACCACTTTCTATCACTTGAACGTGATTCCCTAACCTCTGGGCATAAAATAACACCAGATGGTTACATATGCCGTTAGATTCATGTCGGTTTAGCTCAGTCGGCAGAGCGTCCAACTAGGAACCACAAAGTTCCGGGTTCGGTATCGGCCCTCGCCAACTCAGCATATGAGTAGCACATGAATTTGTAAAGTTGATGGTAGGTGTGGTGCTCCATCCCAGACATCAAAACAATCCCCTTCGTCTATTGGCTGTGAAAAGGGGATAGACTCCGTCGGTGTCTGGATGATACTGACTTTAGGCCACCCCGACGACTTTACTTACTTCACTTATGAGTGATAATATTTAGATTATGAGGGCACCCAGTGAGTAACTAAATCATTGGG
>CM042150.1:108386020-108396020 GCA_023376005.1 Doryteuthis pealeii | reverse complement strand
GACCACACACAGAGTACAAACTCATCAATCACCCACAGTCCAGCCAAAAACACGCGGCATTCGTCACAAGATCACTACTACTATTCACGGTCAGTCAAAGGTACGTAGCAGTCCCGAAAATTTACCCGGCTAAATAAATGAAACTCAAAACAAACCACAGAGTCTTCAGATATTTATTCCTCAACTAACATATTACGCTAACAATATTAGCATAATAAGTACGTTAAGGCTTCACACCTAAGCCCAAACTCCGGTATAATTATCTCCTACAACGGATACAAATACTAACATTCACCCCCCCCCCAAAAAAAAAATATATATATATTGTATACCATGTATATGTGCTTTCAAGCTTTTGTTGCTCATTGTCGACGATGCACCTTTTGATCATAGAAAACATCTTAATCATTGTTGATCATAGAAAACGTCATACTTTTAAGATGGTCGTACCCACATCTTTGACAGAGTAGAATCTAAGAACAAAGGATTTCGATATAATCTTTGGAACATAGTGATAACAACATGAAAACCAAATATAGTTCTTTGTTATGATAAATGTTTCCAATAGGATCGATGCTGTTGTTTTTATTTGCGTTCCAAACACGAGATATCATTCTGCCAGAAGGTAGACGTAATTGTAAACAATTACAATTTGTTCAAACGGTTACATACTACCTCTGGTAAAATAATGGAATTGGTATATTTAGATGATACTCATGTATTTTTTGTTATTTTGTTTAGCAGTAAATAACCTAATAACAGATAAGAGGCAAAACATTTTTTTTTATTAATAGTTGGAAATTATGTTTTCATAAAATATACCTTAAATAAACTACATTGAATTATCTAAATTACTGGTATAATTTTATTTCAAGTCTCGTGGATTGTTTGGTTGGATTATACGGCATGATAACCGTTGGCGTATTTCATGCCGAAGATATATTTGTTTCATTCATTCTCAGTTGGGAATTCATATATTAGATTTTTAACTCATTTTTAAGTTCTTTTTTTAACGATTTTTTTATTTAATTTTTTATCAGAACTATTTATCTAATAGATGGGTCCCTAAAAGGTATTAAAACTCTGGTAAGTGGATGTGGGAGTAAGGACAATAAGGAATTCCACTCTCCACACAGCATCAGACCTGGAACCCACCACTTTAGCTTCATATCCATTAAGACCCTCAGCCACCACCTTCTAGCACGTATATTATAAATGGATTCTGGTTTATCATAAGAACGCCCATCTAGCCCAAGTAAGGGCTAAAGTGGTGTGTTACATATCATGGATTGCCCAGCCAACAAGATTCCGTACATAAGCACCATGAGTTGCAACCCACATCCTACAGCTGACCATTTGGGGATCTTATCCCTCTGCGGATGTACAGTCGGGGTATTCTACAGCTCCAGCCGACAAGACTAAGATAAATAGTAGGGAAGACTGGGCTCTTTAACCCTGGTATAGCAACAGGCCTAGGAGAAGGAAAACTGCTTCAGCCGACAGGTCGGAAGCCATGTTGAGAAAATATTATGGATTAACGTGATATTCAGGAAAAAATTCTGGAATTCATTGACAAGATTAAAAAGAAATTAGTTACCCTTCCTAAGCTTTTATGACAGCGGTAATTCCTTCAGGCATGATTTCACTAATTCAAAAGCTGTCTTGTCGGTTGAAGATTTAAATTAGACCGATTCCACCCCTGCACAGAGTAAGACTGCACCTCTGCAAAGTAAAATCCTCCGAATGGGGTCAACTTTTGGCCGTGATGCTTAAGGATGGAATCTTGGTGGTGTAGCAGTCTAGGACATGTAACACTCTCTTTGGTCCTTACTTAGGCAAGACGGGATGCCAGAAAGGCCCCCTAGCACCTTTATGATTGTCCCAACGCTATTGCTCTCATCACAAACCCTAACTCTTTTCATCATATCTATACAAGGCGCGTGGTATAATTGTTAAAAGCATGGGAAATGGTTCAAATACTTGACGTGGTAATTGCATTTCACTTAGCGCTAATACCCTTGTGAAAGGTATGAATCCTATTCTCCTTCCAGCTACGGATAAATAGTAATGCAGACTGGACTTTTTAAACTTTGTTAGGCAACTAGTATAGGAGAAGGAAAACAAGAAATTGACCTTGTGTCACATCCTGCTCGTGCGGAGGGGTTGGTAAATATATATATGTACAAGGTGGTGGCTGAGGGTCTTATTCTTCTGGGTTAAATGTTAAACTGTATCTAATGGTGAAGTTCGAATTTTGTAGCTCTGGAGTAGTAGTATTTATTAGGGTCCCATCTAAGGATTAAATAGAAAAAAATGAGTATTAAAAATTTGTTTTAATAAATGGTTTGAAAAAGATTTGAATACTATCAAGAATGAATAAAACAAAATGTCTTCGCCATAAAATAACCCAACAAGATTGACATGCCATAAAAACCAACCAACCAACCAACCAAACATCTAATTTGTTATGACCTGTTTAAGAGTCAATAAATAATCACTCAACACGGAGATAAAATGTAAAGAACAGATGTATTCAGCAATATATCAATGTACAAAGGAGGAGGGTTTCCTTGTTACAGCGTACATGAAGAACATGTATCTGCTACTTTCACTTGAGTAGTCTTTGCTCTGTTAAATATACCCTTTGGGTAGTCCAAAGTTCGTGTCAAGGTGAGTCCCCTACAACATAATTTAAACCAATATTCTTCATCAAAGTCCTACATTAATGAATATCAGTTTATAAATAGTTGATTGATAGAGCCTTCTCATTTTTTTTTTACATTTTCAGCATGAATTTTCACTTGGATTTATATCCGGACTGTTCGCTAGCCATATTGATTCTGCATCTCATCTGTTATTAATTTATTTCCTGTTAAATAATCTAAGGTGAACATCCTCTAAGTGTGTTGCTTCCATAATCTTTGCCCGGGTTAATATTTTTTATTTCTTCTTTTTAATATTTTTAAATTTTATATTGGACTATCAAGTGACTTATGTGAATGAAATTTGGTAAGTAGATAAGCTCTTATCAGGTCAAAAAACTGAGCGAGTATCGTTGTTGTACGCCCAGGGGAAATTGTTTGAATAGTTTAAGATGGTAATGAATAATGTGACAGCGAGATATTTGTCAATATAGTAAGATTTAAAACCATAGAATTGTATGAAAACCAACAAACAAACAAACAAATAATAATAATAATAATAATAATAATAATAATAATAATAATAATAATAATAATAATAACCCTATCCCAGCCAGGAGACCAGACCTAGTGTGATTAACAAAAAAAAAAAGAAAGAAAAGAGAACAGTCAACTGGTGGACTTTACGCTCCCAGCAGATCACAGGGTGAAGCTGAAGAAAAATGAAAAGATGTATAAATAACTGGACCTTGCTAGAGAACTAAAAACGCTATGGAATATGAAAGTTCATATAGTTCAAAGCAGCTACTGTAAGAAACCTGATTCCTTTGTTTATAAAAAATGAATTGCTTCGACATTAAATGGCCCGAAAAGGTTTCATCATCATCATCATCATCATCATCATCATTTCACGCAAGCAGCACGGATATCCATGACAATCTCTCGCCAACCTCCCCTATCATTCATTGCCCTAGGCAAGTCTTCTGCACAGCAACCAGCATCCTCACATAGTTGTTCAATGTAGGTCCTTGGTGGGCGGCCCACAATAGCATGTCGATGTGTAGGCTTCTACATGAGAACGTCGCTTATGAGCTCGCCCTTGCTTCTCCAGCCGTGTCCTGCATGCCTAGTCTTCTCGCTCGGATGGTTTGTGAGATGGGAGACAGGTGTCCATACAGATGCTTCCTTGTGGGGTGCTGTTTCCACGACTTGTTCAAGACTGTAAAACAACCAATTCTCTTATGCGTAACGATGTTTCGAAATGCCATGTCAACATTTGACTAATATTGTAGTATGAAATTTACGTGCGCGAAAATTCTATAGTTTTATCCTGGGGGCCAACGTCTTTAATGAAAAAGCCCGCGCTTACGAAAATGATTTAGCGGTGAACTTTTCGAGTGTCTGTGGTTTATATTCTATATCATTCTCGTTTCTAACTTCAGCGGAATATATTAACTACATAGATGGATCCAGTTAAGTATACATATATATATATATATATATATATATATATATATATATATATCAATATATATATATATATTAAGTATATATAATATACATATATATATATCAATATATATATATATATATATATATATATATATATATATATATATATAATATTGTAATATGATATAATATGATATGATATATGTGTATGTATATGTAATCACTTCCATACAGCTCTCTGTTTATGAGATGAGTTTCCCAGTAAGTAGATGATTCCGATCTGAGTTACATTAATCAAGGGAAGGAAATGATTGTTTGTTATTACCTGATAATATCTGAATACGCATCGAGAAGATGTGTCGAAACACGACCCGTACACACATATTTACACCAAACCTGAATACAATGTATGCACGTGCCGCTGTCTGTTGTGTACGGTCTCGAAAAGGGACTGTTTGTGAGTGTATATACATATATATATACATATATTTGTGTGTGTATCTATGTATATGTACGTCGGTTGAAATCAACTGAGAAAGAGGAGATAGATGATGGGATTGGAGGGATGTTAGTGAAGGAGGAGGTTGATACTGGATGTGCGTGGGGAGGAGGTGGGTGGAAAGTCGTGGCGCGCTTTTTGGATAAATTTGTGTCCGTTCGGATTATTTGCGGCCGATGTGAATTGATATTAATAGCCCCGGCGAGTGTGGCCAGGGATGGGTGCGGTGTTAGGTCGGGGGCTCTCGTGCGCGGCAACCAGTTAATCGGGGTTCAATATTACCGAACTAACGGCTAATGTGGTGATAATGGACGTTGCTAGATGTTGATAAGAAGTGAAAATGAGTAGAAGGAATCAAAGAGGATGAGCCCTGAAGAATAAAATGAAGAAGATGATTGAAATTAAAGAAAAGACGAGGAAAAAGGGAAATGAAAGAAGGAAAGAAAAAAGAACGAGAAGATTAGCCAAAAGAAATAAATACAATGTCAACATATATATATATATATATATATATATATTATAATATATATATATATATAATGTGATAGTCACTGTTTTTATTAAATGCATTCATGTAAAATAAGATTAGTCAAATTATGATCTCATGTTCGATAAAACTATTCTAAGATCATATAGGATGTATTGAACATTAAGCACCTGTAATGGATTATACTTCTTTATTTACACCATCAGCAGTAGCATTGCCGTCGGCAGCAGCAGCTTCGGTAGCAGCAGCAACATGAAACAACAACAACAACAATAATAATAATATAATAATAATAATAATAATATTTGATCATGCACAAGGCTCTTCACCCTAGAGACGATAGAGATAGATTATATGTGTCAAGAAAGAAAGGGGGAAGAGGTCTTGCCAACATAGAGAACTGCGTAGAAACCACAATCCAACAACTTGAGCATTACACAGGAAAGAGCAAAGACAATTTACTCATGGCGGCCAACAATAGTAGAAGTGACAGATATAAAAACAACAAAGACTAGAAAACAAAAATGTGAAGAAAAACAATTATATGGACACTTCAAACGACAAATCGAAGAAATTGCACATGGAAAGACTTGGACATGGTTAAGAAAATGAAACCTCAAAAGAAAAACAGAATCATTAATAATTGCTGCACAAAATAATGCCATAAGGACAAACTATATCAAAGCGAAAATTGATAGGACCCAACAAAATAGTAAATGTAGACTTTGTGGGAATATAGATGAGACTGTAAACCATATACTCTGCGAATGTAGCAAACTAGCACAGCGAGAATACAAAACTAGACACGACTGGGTTGGGAAGGTGATCCGCTGTAAATGTAATTTTGACCACACAACAAAATGGTATATGCATAAACCAGAATCTGTTCTTGAGAACGGAACGCATAAAATTCTCTGGGACTTTGAAATAAAAACGGATCACCTTATCCCAGCAAGAAGACCAGACCCAGTGTTGATAAACAAAAAAGAAAGAACTTGTCAACTGGTGGATTTTGCAGTGCCAGCAGATCACAGGGTGAAGCTAAGGGAAAATGAAAAATAGACAAATATCTGGACCTTGCCAGAGAACTAAAAAAGTTATGGAATGTGAAAGTGAAAGTTATACCAATTGTGCTTGGTGCACTTGGAACAGTCCCAAAAGGATTAGAAAAGGGTTTAGAAAGTTTGGATATCAGTGGAAGGATTGAAACCATTCAGAACACTGCACTGCTGCAATCTGCCAGAATACTCAGAAGAGTCCTGGAGACCTGAGGAGACTTGCTGTCACTCAGAATCCAGCGAAAGAAAGGCGTAAATAATATAATTATTAATAATAATAACAATGATAATAATAATAGTCTCCAGGTCTATTCTGAGTATTCGGCTTGAATACTCAGAAGAGTCCTCGAGATCTGAGGAGACTTGCTCTTACTCAACCTCCAGTGAACCACCGGCTACGCCAGCAGGTCATGATGACATACATGGATTCTGGTTCAAAAGATTTACTTCTATCCACGAAAGAATGGCCCGGCAACTGAACAGATGTCTACAAGAAACAGAAGTACCCGAATGGATGACAAAAGGAATAACTACCCTAATCCAGAAAGACCCACAAAAAGGAAATCCCCAGCAATTATAGACCAATAACTTGTCTATCCAGGAAGTGGAAAATATTGATTGCTGTTATAAAAGAAGAAATTACTTTTCACTCAATTGGCGGAAACTATTCCCAGAAGAACAGAAAGGATGCCGCAATGGAAAAAGAGGAACACTAGCGAATGAGATGCATAAAATTTGGATCACCTAGTCCAGAAGACTAGACATAGTGTGTGGGAATTGAAAAATAAATATGAATAATACCAACTAAAAAATATAATAAATAAAATAAAATAAAATAGAAAGACACAAAATGAAATAAATACAAAAAAGAACAATCTACTAGAAGGTATCAGACAGGAAGAACCATCTGAACATGCGCAGAATCAATCAGGGGCTTCCTGGTGCCCAAAAGAGACCTCGGCCATTCCGACGATAGCTGTTACTGGTGAAATACGCAATTACTGGCAGCGAAAAGAAAGTTCCTTTCAAGGAAATAGTTGTGAAACTAAACAAAGATTGAACCTTAAAAGTATCCCTTGTCTTTTGTCTCTTTTCTCTTCCTTAATTCTTTTTCAGCATAACAACCCACAAAAAAAGAAGAATTGTATGGGCCTGGTTAGCTCAGTCGGTAGAGCGTTCGGCTAGAAACCACAAGGTTCCTAGTTCGATACCGGTCCTCGCTAACTCAGCGTATGAGTAGCCCAGGGATCTGTGCGGTAAAGTAAGGAGCTGACGGTAGGTGTGGCGCTCCACCTCGGATGCTAAAATAATCTCCTTGGTCTAGCGTAAGTGAAAAGGGGATAGATTCCTTCGATGATTGGCTGATACCAACTTTAGGCCGCCCCGACGATTTTACGTGTATGGTGGTTAAAGAAGAAACTAGTAACAACTCACCATAATCAGGCTAACAATATTTAACCAAGTTAACCAAAAGCAACAAATTTATGAAGACAATCTTCACGCATTGAAACCATAGCTCGTCCGTTTGTTGCATACCCTCTTCTTTACTTCTTTACTTACTTCTTTCTTACTCTATTCTTCTGACCGTCTTTGGAATCTTATAACATCTTGTCTTGATCTGGAATCTTCTAAGGTCTGGACTTTCTTGGGGACTTCGGGTCTGGTATTCTATTGGGGATTTCTCTTTATCAGAAGCCCTGTGTCATTGTTAGTTTTTAGAGGTAATAATACAAGAAACAAAATAACACAAGAAATAACACAAGAAATAACACAAGACTCCGATTTGCTTTGATCTTACTTTATTTTTAAATCCCCAACCAGACAATCTGCGCAGATGAGGGACCGCGCGTATAACGCGACTTACCCCTTCGAGCTCGCTGCTACCTTCTAATTGACTGAAACTTACTTACTATCTAAACCGGAAGATAGGGTCCTCTCTACCGGTTCTCACGGCTATCCCCGGAAGGTAGATTGAGGACTGAGGTCAACGCTGTCACTCATTCCTCAAAGCTATCAGCTGCACTTAAAACGCTATCTTGTTTCTACACTATTGCACATAAATATTAGGTATCTAATAATTATGTAACATGTTACACTGGCCTCAAATCCTTGTTTGAAGGGCAGGTTTCGAAAAGAGGTGTTTACTCATACGTTTGTATTAGATTTGATGCGTGATCTTAGATGTAATTTGAGAGCCACATATGGCACTCAAACGTGTTATAAATATAAAACTTTTCTCTGTTCAAGGCAAATTAATGCTATATATTCACATTTTTTTACAAGATTTTACCCTATATTTTACATACAGTTTTAGAGACACATATGACCCTCAGGAGTGTCTTAGGAAATTCTTAACCCCGTCACTAAGGTAAATTAAAACTATTTATTCACACGTTTTCGCAAGAATTTACCCTATATTTTAGATGTGGTTTGAGAGCCATATATGGCCCCCAGACGTGTCATGAGAAACTCTTAAACCTTTCACTGTCAACGAGAGATTAAAATTATCTGATCTTACGTTTTCAGAAGATTTTATCCTATATTTCAGATGCGGTTTAAGAGACGTTTATGGCACTCAGATGTGTCAAAAGAAACCCTTAGACCTTTTACTGTTCAAAAGAAATTAGAGGTATCTACTCACACGTTTTTATAAGATTTCATCCATTTTTTAGATGTGGTTTGAGAGTCGCATATGACCCTCAAAACGTGTCATAGTGAACTCGTAACCCTTTTTTACAGTTCAATGCAAATTAGAGCCTTAAAACATTCCTGGAAAGTCAGTTCCAAAATAATAAAGAATTTACTGTCAATAAGATTTTATTTTTGCTTTATTTTACTTTTTCTAAATTATTTTTTTCTGTCTTCTGTCTTTCCGTATAAAGCACATTTTTTTTTCATGGCGGATCGCCTGATGACCATTCTTCTTATTCGCTAAAGATTTCCCGCCGTTGTTAAAGGGAATTTTTATCTCTATTTTCTTTTTCAATATCCTCCTGTGTTGGCTTATACAATACTTGCTGATTAGTCCAAGATCCAGCCATTACTCTCAGGACGAACAGTGGAAAAAAACGTAGTGAAAATAGTTGTGTAAAAGCGTGTGTCCCTCTTTAATTTATGTGTAAGTCTGAACGGGTTGATAACCTCTATATAGGGCAGACGCTTTTACAATTTGAAGAAAAATACTAAGATCCGAAAGGATCTCGCTTGAGAAGAAATTAAAATAAAAGATACTCTTTTCTCGACTTCTCTACTTAAGGATTAAATGTGGTTTATAAGAAATCTGGGTTGGTAACGACGTTCTTGTCATGGGTTACGTATATATATATATATATATATATATATATATATATAATAACAGTATACACAAGAATAACCTACTCGAGTTTTCCATAAGGATCTTCAGGGTTAAATCCACCGAATTAATCAAGATATTGATTAATTACAGCCGATTGCAGACGTGTATTTTGTGGCATTTTGCCACAAAATACACGCGTGTATCCTGATTAATTCGGCGGATTTAACCCTGAATATCCTTTTGGAGAAACTCAAGGAGGTTATTCCTGTCTATACCATTATAATAAATTTGCTCTACTCACGTATTGAGCACTTTATATTTATTATATTGCTGTCTTATCATTGTGAAGCTTGCATCAACTAAACATTGTGACTAATTTCACCGGTAAGTTAGCTTTTTCATGTAAAATCATATATATATATATATATATATATATATATATATATATATATATATATATATATATATATTGGCCTAGAGCGTTGGCCTACGAATCGCAATCTTCCTGTTTCAATACCTGTCCCTGCCAACTCAGTGCTGGAGTAACACAATTTGGGGAATCTGATT
>CM042150.1:108361020-108381020 GCA_023376005.1 Doryteuthis pealeii | reverse complement strand
ACCCCATACTGTCGGATTCTACTACATCAATCCTATCTTATATATATATATATATATATATATATATATATATATATATATTATATATATACATGCACACACACACACAACAACGCATATATATATATATATATATATATATATATATAAAATTGGGCACCTCACGTGGTGTAATAGTTATCAAGCTCGCTTCGCAAACCTTTGTTAGTGAGTTTGATTCTCCGGTCTTGTGCCACATCTAAGCTAAGCTTAGTAAATAACTATATATATATATATATATATATATATAAACTAATACTTTGTCGATAATATGGCTACTATATTCCTAAGCATACGTTGCGTAATATTGATAGAACTTTTATATTTGAGTTAAGGTAGCGTGTCATGGATTTAACACCTGGTTAGTGTCAGTTTTCTGCCTATGCATTCTTCACATAGGCGAGTTATTGATAAGGTGTTGACTCTATGCCCACGCTACCTTAACTCATATATATATATATATATATATATATATATATATATATATATATATATGATGTAAAGGAAACGTGGACAAAAAATAATGACTCAAACAAGTAGAAGTAGGGGAGAAATATTTCTTTCTTCTTTACGCGAAGAACTTCATCAGTCTAACTAGTTTTAACCCAGCTATGGCTTAAATAGTAGGGCAGACTGGGCCCTTCAGCCTTGGGTATAACCAGGGTATGGGCAGACTGGAGCCTTGGCCAACTCTGAATTCAAAATTCCTCCAGCTATGGGTTAAATAGTTGGGCAGACTGGGCCCTTCAGCCTTGGGTAGGTAACCAGTCTAGGAGAGGGATAACTCTGAATTCAAAATTCCCTCCAGCTATGGGTTAAATAGTTGGGCAGACTGGGCCCTTCAGCCTTGGGTAGGTAACCAGTCTAGGAGAGGGATAACTCTGAATTCAAAATTCCCTCCAGCCATGGGCTAAATAGTAGGGCAGACTTGGCCCTTCAGCCTTGGGTAGGCAACCAGTCTAGGAGAGGGATAACTCTGAATTCAAAATTCCCTCCAGCTATGGGTTAAATAGTTGGCAGACTGGGCTTCAGCTTGGGTAGGTAACCAGTCTAGGAGAGGGATAACTCTGAATTCAAAATTCTGATGTCGGTCGTTGGTTGGGTTTGTGGCAACCCTTGATGCAACAATTCTTTCCTATCGACTGTGCCAAAAAGTGCGGATGGTCCAACACAAGCCTTCACCACTATAAACAAATCACTGTGTGGGTGTTCATTGTGTATGTGAACCCTCATGCATCGAAAATCGACGAGAGAGTCCATAATATATATATATATATAATATATATATATATATATATATGGATTTGTATAAATAAGTATTTGTTTATGTGCTAATGCCTTTGCATCTATCCATCTATCTATATCTATGTATCTCCCTCTATTAATCTATCTATCTATCTATCTATCTATCTATCTATCTATCTATATATATATATATTATATATATATATATATATAATGTGTGTAGAAATAGATAAAGCTTGATATTTATATATATATATATATATATATATATATATATAACATATATATATATAAATCTCTGTCAGTCTGTCTCTTTCTCTTTCCTTCATCTATCTATCTATCTATCTATATATATATATATATATATATATATATATATATATGGATCTGAATATATTCCTATGTTTTTTTTTGCTAGTGCGTCTACATATACAAGTCTCTACATTCCCAGCTAATCTTTATCTTCACGAATCGCTGAAAAAACAAAATACAAAACCTCTAACATTTATTCCGACACGATGCGATACTAATGCCAGTGGGTGAAGCGTGATAGAACTTTCTAGTAGTTTCCAGATTAACAGAGATTTTGATGATGTCAGCAATCAAGGCAATGCTTTCGAAAAGACAAACAACCAATTCTCTCTCTGATTATTCTTTCACCTTCTTCATCCTTCCCCTCCTCCTACCGTCTTGGTGGCGTGTGTGACTAGCATCTTTTAATACAACCGCTCATTCCGATTCCCAGATGTGATTGTCTTGTTTACAGAAAGTAAATAAAAAAAAACCCAAAAAGCCGAACAAATAAAAATTAAAGATGCCTTACTAAATATCGTTGAACGCAAAGGTCATCCATGCAAATCCGTTTGTTCTGATCCTCTTGGCCAGGTTTCTATGCCATCAGCTATATCAACAAGTGTCCCTTTCCCCTAAAAATATGATAGCTTCACCTGAATCCGTATTGATATAATGTTTTCAGCTTTAATATGAAAGAAAGAAAAAAACACAGAGAAACGTGAGATTCATAAGAGATGACACAGTTTTGCCGTTGAAGCATTTAGGTTTATTGCCAGTTATATTTACATTGTATGTTTAACAATAAGAATGAAAGGTGAAGACATAAATATCTATGTATAAATATATAGTTGGAGGTGCGTGATGTAATGGTTAGAGTTGTAGGAAAAGGACTCGTCGGTTCGAGTTCGAATCCGGGACGAAGCTGTTTGCATGTAACATGCAAGAAAATATGGGAAAATATGCATCCAACTACTCTCCCTCTAGCTATGGGTAAATAGCAAGGCAGACTGTGCTCTTAATCTTGATTAGGCAACTGGTCTAGGAGAAGGAAAACTGGATTCAATCTTATTAAACTCCGCTTAAGAAATTGACCCTGTGTCACATCCTGCTCCTTCGGAGAGGTTGCTAAATATATATATATATATATATATATATATATATATAATATATATATATTATATATAGATATAATGAATATTCTATATGGCTGTATGTCTGTCAATTCATCATTTCTAATTCTTTACATTTGAGGACAAGAAATATACAATGGTTTAGTCCAATGGTTCTCAATCTTTTTTTTTTTTAACCTATAGACCCCTTTTAATCCTATTTTACCGTGGTAGACGCCCCAGTCATTCGATGTTTAAAAATCCCATTGTAATTTTATAGTTAAATATATTTTGCTTGCCTGGGTCCCCAAAAATGTTATATGGTCCCCGGGGTCCACATGGACACCGATTTAGAACCACTGGACTCTAGTCTAAAAAGACTATATAAATGTATGTATTTTGAACCAAATAAAACATACATGTAGTTGACTTCTAATGTTACATAATCTATGCATAGATTATTGTCAACCCCCTGTATTTCTGAAGGGATGGCCCTTTTCATTTCACGGGCGGGACTTTCCATGGAATATTACAGAAAGCCCCCGAAATACGTGAAGACACGTGGGACCTGGTTGGGTCTTCAGTTTCAGCTTGGACGTCAGGCAGATAAGATATGTCTGCCTAGCTGGATCTCACTGCATACGCGCGCTATGTTAGTTAGATGAATATGTTTAGTTAGGTAAATAAAGGTTTAAATAAATAACATGGTTTTGTGGTTGATGAATGTATTGGTAACAAGACTGATCTAGAAGAAGAAATGAATTAAAGCGACCGACCACCAAGACGAAGTCCAGACGCTAGAAGATGAACGTAAGATACCAAAGATGAGCAGAAGAATAATAGAAGTAAGAAAGGAAAAAGGGTATGCAACACTAATATAGTCTCCTGCGTTATGTATTACTTGCCCGTCGGACTACGATCTAACAGAAGATGAAAGAGAGGAAGAACTCTCAAAGTAATTTTTGACAAACGAGAAGACAGTCTCTTTGGTAAGCATTGAGTGTTTTGCTTCTCCTAGACCGGTTGCTGTACCAATGTTTAAGAACCCAGTCTGACATACTATTTACCCATAACTGTAGAGAGAATAGCTAGATTCGTAATTTTCCAGGGGTATTAGCGCTATGTGAAATTCAAACAGACACGTTCTGGATTTGAACCCGTCTCGCTGTGTTCATTTCCTAGGACGGTAACCATTACACCATTCTCGTGGAATTGCAGAAATAAATTCTCGTATTCGTCCTCCAAGTTCTTCCAAATTCGTTGTTTCGTAGAGTATATTGGCTTCTTCAACCCACTCCAAAGAAGAAAGTCACAGGGTATAAGATCAGAGCTTGTGACTGGCCACTCATGCGGATCACACCTACCATCCAACTCCCAGGAATATGGTGATCCAGCCATTCACCACAGTAACATTTGAAGGAGCGCCATCAAAACCAACACAGATTTAGTTGTCGTATATTAAGGAGCATATATAAAAAATTAAGAAAAACGTAACAGCATATGAAAAATTATAAATAGTATAAAATAGGGAGTTACTTTTTCTCTGAATGTTTGAGATGTTATTATCTACGTTATTCGGACTATTGTCCTCCTCTTCATTTACTTTAAAATCACTCAGTAAATAGTAAAAATAAGATCATATCGTTACTTGATTGTTTGTGACGGCATTAAACATCACAATTTGTTGGTATTATTTGGATTATTCGTACTATTGTCTCATATTTAATGTAATCTACATAACATTCCAGCCGATGTGCCCTCCAGCCTGCTTCAGGTATTTCTTGTCGGACTCGGAAACGTTCTAGAACTTGGGAACGTTCTCGAACTCAGGAACGTTCTCTTTGAACTCGGGATCCTTCTTGTCGAACTCAGCGCTTCATGTCGTAATCGGTCTTCCGCTTTGCATCAAGAATGCGCACAGAGCTGACTGATGGGGTCTTTGCTAAGTGTACTACACTGGTGTCCATGTGTATCTTATATAAAGATGAGTACAATAGTCCGAATAGCTCAAATAATACAAATTATCAATCCTCATCTAAAAAATTCAGAGAAATACCATTTGTTGGGGCAAGTAAATCAATGAAATAAATAAATAAATAGATAAATAGATAAATAAAAATATTACAGAATGGGAGTTAAATGTAGAAAAAAATGTTCATAAACCGTAACGAATAATGAAAACCAGTCAATTTCTTGTTACACTTGATTGGTCTGTGCCGATGTCTAAAACCGGCTGAAGATGACAATTCTATCAATAAGAACGATTCAAGTATATCTTGGACACTTTCCCTGGCACTTGGTACCGAGCGCAGACAGCCGTTGGATGGGACGACATTTTACAGACTGTTGCGGGGAGGGGAGGGGTTGGGTAATATAGCCGAGAAGTTGCCGGTGGCGAAGGCAGACAATTCAGATTCCCTGCCAAGACAAGAGAGCTAAAAGGAAGAACACAAGAACGATGGTCACCCTAATGATATGCGACAACGGTGTTCAGCGGGGGGGGGTCAGAATAGGGTCGGAGGTAAAATGGTGAAAGCGTTTAACACTGATTCGCGGACGTTGGCGTGGAAAATCACACGAGGCCTGCTGAGGCGTTCAACAAATACATAAGCAAATACGCAAGGTGAGTTTTAACAATTATAAACACAGAGGCACGAGGTGTAATCTATATATCAATACTCCAAAAAGTAAAAAGTAAAGTGTCGGGGCGGCCTAATGTCGGTACCAGCCAATCAGCGAGGGAGTCTATCCCCTTTTCAATAGCGCTAGACCAAGGAGATCATTTTAGCATCTGAGGCAGAGCGCCACACCTACCATCAGCTCCTCACTTTACCGCGCAGATCCCTGTGCTACTCATACGCTCAGTTGGCGAGGGCCAGTATCGAACCAGAAGTCTTGGGATTCCTAGCTGATCGCTCTACCGACTGAGCTAAACTGAATACTCTAGTTCCTTAATATTTCGACCGTTATCATCTTGCAACGTCTTCTGGTTAAAATTGAGACCGTCAAAATCGTCCAAGATGAAATGCAAAAATGAGACGATGCAAATCGTCCAAGGTGGAATGCAAAAATGTAAATCCTGATTATCCAGTCTTGCTTATTCGCCGAATTCTTATTTCTCATGAGTGTATCGTCACCAAAGCTAAATAATGGACGATTCCGTTTTTATTAGAAAGAAAGAAAGAGAGGAAAAGGACATGCTACAGAGAAAATATAAAAAGGAAAGAAGGAAAGAAGGAAAGAAAGAAAGAGAGTAGGGGGAAGATAGAGAGAAGGTGAGCGCGCCGAAGCGATAAGGAAATTCTGTTTCCATTGAACATAATAAAAAGATGAAAAGAAGGAAAGAATGAAAAAAGTGTGAGAGAGAGAGTTAAATCAAGATTATTATACTTTTTACACATCGAACGGGCCGGGTTAGCTCAGTCGGCAGAGCGTTCGGCTAGAAACCACAAGGTTCCGAGTTCGATACCGGTCCTCGCCAACTCAGCGTATGAGTAGCGCAGGGATCTGTGCGTAAAGTAAGCGCTGACGGTAGGTGTGGCGCTCCACACCAGACGCTAAAATTATCTCCTTTGTCTAGCGCAAGTGAAAAGTGGATAGACTCCCTCGCTTATTGGCTGATGCCGACTTTAGGCCACCCCGGCGACTTTACTTTTTTTACTTTACACATCGAACAATTTAACAATAGCTCTTAAGTAAACGTATCAAACTTTATGATAATTAAAGTATCATACGATGGTATATCCACAGATCCTGCTAGTGTTTATAAAAAGACAGCGATCCCATCAAGCCATGCAAGGGGTTACTTCTCCGGTCGGTAGTACATAAAACATTTGTTGTTTTTTTTTCATGCATATTTGCATTTACCGTATTCCTGATCTCACTTCTTTTGTCATGCAATATGGGAAAGGAACAATTTTTGTCACAAGGCAACAAATAAACACAAGACGAAAATGATGAGATGAGAAATATCTACCAGGATTAGATGGTGAACTCGCATGTTAAATATATCTGATTATTGATATATCAGCTTTATTTCAATTTTTGCGTAATTTGCGCGAAAATGTATCCATCGCACTCTATCTATGTACTTAATTGAAAAATAACTCTCTATTATCTCAGAAAAAAAAAATTCAGAATCAGCCCAAGTTAACGGTATAGTGCGGAATGATTTCACATAGGATTTTGGGTCTTTTCATCCTTCGCAATACGATGAATGCTTAAAGGTATCTCACCATAATGAAATCCGGCCAATTGTCAATACTTGGGAAATTATTGAAGACTTGATTCTTATGCTAGAAGGTGTTTCTCCAGCTAAAAGTGTTCGTACCCATATAGATTTCTACATAGAAATCCATGCATATATGTGTTGTTATCATATTATTAATTTTTTTGTAAACATAATGATTCAGAAATAAATTATAAGATTTTTAAAATAAGGAGTAACTTTACAATCACCCTGTAGATTTAAGTTAGGATATTTTTGTAAAAATAATGATTCAGAAATAAATTATAAGATTTTTAAAATAGGGAGTTACTTTACAATCACCTGTAGATTTAAGTTAGGATATTTTTGTAAAATAAGAAATAAATTATAAGATTTTTAAAATAGGGAGTTACTTTACAATCACCGTGTATATAAAGTTGTTGTTCCTGTTAGTTTTTTTTCACAAACTCCTCCTGGTAATCTTTTAAAAAAGTTTGAGAAAATATGTTAATTAGCAAGAAGTTGTGAAATTTCGATGTTTTAACATTTCTACGAAACTTCTGGTATTTAGCAATTTTGTGTATGGTAACCCAATGTGCAACAATTTAAGATTTGACTTCTAACTCTATCACAATCCCATCCCTTAACAATAAAAAATTCAGCTCAACAAACCGAAGAATTGCCTGTAGGCTACAAGTTAAGTTTCCTTTTATTCGCATTTTAAAGTTCGGTTCTGGAAAAAATAGGAAAATTTAACTGCTATTTTTTGAGGAAAACAAAAAGATAAAAAAAAGTTTCAGGTGATTTTCGGAAAGAACAAATGATGCTCTTTCTCCGCAAATGAAAACGTTTCCCGCTGAAATAGCGTCTTAAATGGCCACAATTGATTTTTCAAAATGTATCCCTTTTTGTAAATATCTCGTAAAATTTTCGCACGATTGATAATGCCAACATGGTGCCCTAATGAAGTCGAAATTTTCCCTTTCATACATCCGAAGCCAGAAGTTAATTGATTATCTGAAATACATGTGGACGCAAACAGCTGAATCATTAAAAAAAAAAACTTTTTTTTTCCGAATGTGTTCCTCCAATTTGGTCAAAATAGATAGAAAAAAAAGGTTGGGTAATGATACACGTCTGCACACTTCCAATTTTGTATATATAGAATGGCCAAGCCGTATGATTAGGGGATTGGTTTTGTTGGAAAGAATTATTGATAACTGCTGCTGGGGTAGCGAGACTGCGCTCTTGGCAGGACCTGAGCACACATACATTCACTATATATATATATTGATAGTCGGGTTTCGAATCACGCACAAGGCGGTCTTCCTATCTATAGCTCTGCTGATGAGGCCTAATAGGCCGAAATGTACATACAAAGATTGATTTTTCTCGATGTGTTAACCCTTACATTTAAATAGGTATGCCCGCATAATTAATCAATTATTAATTAATTAACTTTCAAAATTAGGTACGACTTCAATTAAGCACATATTCTCCCAAAAATTGTCGGCTAAAAAAGCCATATTATAAACACATCGCTTGTGTATTTACTTCTCATATATATATATATATATATATATATATATATATATATATATAAAGTAAGTAAAGTCGTCGGAGTGGCCTTTAGTCGGTATCAGCCAATCAGTGAAGGAGTATATCCCCTTTTCACTAGCGCTAAACCAATGAGATTGTTCTGGCGTCTAAGGTGGAGCGCCAAACCTACCATCAGCTCCTTACTTTACCGCACAGATCCCCGTGCTACTCATACGCTGAGTTGGTGAGGGCCGGTTTCGAACTAGGAACCTTGTGGTTTCTAGCCGAACGCTCTACCGACTGAGCGAAAGCGCGCGCGAGTGTGTGAGAGAAAGAGAGAGAGAGAGAGAGAGAATTGTCGGGGTGGCCTAATGTCGGTTATTATCCAGACAGTGAGGGAGTCTATCCCCTTTTCACTAGCGCTAGACCAATGCCAACGCTACAGTGTTTCGATCTGTTTCAATGAAAAACCAGCGTTCTTTGGATGTTTTTCATTCAACATTTTAAAAAATAGATTGACCGACAAAACAAAAGACTCTCACAGTCTTCTTATTCTCTGTGATAAATTTATTTTTCCTCAAATTAACAAAAGCTCTGATGAAGATCTATTGAAACAGATCGAAACACTGCAGCTTGGCGAAATAAACATCACTCGTTTTATAAACATGTGTGTTTTTCAATTTTTCACAATATTACATAATATCGGATTCACTTCCATTTTCTCTTCACATATCTATCTATCTATCTATCTATCTAACTATATATATATATATATATATATATATATATATATATATATATACGGAGACGAAAAACTATATGCAAAAGAAGAAATAACTATATTTTAACTTATATGGCAACTGGTATAGGATAATGAATCTCTGATTAAAAACCTGTTAAACTTCGATTCAAATTAACCCATGTATCGCATGTCTGCTCATTCAGAGGGGTTGGGTAAATACATAATGGTATATTTTCTCTAATATCAGTTTGAATTTACAGTGTCGGTGCATAACGAGACGTGTCAAATGCATGCGTATTATAGCGACACATCTAAAATATGAGACAGCATATTAATGATTTAAAGGCAATTACAATGCGTATAAAAACGCATTCTAATTGCCTTCAAATCATATTGTTACATAATTATTGGATCCCTAATGCTTTTATAAGGTATTGTAGAAATCATAATGGCGATTAGTACAGCTGATGGCCTTGAGGGTGAGTGACGGCGTTTGACCTCACTCTGACCTTGCCTTGCGGGGATGGATCGTGAGAACCGGAACCCCGATAGAAGACCCTCTTCCGGTTTAAGGATATACTAAGTAACTCAGTTAGTTAGAAGTTGGAAGCCGAGCTAGCAAGATGTAAGGATCTGCGCAGATTGTCTGGTTTGGGGATTTATAAATAAAGTAACATCAACGTAAATCGAAGTCTTGTGTTTATTACCTAAAAACTAACAATAACACAGGGCTTCTGATAAGGAGTGAATCCCATCAGAAACCATTATATGCTGATTTGGTACATGAAAACGTCAGTATGCAACAATATATTATTACATACTTAACAATGCTTCAAGCAAATTACCAATTACTTTTATGAGACAACAGTTTTTTAATATTGTCCTCATGAAAAACCCCAAAAAATCTATTCTTCCCAGCCTCCAGCAATGAGTACATAGTCGTGCAGAATTGACAGTTTAGTCTTAGAACGGCAACCGATTTAGGAGAAAGGAACTCTAAATTCAAACCAGCTGTACTCCGCTAAATGAACTATCTTGTGTCGCATCCTGCCCGTAGCAGGTGTTGGGTAAATATTTTACGGTTATTGGTGAGTCAGATTAGATCGTTATGTGGAGATGATTTCTCTCAAGTGTTCCCTCACTTATTATCTTAGTTAATAGTCACGGCATCTCAGGGAGGAGACAGTTTTGACAGGAGATGTGGATTCAAAACATTCCAAGATTCACGGGCCCAAAATGAATGTAAGCCTCTATAACTGAAATCCTACCTCGTTTCCCAAATTCCTCTTTGTCACTTTCAATCGTTTTGTCCTCTCTATATATGTCCCCCTCTCTCTGTCTCTATCTCTCGCTCCCCCTCTCTGTCGGTCTCTCTCTCTCTCTCTCTCTCTCTCTCTCTCTATCTATCTATCTATCTATCTATCTTTATCTCTATATATCTCTATCTCTTTCTAGTTAGCCTATCCGCCCGCCGCTTTCTCTAGTTTTCCTATTCTCCCGTTTATTCTATATCTCTCTCTCTCTTTCTCTCACTCTCTCTCTCTTTCTCTCTCTATCTCTCTGTCAGTCTCTCTCTCTCTCTTCCTCTCTCTCTCTCTCTCTCTCTCCCTCCCTCCCTCTATATCTTTATCTCTATATATCACTATATCTTTCTTGTTAACCTATCCGGCCGCCTCTTTCTCTACTTTTCCTATTCTCCCGTTTATTTTATTTCTCTCACTCCCACTTTCTCTCTCTCTCTCTCTCTCTCTCTCTCTCTATATATATATATATATATATATATATATATATTATATCAAAATGGGTACAAGAGATAACCTACTCGAGTTTCACCATGAGGATTTTCAGGGTTAAATCCACTGAATTAATCGAGACTACGATTAATAGCAGTCGATTTCACGTGTGTGTGTTCATTGCATTAAAGTGTTCGTTGCGAGGAACGCTGGCTTTCGATTTAAAAATATCTCACACCGGAAGTTGATTTTTCGTAAGGTTCAAAATGTAAACAATAAGTGAGAATCGATTTGTGTTAATATTTTTACTAGAATACGGCTGTCTAATAAACTGTATGGGTCATAATACTTAAAAGCGGTTTCATTAAAAAATATGTTCAAATCTATTTATTTTGATTTGTTTAATGAGAGTTAACTTAAAGTGAACGTGGTTATACGCATTGGTGTATACTGTATTCACGGTAATTTGTTATTATAATTGGGGCTTAAAATTGATTAATAATAAATTCAAAGGGCAATGCGTGGTGAATGAATTTTGGTTTTGTTAAAACGTGTTTAAATTTATTTATTCAAATATACTTTAATTGAAGCTAAAATGGGGTGAATACGTATGGGGTAGTATTATAATCTTGGTGATATTGTATTACTATTAAAATTAAAAGGCTTAATATAAATTAAGAATGGATAAAAATAAAAATTAAAAAATTCTGTATATATAGATATATAAAGTCGACGGGCGGCATAGTCGGTATCAGCCAGTCGGCGAGGGAGTCTATCCCCTTTTCAATAGGAGATTGTTTTAGCATCTGAGGTGGAGCGCCACACCTACCACCAGGTCCTTACTTTACCCCACAGATCCTTGTGCTACGCTGAGTTGGCGAGGACCGGTATCGAACAAGGAACCTTGTGGTTTCTAGCCGAACGCTCTACCAACTGAGCTAACCCGGACCTATAAATATATATAAATTTGCTCTACTTAGTATTGAGCACTTTGTATTTGTTATATCGCTGACTTACCCCCCTGAATTCCACACTTACTAACCATCGTGACCAAATTCACCGGTAAGTCAACTTTTCCTTTATATATATATATATATATATATATATATATATATATATATATATATATCTTTTAGTTGTTGACCTATCCGCCTGCCTCTTTCTCTAGTTTTCCTATTCTCCCGTTTATTTTTTTCTTTCTCTCTCTCTCTCTCTCTTTCCCTATCTATCTATCTATCTCTCTGTATATCTCTATCTCTCTCTAGTTAACCTATCTGACCGTATATTTCTCTAGTTTTCCTATTCTCTCTCTCTCTCTAACCACACACACACACACACACACACACATATATATATATATATATATATTCAGTTTGGGGACGTACTTTCTATAAGATATTAATATATATATATATATATATATATATGTGTGTGTGTGTGTGTGTGTGTGTGTGTGTGTGTGTGTGTGTGCTTTTTGTCAATAGTCTGCACAAGAAAATCGTTAGCCAGACGAGTCATCTTGCTGTCACAGTAGACTTTGGAAGGCTACATATATATCTTAAGTATAAGTATATATGCATAAACACCCCCACACACGCACACACATATCTCTATATGTATACACGTGTATAAAATCACTATATATATATGTATATTAATATATACACATGTATAGGTCAGCCATAATCTATATTCTGGAAATTATTCATTTATAGAATTAATTTATATATATATATATATATATATATATATATATATATATATATATATATAAAGTATTGTTACGGATCCAACGGGATTAAATTAAATATCTTATAGAAAAGTAGGTCCCCAAACTGAATTTTGTTTTTTAAAAATATTTTTAAAAATTTTCTTAAGCAACACGTTTCGGGTCTTCTAGTATCTTCTTCAAGCTTCGATTAGCCATTTTCTTATTCCGTATATAAATATATTTATGCACACACACACACACACACGCGCACACACATACACACACACACACGCACATATATATATATATATATATATATATATATATATATATATATATATGAACATTCTAAGATATATTGATCGATGTGAACGTACTATGTTAGACACACATAACAGACTATGATATATATATATATATATATATATATATACACATTATATATATATATATGTATATAAGAGAGCGAGAGGGGGAAGAGAGAGAAAGAGAGGCATACAGAGAGAAGAGAGAGATAGATAGAGAGATGAAAATAAGGAAGGCTATGACTGACAATGCGACGGGCTGTGTAGATTGATGGATGCAGATATATGCAGGGTTAGTGTGTGGCTATTACTTTGGGTGGGTGTGTGCGTTGGTTTGGCGGGAAAAGAGGAGCGCGCCAGTCTTTGGTAAAATCGCTTCGTTGACACAGATCCACTTGAGACGTGTCCATTCTGGGCAAGCATCCAGCTGCGCAGGTGGTCGGTGTTTCCAAGTGGCACTGGCCGGAATTGTACTTTCCACATTGGCTCAGCTTTGTTTATAGATGGACATATTGATAGAAATAGGATCGGGAGAAATGCCGCGTATTTCATCGGCGGTCCGCTTCAGCGAATACGCATATTGCATACTTATGTGGGCGGTGATGGGGGGGGGCGAGGGACGCCCGGTTGTGTGTCTGATTTCGAATGGGGGTCGTCAGAGTGTTGAAGAAGAAAAAGTAGAACTAGTAAGTGTGTAAGTAAGATGTCCTCCTTTTAGATTAAAGGTCAAGTGTAAATGTCCAAAGGCCTGACTAAGTTTTTAATATTGGTAAAACATATTAAGAAAGAAAGAAATGTCTCTGGTTCACCAAATAAATAAATAAATAATAGATCTAAAGTTAGAGTCAATGTAGTTCGAATATAGTTTACTAGCAGCGGCTACCCGGCGTCGCCTTGGTAGAGGGGGATTTTTTCAAGTTAGTCCCGCAGATCCATTATTATTGAGTTGTGAGTAAAAAATATATACCTTGCATTGATCCAACTACTCTGAAAAGAAATGTAAATGTCTACTATCCAAAATATTAAATGAAAAAAACATCCTTGCTGTTATCATTTAAATTTTTTTTTTAATTATCTTCACGAATATAAATCAAATCTATTATTTTTGCTCAAAAACCAAGCCCTGGTGATATTTAATGTTTATATACATTTAACTTTGTCGTTAATTGTTTTATTTTCGAAGTTTTCTCCAGACTTACAGATACACACAACTGCCTTTATATATGTATAGATTATTAGCGTAGTAAAGATTTTAAAATTGTCCGCAGTATGTAAGTAATTTTCCTCTCAAATTGTATCTATGAATTACTTCAGCATCATTTAATCGACAAGACGTTCCTATAGACTATTTGACTACATGTTTGGGCTTATATATCTCAATGGCTTGGTTTTTGAGCAAAAAATAATAGAGATTTGATTTGTATTCGTGAAGATAATTAAAAGATAAAATTTTAATGATGACAGCATGGATTTTTTTTTCATTTAATATTTTAGATAGTAGACATTAATATTTCTTTTCAAAGTAGCTAGATCAATGCAAGGTCTATTTTTTTTACATAGGGATTTAAATGGGACATCCCACGAGGATTCAACTCACCATCCAGTAATAATGGATCTGCGGGACACTTAAAAAATCTCTCTCTACCCAGGCGACGCCAGGTAGCCGCTGCTAGTAATAAATAAAGCATCACGTGATTGCTATGTTTGTAGCATTATCGCTCTCATATCGGAATGGATTGATGAAGTGTTGATAGTAAAAATAATAGTTGTATACTTCTCATATTCTGTGCTCCGTGGAGAGGCTCAAATCAGGTTGCTGTGCTGATGTTGAGTTGACTGAAAATTCAGTGATTTTTGGAGACTGGAAATCAACTTGGTGTGTTGGGGACATCTTGCCTTGTGCCATTCAGAGATTTAGAAATGACACAAGACAACTTATTTATTCTCAGGAAATTTTTATTTTCCCCCAAATCAAAACTGCCGAGGGCGTGGATGTTTTGCTGATTCACCCTTAAAATATTTCCATGCTAACCTACTGGCTCTCTCCCCCCCCCTCTCTCTCTATCTATCTCTATTACATGTCCAATCACAAAAAGGCCTTCCCTCACATAACTCCACACAGAAATAAACGTATTTTACTGACCCAACAATTTAATAAGAAGTAAAGAGTTAGGGTTGGTTGGTGGGCAGCCTTCCGTCTACGAGAGACGATGGAGTAGTGTCAAAGTTTTTTTTCCCTCTCTTTGAACTACATAGCCTGGGCGGGTTCATATGGAGGATAAGCTGTTGCCCGTGCAGCAAATCCCCCTCTCTTCACTGCCGTTGTGATCCAAAGGAAAGGAAAGGTATCAATACAGTTTGGCAATGGTAGTGTCACAAGAGTTGATGGGTAGCACTGGATTTCTGCATCACACCACTTTAGAACTCCAGCTCCTGATTTTTTTTCGGGGTTTACTCCCTTAGCCTTTCGTTGAGAGTCAGCAGACGTTTTGTGTCGGACTTTTCCTTGACTTTGATGGGTTGCCGACCAAGACTAAAGAGCCTTTTTTTAACCCATTTGGGAATCCCCAAAGAGCTATATATAATCCAAGAAACACGCATCCCCTCGACAAAATGTTAAATGCAAATATTGTTAAAATAAATAAAGCAGTCGATTTCATTTGTCTGTCATCAGGAATTTAGATTCATTTATGAAAGCAGAAAACTTATTGATTCTTATTCGTAAACATTGTTTGTTTTAAAACAACGCTCAAGGAAATAACAGCGCACATACCCCAAAGCCAACGACATCAACAGTCAAAAGTTGGATGACTCTGGCTTTCCTCTTGCCTGGGGCAACATGAACTTCGGCACTAACTAAAGTATAGTAGTAATTTCGTTTTATTCGTCTATGTTTTAAAGTGAAAAAAATAAATCTTATTACAATGGAGATTATATCTCTGTCTGTCTGTCTGGAACCGAAAATATAATAAGGGTTTTGATAATATATGGTGTGGATAATTTGCATACCTGTTTTAACAAAACGATTAGTTGGGTGGGTGGTTAGATTTTACGGCGTTTCAACTTTTTTCTATTAATATTTCACATATATTGAACATTATTTGTACCAAAAAGATAGTTTGATATTTGCTAAAAATCGATATAACTCCGCCAATTTTTGGAATTGGAAGCTCAAATTTTGGGGATTGGTTAATTTTATCATAATCGACACTTGATATAAAGGGATGGGTGACATGGCCTGGATTATTTGATTATTACAAAAAATTGGTTTTTGCCCATTAAATCCCAAACAGCAATCGAAAATGTCTTAAAGTCAATCAATATTAAGTTATTGATGATTTACAGAATCAGCACTGAGATGATTGATATATTTTTTTGCTGGTCGTTCTACATTGCTATGTCCTTGTGTGTCCTACTAAATAAGTATGCTTAGGGATTGGTTTGCTTTGTTAGATTTTACGGCATTTCAACCATTGTTGGGTTATTTTATGCCGAAGACGTTTTGTTCTATTCATTCTTCAGTGTTGAGTCCAATGAGCTTCGGCCGCTGGACCGATAAAGTAATTAACAGCGTTATTCCCCCCCCCCGGAAACACGTGCCCAATCGAATTGCCGAAAACGTTTTAAATCATTCTCGCTGGGTATTTAATTTGTTTAAGACTCATTTTTAAACATATTTTTGAACTCATTTTTTAAATATATTTAACTTATAGATGGGACCCTAACAGTCACTACCAATCCGAGTGGGCCTGGAATAATAGCAATGAGGGAGTAAGTGTAAAAGTTGTCTTTGCATGTATGTCGGTTTGGAAACCACACTTCATTGCTAAGAATTTTAGTTGTAATGGAACAAACCCGGACACTTTGTTCTTTATGCCTGTGTATAGTCAGATATATCCTTGTGTTGATGTATATACAAAAACAATTAGTGGCGAATTAACAAGAGCACTCTTAAGAGAATATTATAGAGATATTAATCAAGATACAATAAAGGGTTTATATATAACTGTGCAAGGTTCGTTGGTTGGTTTCATTTTACGTCATGTCAACTCTTGTTGGGTTATTTTATGCCAAAAAGGTTTTGTTTTATTCATTCTTGTTGGGTATTCAAAATTTCTTTTCAAACTCAATTTCTAAACACATTTTTTAATACTCATTATTTTATATACTTAAGTTATAGATATAACTCTAACAAATACTACCACTCTGAGTCAGATCTTGGAGCAATGGTGATAAAGGTGGACTCAATATTCCCCAGAGACCCAAAATTGGAATTTCACCACTGTATCGTAATTATTATGGTCTACGGAGAATTTGGGGATTGACAGTGAAAGAGAGGAAGAAGACATAAGAACAAACAAAGGTTAAAATTTGGAAGAGTAAACACTAAGCAAGGTGCCAATAATGTGACCGAAGAATGACCCCTGTAGATTTAAGAATTAAAAACGGAAGTTCCGGGCTTTGACCGGAAACGGATGTGACGCGGGAACGAGAAACGGGAGAGAAGAAAATCTGCCTCTTTTTTCGGCTGGGCAATGGTGAAAGTAGACGTGTCAGTCGGTCCCCGTATGGGTCTGGGACAGCAGTGAAGAACATGATACTATGTTATAAGATAGAATAATTTGACCTTACCCTCTCTCTTTCTTTCTATCTTTCCTTCCCGTGCGTTTAAGTAATAAACAACTCTTTGTGACTACACAAACTATACAACCTGCGTGTATTGTTTCTGAACTAACGACGACTACTACAACATGAGTTGGCCCATGCGACAAACACCGTTCTTGTACTGTGACTATTGTTATGCTACAACCACTAGATGGGGTTTAAAGTCATACCCAGGAAAATAAGACTCAACCACCACCTTCTAGCTCATATATGATAAAAAAAGCGGAATAATGGAAGCGCGTGGTCTAATGGTTAAAGTCATAGGAAATGGACTCGTCGAACCGAATTCAATTCCTGGACGAAGCTGTTTGAATTTCACATAGCGCTAATACCCTTGGGAAAGGTATGAATCCAATTCTCCCTCCAGCTATGGGTAAATAGCAGGGCAGACTGGGCTCTTTAACCCTGGCTAGGTAACCAGTCTAGGAGAAGGAAAACTCTGAATTCAAACCTGTTAAACTCCGCTTAAGAAATTGACCTTGTGTCACATCTTGCTCGTGCGGATGGGTTGGTAAATATATATATGATAAAAAAAATTTAGGGGGTTTGCCATAAGTGTATTAGGGTTGGGGTAAGCATATAGGTGCCTGGGCTTGCTGATTGATCAGAGGGGGCGTTTCCGAGCGCCCGACAAACAGTAAGGTTCAAACTAGAGAGTTGCAAGTTATGGACTGCTCAGCCACTTGTATTCCGTCCTTAAGCATCACATGTCCCCTCCCATTGCCAAGCAAATATTATCTGAATCTATTGTAAACGGTAAAGTCGATGTTAAGACGTTTCGGTTTTATCAAACCGTTTTCAGGACCTAAGGGGTAGAAAAGGGGTTGTCTGAACAGTGATGGGTATCTTTTCAAAATAAAAGGGAGATGAGAAAGTGTATAAAGAAAATGTTAGCTGAATCTCTTGTAATTGGTGACTATCAAATAACAACCCCAGTTCGTCGTAATTCTTGTTTATTTGTAATTTGTCGTAATTCTTGTTTAGATATAAAAATATAGTTTTGAATAGACTGAGATAGATAGATAGATAAACAAGTAGATACGAACAAATGAAGATAGATAGATATTTTTGACAAGTAAATGTATTTTGAAGGGTCGCTCCTTTTTTGTCGTAATTCTTGTTATTTAAACTAAAACAAGACATTATACAAACATGAATATCTTAGTATTAAAGTAATATAGATAAATATGGACAAATTAAAATAGATAGATAGATATGAAGATGGATAGTTTTGAATAGACTGAGCTGGGTCGTTATTTTAATAGTCACCGGGCAGCAACTCTTGGGGCAGTGTTTTTGGTAGTGTTTGTTTTTGAAGAAAAAAATTGATGTGATTAGTACAAGTTTGAAATATGTAATGAATTTCTTAAACAGATATAATCAATTAAAAGATGAGAAAATGTAGAAAGAATAGAAAAATAGAACTTTATTATTTTCCCATAGTATTTTGTGATGATATAGTAATTGCAGCTGTTGTTTAAAGATTAAAACTATAACTAGTTGAGCATATTCTTTTGTGTGCTGTGTGACAAAAGGTTGCTGGGGTGAAAATCCCCCTGTCACGTAGATAGAAGATGCGACTGTACGTGATATATTGTTAAGGTAAACAGTGAAAGAGAATATTTGACTTTGGTGTTTCTGATTTGATGTTACTTTTCGCAACAACATCTACTGCTTAATTGGAGAAACATGGTAAGAAATGAATGTAATTCCTACACCTTTAACGAAAAATTAGCTTGAGATGTTTTAGTTGTGCAACCCGCCTGATGAAGGGCCTTGTTGCATGCGGGTCCCTTGTCCCCACTAAGAAACTTAGTAGCTGAGCAGTCCATGAAATGCAACACTCCACTTTGGTTCTCACTTAGGCTAGACAGGTGGTCAGAGAGGCCCCATCTGATCAATTGGCACACATCAAGCCCTAGCACTTATATGATTGTCCCAATGAGGAAGCGCGCGGTTTAATGGTTAAAGTCATGGGAAATGGACTCGTCGCTCCGACTTGAAATCCTGGACGTGGTAATTGCATTTCACTTAGCGCTAATACCCTTGGGAAAGGTATGAATCCTACTTTCCCTCCAGCTATGGGTAAATAGTAGGACAGACTTGGCTCTTTAACCTTGATTAGGCAACCGGTCTAAGAAAAGGAAAACTCTGAATTCAAACTTATTGAACTCCGCTTAAGAAATTGACCTTGTGTTACACCCAGCTCGTGTGGAGGAGTTGGTAAATACATATATGATTGTCCCAAGCCTATTTTCCTTATGACAAATCCCTAATATTTTTCATCATATATGTGATAGAAGGCGGTGGTTGAGAGTCTTCATGTCCTGGGTATGACGTTAAGCTCTCTCTCTCTGATGGTGAGGTTCCCGTTCTTGAGGTCTGGGGAATTCCCCTCACATGGCTTTAGA
>CM042150.1:108336020-108343520 GCA_023376005.1 Doryteuthis pealeii | reverse complement strand
ATATATATATATATATATATATATATATATATATATATTATATAAAAGAATCTATAATAAAATTAGCTTTACCAGAATAAGAACGGTAACAGTACAAAACTATCTAAAATTTTTGGCATATAAAAAATGGATAATAATAAACTGGATATTATGAACTAAAACCTCAAGCCTACAAAGTCTGGAAGTCTGGAAGAAAACAAAAATATTTCTGGAATATGCTGAAAATAATATAAAAAATAAAAGCCAATGGATTTCTAAGTTTTGTCATATTAACAAATTACTTGACACTGATTGATTTAAAAAGGTATTGTTAATTTCATTTGGAGAATTTAGAGTTCTAAAATAAACATACGAAATTGAAACTTTCATAGTACATTATATGGTTTGCAAAATAAAAAAAACATCCTCCGGGCCATGTAAAAATAATTGGTGCAGCCATATAGTAGCACTCTTAGTGCTACAACTTGGAGGAATGTTCACTATATCGTATCAGAGAGATCAGATTTCCATATTGATATCTGTTTCAAGTTGTCCAAGCCTTTCCCATGCGTATGTTTTTGTCCCATATATATATATATATATATATATATATATATATATAATATATAAATTCACAGAGACACAGAGAGACAGAGACAGAGAGACCGATGGATCTGTCTATTAGTCGGTCGATAGGTATGCAGGCAGCGTTGTTTATATATATATATATATATATGTGTGTGTTGTGTGTGTGTGTGTGCGTGTGCCGTGTGTGCCTCTGTGTGTATATATGCGTCTATGTGTATGTGTGTATGTGTGTGTGTGTGTGGATAGATTATTTGTCCTCTGATCTTTATCGCTAAGCATATAATAAAATCAAGCTCATCAGCGCACATTACTTTTTGTTCTGTACTCTTAATAAAAGAACAAAAGCCTCAATTGAACCCTCCTCTACATTCCATTTACCTTTTCTTGAAAACAAAAAAAAAACTGATGATTGCTTTAACTCGTAATCTTAATTAATGGGATTAGAAACCTGAAACCAGTCGGTAAGAGGCGACAAAAAATTAATGAGGAAAATGTCAGAACTTGAAAAAAGTTAAGAGGCACAGATAAGTAGAAAAGGCAGGAGTTTTGGGGAAATATTTGCGATTTGATTTTCAAGTGAAATTCTTCTGAAGAAATCCTCTGCTTTCTTTCTTGTGGTCAGTAACTGAGGTACTCTTTGAAAGCCGGATTTTCGAGATCAGGATTGTTAATTGTAAGTCTTTAACTAATAGAGAAGGAAGACACTCGTCAGAAAAATATGGAATGATAATGTCAACTAGAAAAAATTAATACTTTTTTTAATAAATTAATATCGTATTTATTCGTGTTAAATCTGATATAGAATGTACCACGACATCTTTTAGCTAAATATCACTGATATGTTCCTGAAATATGTAATATTTTTTACATATCAGTCATCATCATCATCATGTTGCGCTATTAGCACGGATATCTATGACAATCTCTCGCCAACCCTCCCTAGCATTCATTGTCCCATGTAGGTCCTCTGCGCAGCATCCTGCATCCTCACATAGTTGGTCAATGTAGGTCCTTGTTGGGCGGACCACATTGACATGTCCATGTGTTGGCTTCCACAGGAGAACGTCGCTTATGAACTCGTCCTTGCTTCTCCAGCAGTGTCCAGCATGCCTTGTCCGTCTCACTCAGATAGTATGTGAGATGTGGGGGGGGAAGCAGGGTGTCCATTACAGCTGTTTCCTTGTGGGCTGCTGCTTTCTCGACTAGTTCAGGACCGCGCCCAGCATTCTTGTGCAACTCCATCCAGTTTGTTTTCAAGGCGCCTCGTTAAGCTTCAAGTAGTGCAGCCATCTTTTCTAAATATCTGTAATGTATTCGGAAAATCAGTAATGTTTTCTAAGAAACAGTAAAAATCATTTAGAATTCAGTATTATTTTCTAAAGATCAGAAATAAAGTCTAGAAATTAAAAATAATTTCTAAAAATTAGAAATATTTTCCAAAATCAATAATATTTTCTAAGATCAATAATATCTTTTAGAAATCAGTATTATTTTCTAAAAAATCAGAAATAATTTCTCGAAATTAGTAATAATTTTAAAATTAGAATATTTTCTAGAAATCGTAATATTTTCTAAAAGTCAGTAATATTTTTCTCAAAACCAGAAATGATTTCTAGAAATCTGTAATAATTTCATAAATTCGTAATTTATTTAAGAATCATTATTATTTTCTAGAATTCGTATTTTCTAAGAATCAGTAATAATTTTGTATTTATTATATATATTTCTAAGAATGGGTAACATCTAAAAAATCAATAATATATGATTTCAATATCACTGACACTGCTACAACTTGGACGAATTTCGTTTAACGTTATCCGTGATATCAGATTTCCGTATGAAATTCCGATTATCTTCTGTAGCAATCTATGCATTTCATATCTGTATATCACATCGTTTTCAGTAGATGAGGTTAATACTACCTAGGTATGGTAACTGGGCTCTACGAAATCAAAATGATAACATACAAGTACGTATCGTTTGGTTCTTCTTTGTTTAATGGCATATCAAATTTTGTGGGTAATTAATGTCAAACCATCCTTATAGAAGAACAGTTAATCGTACTGTTTAAACCTTAATGGGGGTTATGCGGTGAATTTGTTGTATTTTAAAAAATGTACAGCGCATATTATTGCGTTGATCATCTGTGAGTAAATTGAACCTTATTGGTAAAAATCTAGGATCACTGTATTAGTGTCCAGGGGACCGGAAATTAAGGTAACGTATTTTTTTTCTGATCAAATTCCCTGAAATTTGTTTACCAACTCGTCGAACAAAAATTAGGAATAGGCAAAAGGGAATGAAGAAGAAGCGCAATATTCTACGGTCATATCCAATCATCAGGCTAGCGTCATATTCAAATCCCTTATGGGAGCCATTATTACAAAGGAACATACATTAATTCAACCCCAATATAGAGAATAAATCCTGCGTTATTTTCCGATGTTATTTAAAAATACCCCAGAAGGAAACAGAAAAAATCAGCCAACTAAATATGATGTAAGAGATGGTGCCACCATATGTCAGGTGGATAATAAATATAATAATATAATAATAATAATAATAATAATAAATAATAATAATAATCAGGGGTGGTACACAGTTTCATGGTTAAACCCTCTGGCCAACTGACCTCTGATGATAATAAATTAAAAAATATCATCTATTTACCCAGTTATATGGTATCAAAGTATTCCTAATTCCCTAATATTTACAAGCAATTATATTGTTCAATTAAATAATATAATAATAATAATAATAATAATAATTAATTAATAATTAATAATAATAATAATAATAATTGAAGGCTATTGGAAATACTTCGGAAAAAACACTAGAAATTGTTTCAAGAGAAACGGAATAAAATATTAGAAAGGAAAGACCGAAATAAATTTAATTAAAAAAAAAGTGACTGAAGCATTCCCCAATATGGCTTACCCTAATTCCCCTCGCCTTAAAGCCAAAAATAAAGAAGGAAGATAAAAGAAACCAGGAATTTGCATAAAAAGAAAGATTGTTGTCTTCAGAGTTTTCGGTCTTGTACCACTAACTGCAAAGAACTTGAGAGTTACGGCAAGAAAGAAACATTTTTTAAAAAGATCTTGAATACAAATACAAAGACAGAGAGTTACAGCAAGAAAAAAACATTTTTAGAAATTTCTTGTACACAACTTGCAAAGAACATGAGGAGTTACGACAAGAAAGAAAAAAATTAAAAAGATCCTTGTATACCAATAACAAAGGACAGAGAGTTCACAAAGAAAGAGAAACATTTTTAAAAGATCTTTGTACACAACTGCAAAGACTAAGAGTTACGACAAGAAAAAAACAGTTTTAAAAAATTATTATTACACAACCGCAAAGAACTGAGCGTTACGAGAAGAAAAAACATTTTGATAAACAAAAAGAAAGTGGTAAAAGAAAACAATGTATTTAAATTACCAATTAAAAAGAAGCTACCGATTACAAGCTACCAGTTAAAAAAGCTACAATTAAAAACTACAAATTAGAAAAATACCAATTAAAAAAATGATTGATTTGAAAGAAAAAAGAATTAAAAAGAATGAAATTATAAAAATGTGTGAGAAATTAAAAAACAAACAAAAGAATCTTTGTCGTTTCGTTCTCATAAACAAAAAAAGACCAATATGAAAGAAAAATATTTTTCATTTCAACAAGAATCGAAACCAGAATGAATAAATGATATAAATTTCCTAAAAAAAAAAAAAAAGAAAGCCGAAGAGAAAGAATCCCCACCACAAACACAGAAATGTATGAATATTATCTGCGGAGTATGGCTAAGTAAAAATCATATATTTATTTATTCATTATATATACTAGCAAATGTTGGCAAGACCTCTTCCCCTTCCTTTTCCGTGACACATATAATCTATCTCTATCATCTCTAGGGGGAGAGCTTTGTGCATTGTCATTAATTTTCTCGTCCTTTGGTCATCTGTCTGAGTTCTTCTTTTGTCCATTTTAAGAATGGTCCTGAGTATCTTAATAATGGGGATGGCCCAGGTATTGATTTCTTTGAATCAGATTTCTGCTGTTAAGTTTTGGTTTTAAGAAGTTTTCTAGTTCTCCTGAGATAATTCTTTTTTAACTTTTCCTTTCATTTCTGTTTGCATTGATATTGTCCGCTTTCTAAAATTCCTAGTATTTGTAGCTTTCATTTGTTCATCAAGTGATTTTATAGGTTCCTATTTGGCATTGTATTCCATGCATTAGTTTTTCTTTCACCGCGTTTATTGCTGCATAGCACATTTTTCGCATTCAAATTCCATCCCTATATCCTGGCTATATATTCTAATAGTTTGTATTTAGGCCTCTCCAATTCTTTTTTCAATTTTTGCAAAATTTTATGTCATCCATGTACCAATAAGGTGGTTTATCTTTTTCTTGTGGGTTAGTGAATTTGTACCCCCCTGTACATTTTTAAGGTATATTAATTAAGCGGCATCATTGCTATAATAAAGAGTAGTGGGTGATAACGAGTCTCCTTGGAGATACCTAATTTGGTTTACGTCTTACCAGGGATTGTTTTCCAGCTTTTAACTGAACTCGCCAATTTTCCATGGCTTTTTAATGAAGGTTTATTGATTGTTGTTGAAATTTTATACATTTTTAGACATTTTCTAAATCCAAGTTATGTGGGACCATGTCAAGCTTTTCTGCTATCGATCAGGCCATAGCAAATTTTTCCGTCTATTTTTACTTTCTTAAGAATGTATTGGTCTATATAAAGTAAAGCATGGGTTCTCTTTTTCCCTTGTAGCATCTTTTCTGTTCTTCTGGGCGAAGTTTCTGCCAATTGAGTTGAAAAGTATATTTCTTACTTTATAAAGAGTAGTCAAGAATTTTCCCATCATGGGTAGACAAAGTTATTGGTCTATAATTGTTAGGGACGTTTTCCTTTTTGTGGGTCTTTCTGGATTAGTGTAGTTATCCCTTTTGTCATCCATTCGGGTACTCGTTTCTTGTTAGGCACTGTTCAGTTGCTGGGCCATTTTTTGTGGATAGACGTAAAATTTTTAACCAAGAATCCATGTATGTCTCATGTGCCTGGTGTTTTCCAATTTGCTACTTTCTGAGTACGATTTAAGCCCGTAACATTTACATGAACACTGGCTTACAGTCCTTCCTCAATTATCCATCAGTCATTCTTAATATCACTTATCAGTTTATTATTATTATTATTATTATATATTATTATTATTATTATAAGTTTTTTTTCCATTTACTTTTTCAGATAAATTCAAGACTTGTTCCAGATGCCAAAAAAACGGGACCGAAATACTAAAAAAGATCAAGTAAAAAATGAAGAATACGTTGGGAAAAGACGTGAAAAAGATGGGAAAAAACAAAGACGAATAAAGATGTACATAACTAACAAAAAATAATAATATTAATAAGTTCCTTACAAAATGGGCCAAAGGTTAAACAAGTAAAGAGAAAATAAAATCCAAGAAAATACAGGAAAGAATATCTATTGTAAAAAAAAATACGTATGTACATATATATACAAATACATGCGTAGATATATAAATGTTATAATATATAGATATACATTATATATATATGTATGTAAGTATAAAATATATATATGTAAAATCTCATTAACAGACATGCCTCTAATGTGCACGGGATATTCATAATTACAAATTTAAAAAGAAAATGTATATAAACATTTTCATGTCCATAATTGCTTTATTGTTAAGTATACATATTTATTTATATAAAAGCTAAAAAGTCAAAGGTTTCACCTCGTGCGTCCGAACGTATCTATATATATATATAATATATATATATATATAAATTCGTTTAAATTTCACAACTCACTTTTTTGCTTTTTAAAATGTCACCTATTTCTTTCTACTCTAACTAAATTATACCTACAATAAACAAAAATCTCTTCTGATTATTGCACAAACCCTTATAACAAGTCATACCCTTCAACTGCATATACCCTGTTGCACATATGTTAGTAAGAGACTTTGCGTAGTTTTCGTCGCATTCCCTTTTTTGTGGCGTCTTCAGGCACCGGAACATTAAAAAACAGCCTTGCGCCTTTTAGACGCAGGGGCAGGTGTTTCTGGGATACATTCCCCTGCGACCAATCGATTAATTCTTACTTGTAATAAAAACCAAATATTCCAAAAATGTCTTTTGATTTGAATTAAAATGATCCGAAAAGGGTTGATATGCCCGTAAAACAACAACAAACCAACAATAGCCTATACTTATAGTTCCTCTGTCTCTAACTATTAACTTCACAGAATCTGACAAATAATATATATATTAATTTTGCTGAGTTTTTATTAGATCAATGTTTATATAAACCAGCTACCCACGTTTTCATGGCCAGGGGCATCATCAGGTCGTTGAGTTTAGATCCCATGGTGTTTATGAGGATCTTCTTCACGGACATAAAAAAAGGATCTTCCAATAACACCCATGGATCTGTTTGAAGTTAATAACCTGATGATTCCCCTTGCATGAACCTGGGTAGCTGTTTATAATAAACATTGATCTATAAAAACTCAGCAAATTAAATAGACTAAATATATAGCTCTCACAATTTTGTGATTGAGCACTGTTATTTTCTTTGGTTTCATCACAAAAAAATTTGCTTTAATATATATATATAATATATAATATATATATATATATATATATATAATATATATATATGAAAGTAGTGACAAGATGCAATAAATATTATCACTTTACTATCCCTTTTACTTCTGGTACATTTAGTTGAAATATATATATATATATATATATGTATATATATTATATATATATATATAATATATATATATTATATATATATTTTAGTATTATACGGTGACATATGGGAATATTTGAAAAATTTACTTTTAATGTATCTTTCATTTTCTCATTAAGCATTGTGTGTATCTCCTCTCT
>CM042150.1:108319601-108335920 GCA_023376005.1 Doryteuthis pealeii | reverse complement strand
ATGCTATAATATACATAAGCCATTTAACCATTAAAAATATATGTAGATGCGTAGTGTTGATTTAAACATTTATGTATAATATATCTATGTAATAAAATTTAGCGTTGCCAACAAAAAAAATACGGCATATTACAACACTAACTAAAATGAGCAGTAGATAAAAGATGAGTTTTGAAATGAAATGATGAAAACACTTTAAACGCATTAATATGCAATATGCTACACATATATATTATGTACTGTATCTATCTCTTTCTATCTATCTAATCCCCTCTCCTGTCTCTATCTGTCTCTGTCTTTTTCTCTCTGTAAGACTACTACGTGCCAATTTTACTTACTTTCGAATTATACAAGCCATATATATTTGCCCATACACAATATCAAGCATAGGGTATCAAGTATGCATGTAGTTATTGCCGGCGCATTATGTATTTTTGAATATATATATATATATATATATAAATATATATATATATATTCAATATATCAAAATTCAATTATACGAGCCATCACCGTAATATATATATATATATATATATATATATAATATATATATATATGAAATGGACAAACAATTAATGTTTGAAATGGCCGCATAAGCGACAATTTTTGGGACGAATTATGTGCTTAAAATATAAAGTCATACCAATATTGTTATTAATAATTATAATTAATTCGATTTAGGCATGCCATATGCTTATTAAGCACATAATCTTCCCCCACACCACACATATATATATATATATATATATAAATAATATATATATATGATAGAAAATAGTATAGAAAAACGAAATGCATTATATTAGTATGCTGACAGAATATCGTTCGACTTAATAAAGCGGTCATCCTCAAGAGCAACTAGATGTTATAGAAAATAATTTTTTCATAAATATAGTTTGCCATCTTGTACACGAATTCATTTTCATTTATATAACACTTATATATTACTATATTATATATATATATATATATATAATTTTATTTATATTTTTAGCTAGAAGGCTAATTATAAATTGCATGTATCGCTTATTAAATTCGATGATTATAGAAAATAACATTGACAAGTGAAATCCCGCCAAAGGATGCGCTCGCTATGTCAGAACACCGCTACAGACTTGTTTCGACTTTATAAGTCTCGTTCAGCCTGTATGTTATACTAACGACTCCCCTCGAACAGGAATGACGAAACGGGACTTCCACAGCATAGTCAGAGAACCATATCCGTTCGCCGCCGGTACATAGCGAACATCTCCTGCGAAATTAACCTTGCTCAAGGAAAATAATTACACGCCCTGCCATAGTAGGCAAGTAGCGTTATTTAGTAAACAATACCCGCGCCGCATTAGCTCTCGGCGAAGATGGAAGTGAATAAGTCATTTTGGATGTTTGTTTTTTTAGAAGCCAATGATTGAATAAATTATTATTTATATTTTTGCTGACAGCCAATTTATAATGCATGTATCGTTATAAAATTCGATAATTATAGAAAATAAAACTGACAAGTAAATTTCCCGCCAAGAGGATGCTCGCTATGCAGAACACCGTACAGGGACTGCTTGTTCGCACTTTATTTAGAGTCTCTTCAGCCGATGTATACTAGCGGGAGCGTTGAGTATATCATCGCTTAGAAAGAGACTTAATAAAGTTCGAAACAGTACTGTACGGTGTTCTGCCCATAGCGAGCCATCCTTTGCGGATTTACTTGTCAAGTTTTATATTTTCTATAATTATCGAATTTTATACATACATGCATTTATAATTGCCTTCAAGCAAAAATAATAAAAATTAATTATTTCAACATTGCTCTCTAAAAAAAACAACATCCAAAATCTTATTATATAATATATAATTAATATATTATTATATATGTATATATAAAAGAAAATCTATAATAAAATTAGCTTTACCAGGATAAGATACGTAACGGTACAAACTACTAAAAATTTTGCATATAAAAAATGGATATAAATAAACTGGGAATATTATGAACTAAAACCTTCAAGCCTAAAAAGTCTGGAAGTCTGGAAGGAAAACAAATATTTCTAGGAATATGCTGAAATAATATAATAAAAGCCCAATGGATTTCTAAGATTTGTCATATAACAAATACTTGACACTGATTGATTTAAAAAGGTATGTAATTTTCATTGGAGGAATATTAGAGTTCTAAAATAAATTACGAAATTGGAAACTTTCCATGTACATTTATATGGTTGCAAAATAAAAAAAACACCTTCCGGGCCATGTAATAATTTGGTGCAAGCCAATTATAGTTAGCCACTCTTAGTTGCTTATACAACTTGGAAGGAATGTTCACTATATCGTATCAGAGAGGGATCAGATTCCATATTGATTAATCTGTTCAAGTTGTCCAAGCCTTTTCCCATGCGTATTGTTTTGTCCAATATATATTATATATATTATATATATAATATATAATATATATAAATTCACAAGAGACACAGAGAGACAGAGGACAGAGAGACCGATGCGATCTGTCTTATTAGTCGGTCGATAGGTATGCAGCAGCGTTGTTTATATATATATATATATATATGTGTGTGTGTGTGTGTGTGTGTGTGTGTTGTGCGTGGTGTGTGTGTGTATATATGCGTCTATGTGTATGTGTGTGTGTGTGGATAGATTATTTTGGTCCTCTGATCTTTATCGCTAAGCATATAATAAAATCAAGCTCATCAGCGCACATTACTTTTTGTTCTGTACTCTTAATAAAAGAACAAAAGCCTCAATTGAATCCTCCTCTACATTCCATTTACCTTTTCTCGAAAACAAAAAAACTGATGATTGCTTTAACTCGTAATCTTAATTAATGGGATTAGAAACCTGAAACCAGTCGGTAAGAGGCGACAAAAAATTAATGAGGAAAATGTCAGAACTTGAAAAAAGTTAAGAGACACAGATAAGTAGAAAAGGCGGGAGTTGGGGGAAATATTTGTCATTTGATTTTCAAGTGAAATTCTTCTGAGGAAATCCTCTGCTTTCTTTCTTGTGGTCAGTAATTGAGGTATTCTTTGAAAGCCGGATTTCCGAGATCAGGAGTGTTAATTGTAGGTCTTTAACTGATGGAGAAGGAAGACACTCATCAGAAAAATATGGAATGATAATGTCAACTAGAAAAATTAATACTTTTTAAATAAATTAGTATCGTATTTATTCGTGTTAAATGTGATATAGAATGTACCACGGCATCTTTTAGCTAAATATCACTGATATGTTCCTGAAATATGTAATATTTTCTACATATCAGTCATCATCATCATCATGATGCGCTATTATCACGGATATCTATGACAATCTCTCGCCAACCCTCCCTAGCATTCATTGTCCCATGTAGGTCCTCTGCGCAGCATCCTGCATCCTTGCATAGTTGGTCAATGTAGGTTCCTGTTGGGCGGCCCACATTGGCATGTCCATGTGTTTGTTTCCACAGGAGAACGTCGCTTATGAACTCGTCCTTGCTTCTCCAGCAGTGTCCAGCATGCCTTGTCCGTCTCACTCAGATAGTATGTGAGATGTGGGGGGGGGGACAGGTGTCCATACAGATGTTTCCTTGTGGGCTGCGGCTTTCTCGACTTGTTCAGGACCGCGCGTAGCATTCTTGTGCAACTCCCATCCAGTTTTGTTTTCAAGGCGCCTCGTTAAGCTTCAAGTAGTGCAGCCATCTTTTCTAAATATCTGTAATGTATCGGAAAATCAGTAATGTTTTCTAAGAAACAGTAAAATCATTTAGAATTCAGTATTATTTTCTAAAGATCAGAAATAAAGTCTAGAAATTAAAAATAATTTCAAAAAATTAGAAATATTTTCCAAAATCAATAATATTTTCTAAGAATCAATAATATCTTTTAGAAATCAGTATTATTTTCTAAAAATCAGAAATAATTTCTCGAAATTAGTAATAATTTTAAAAATTAGAAATATTTTCTAGAAATCCGTAATATTTTCTAAAAGTCAGTAATATTTTCTCAAAACCAGAAATGATTTCTAGAAATCTGTAATAATTTCATAAATTCGTAATTTATTTTTAAGAATCATTATTATTTTCTAGAAATTCGTATTTTCTAAGAATCAGTAATAATTTGTATTTATTATATATATTTCTAAGAATGGGTAACATCTAAAAAAAATCAATAATATATGATTTCAATATCACTGACACTGCTACAACTTGGACGAATTTTCGTTTAACGTTATCCGTGATATCAGATTTCCGTATGAAATTCCGATTATCTTTCTGTAGCAATCTATGCATTTCATATCTGTATATCAACATCGTTTTCAGTAGATGAGGTAATACTACCTAGGTATGGTAACTGGTCTACGAAATCAAAATGATAAACATACAAAGTACGTATCGTTTGGTTTCTTCTTTGTTTAATGGCATATCAAACTTTGTGGGTAATTTAATGTCAAAACCATCCTTATAGAAGAACAGTAATGGTACTGTTTAAACCTTAACTGGGGTATGCGATGAAATTTTGTTGTATTTAAAAAAATGTACAGCGCATATTATTGCGTTGATCATCTGTGAGTAAATTGAACCATATTGGTAAAAATTCTAGGATCACTGTATTAGTGTCCAAGGGGACCGGGAAAATTAAGGGTAACGTAATTTTTTTCTGATCAAATTCCCTGAAAATTTGTTTACCAACTCGTCGAACAAAATTAGGGAATAGGCAAAGGGAATGAAGAAGCGCATATTCTACGGTCATCATCCAATCATCAGGTCTAGCGTACATATCAAATCCTTATGGGAGCCATTATTACAAAGGAACATACATTAATTTCAAACCCCAAATATCATTACATGACTGTCGTTCAAAATACGGCCTGAAGCAAATCCGTTTATCTGGACATTGGAAATTCACTCCCTAGAGAAATACAGACCGGATCAGTGTACACACCGATAGGAATCATAATGACAAATTGATGAGTTCCCAAGAATTGGCTTGGAAAAATAGCGGATAGGACTTCCATTGGAAAGGGGAGTACGTTGCCGTATATCTATAGATACATAAAGTGCAATTGGTGAATATGTATGTATGTATGTCCGGAGAAAACTACGAAAATAAAACAATTAACGACAAGGTGTGTATATATATATATATATATATATATATATATATATATATATATATATATATATAAAAAGAGTATTTGATAATTTGCTTGAAGCATTGTTAAGTATATTATTATTTATTTATATTAAGAAGGCAATTACAATGCGCATAAAAATAGAATAATGTCCAGTGTCTAATCAATTTCGAAGAAACTTTATCTTCAGAGACTCTGAAGATGAAGTTTCTTAGAAATTGATTAGACACTAGACATGTTTTTATACGCATTGTAATTGCCTTCTTAATATAAAAAAATAATATACACATATATATATATATTTAAAAATTTGTTTTGGGATGAAACAAAGGAATCACAGTGCTCAATCACAAATTTGTAGGAGCTTTATTTATTTGTTGAATTTTTTAAATATAAAAGTTTTTCATAAGCAACTACCCAGGTTTCAGGTTATTTCACCATCGTCAGGTTGCCCAATCTCCTGGTGTTTATTTGAAGAGATTTTGTATATATATATATAATATATATATATATATATATATATATATATATTATTATTATTATTATTATTACAAAATAAAATTCTAATCGTAACAGCATGGATTAAATTTTTTTTTGCATTTAATATTTTATACAGTATGTCCGGAGAAAACTATGAAAGTAAAACAATTAACGCTAAAGTAAATATATATATATATATATATATATATATATATATTATATATATGTATATGTATATACATACATACATACATATATATATATATATATATATATATATATATATATATATATATATATATATATATACATTCAATGTCACTAGGTCTTGCTTTTTGAGCAAAATTAATGAAGATTTGATTCATATTCGTGAAGATAATTAAAGAATAAGATATAAATTATAACAGTGTAGATTTTTTCTAAGATTTGGAAGCATTAATTTTTCTTTTTAGATAGTGCATTTTTTCTTAGGCCCTACCAGATAGGATCAACGCAACGTCTTTTTACGTAGAGATTTTAATGGAACATCCTACGAGAATCAATCTTGTGATTCAGTAATAATGGTTTGGCGAGACTAACTTTTTGCCTCCCCCCCCCTCCTACACAGATGATGCCTGATGGATGCTTCGAGTATAGAATGAAAGCGTTTCACCGAAGCTAAAATAAACTGGAGAGAATTGCGGATTATAAATGTGTAGAACTTTTAATACCGATATCTCATCAAATCTATATCATTTGCACATATTAAATCTAAGTCATTAAATAGTATTGATTTATTATAGAAGATGTAATTTAGAATACATATTGATTCTGGGGCTTCGATTATATTAATTTTAAAATTCATAGGAATAGTTTAATAAACGTATACTAGCATGGCCTGTAAATATACCACAGTATGATAATTTAATTATTACAGCCTTTGATATGTTTACTCAAACGCAATTACAAAATAGTTCAATTTGTTAAAAATAATAATAATCCCGATTGAACTTTCTCTCACTCGTTTTTCTTTCTTTCCTTCTTTTCATCATCTATTGAAACTGATTTGTGCTATTGTTTTCATGTTCTTAAACTCTCTCAATCTTTCTTTTAATCTCTTTCTTTCTTTCTTTTTTTCTTTCTTTCTTTCTGTTGTGATGATAATCCAACAGTAAAAAAGAAGTCAAGTCGAGGTAGGGTAAAATAAGACAAGTGTATTTACAATAATGGTACAGGAACGGCTAGCTTGCCGTTAAACGGTAACAGTACAACCTTTTCACTCGGTGTCTCACTATTTATAGTGAGAACCGGTGTATATTCTCCACTGTAGGAACGGCCGGTACAACACTTTCTTTCTTTCTTTCTTTCTTTCTTTCTTCTTTCTTTCTTTTTTGTATCATATTTTTCTGTGTAGCCTATACTTTGTTTCTTTATAATAAAAACAGTCATTCTTAATGGATACTTAATTTTTTTTATAAATGCATTTTTCTATTTAACCCATTGATGGGACCCTAACAGGTACTACCACTCCGGGTCAGATTGGACTAGGGAGTAATGGTGATGAAGGGGTGCTCCATATTCTACACCTTATTTAGCTTAGGTGATAACATGCATGAGAAATAAGAATTCGGCTAATAAGCGACACTTGATTATCAGTATTTATATTTTTGCATTTCATCTCGGACGATTTGGACGGTCTCATTTTTAACCAGAGGTTGTTGCAAGATGATAACGGACGAAAGAATCAGGAACAAGCATATCAATATATGAATAATGAAATGATGATATCGGCCATCAAGATTGCAGCACTTCAACACTGTTGGTTGGATTTTACGGCATGTCAACCCTTCGATTATTTTAGACGGTTTTGTTTTATTCATTTTTGTTAGGCATTTAATGTTTCAAAAACTTATTTTTTAGACACTTTTTAAAATCGATTTAACCCAAAGATGGGACACTAACAGGTACTACCGGTCCGGTTCAGAATTTCAGCACAGTAATTAAGACAGACATCTGAATTGTTTATTTTTCTTGTTTTCATAGAAGTGGCTCTACTTTTTGGATTAGGTATAGAATTTTTTAATTAACTGTACGTGTTAATATCATAATGAGATTTAATACATTTTTAAACGAATGTTTATTTCTTTTATAAACATTGTATATTTAAACTGGGTAATGAATTGCGCGCCTAAACAAAGCAAGCAATTCATATTCAACCTTTCCAACCACTAAGTAACCTCCAATTCTTTAAAAGAACTCCGGAAATAAACCAGACATCCGTTTTTCATTAGAAAAAGAAGTATGATATTTCTTGAATATTTCCTTTGAAAACGCCGCATATATATATATATATATATATATATATATATATATATATATATATTATGGACTCTCTCGTAGATTTCGACGCATGAGGGTTCATACAATGAACAACCCATACAGTGATTTGTTTATAGTGGTGAAGGGTTGTGTTGGACCATCCGCACTTTTGGCACAGTCGATAGGAAAGAATTGGTATACAAGGAATGCCACAAACCCAATCAACGACTGACCTCAGGAATTTTGAATTCAGTTTTCCCTCTCCTAGACTGGTTACCTATCCAAGGTTAAAGAGCCCAGTCTGCCCTACTATTTTAGCCATAGCTAGAAGGAGAATATATATATATATATATATATATATATATATATATATATATATATATATATGTATTGGAGAATTGATAATATATGGCTTGATTACGGGCATAATAGCTCTATTTGTTTATTAATTATAGTGTACAATACATTTAAGGTGTGACTGTTACCATTCGTTTCCAAGTAACATTTTAGCCAATTATCGTCAGACAATGCAGATTATGTCTTTAAAACTAGTTAAGAAGTTTATTTTACATATATGAAACAGTTTATTACACACACACACACACACACACACACACACACATATATATATATATATATATATATATATATATATATATATATATATATATATATATATATAAAATTATGTATGTTATGTTCTTGTGAACGTTGTTTGCTTGGTCTTTTGAGCATTGGAAAAAAGAACAAAAACAAGAAAAACTGAACAAAAATCAGAATTTTTATATATTCAACCGTTGCTCTATTCCTGGTTTAATATATTCCGATATTTCGGGTGAACGTTCACCCTTTTCCAAGATATATCAGACGGTCTGGAGAAAAATTAAATGTTGTATATGAGGGCAAAAAAGTAATTAAATGAAGTGAACGGATTTGGCGTTTTTTAGCCGTTAATTTTCTTTCGAAATTGTGTGACGTAATTCATCCGAAATACGAGCATGGTGATCGTTCGAAATGTTGCATGACTTTGATCGTGAAAGTCATGTGGAACTTAATGAAAATTAAAGAATAATATATATATATATATATATATATATATATATATATATATGTATGTGAGTGTGTGTGTGCGCACACACACAAACACACACACGCACACACTCACACACACACACACACCCACACACATATATATATATATATATATATATATATATATATATATATATATATATATACATATTGACTTTCTGTGCATACTATCATAACTTGTGGGAAAAGGCACAATGAGTAAAATAATAATAATAAAGTAAAGTTGGCGGTGTGATCTATTGTCGGTATGTCAATATCAACCGTACAGCGAGGGAGTCTATACCTTTTTGGCTAGTACTAGAACAGGGACAGAGTTTTTGCTTAGGTGGAGCACAACACCTTCCATCATCTACCCAATTTAACGCACAGAACAGATCACCTTCGTTGTGCAACTCATCCACTGAAATGGCTAGGGACAGAATTAAAGCTGGAACCTTACAAACCATAGGAATGTTTGCTGTCAGCCTCAAATGATAATGATCATGATGATGATCATGATATATATATATATATATATATATATATATATATATATAGTATATATATATATATATATATATATATATATATATATATATATATATATATATACACGACCAGCAAGGTATTTAGATATCATCTTTATGAGTTTAACTTGGTACAAAAACCGCTTCAGTAATAGTTTTACTTTCTCGTCATAATCTGTTCAATTCAATCATAGTGACTAACCTAGTAATGGCTGCAATGATTGCTAGAATATCAGAGATTAAATAATTTCATTACCGAAAATTGTTTTCTATTTGTTAATTCTTTTCCACTGGTGTTTCTCACAATCTCAAATCTAGATGACGTGTATATATATATATCTATAATTATACTAAAGCTGAGCGAATCAATGTTTGTATGCCAAAAGTTTTTTTTGCCCGTTTAGTTTAATGACACAAAATTCATACACAAATATTCCTTAGTTTTAGGATTGAGTTATGTTTGGAAAAAAATTCCATTTCAATTGGTTCTAATTAGTGGTAATTTACAATTAAGTCAAAATCTGACTCGTCTATTACTTCTCATTCTTCCTTTCCCTCTCTCTCTCTATATATATATTGATTATCACCTCGTTATATATTTTAGTTTCTCAGGAGAGAGAGAGAGAGAGAGAGAGAGAGAGAGAGAGAGAGAGAGAGAGGGAGGGGGGGGCAGACAGACAGACAGATAGATAGATTATGTAGATAATAAGAGTGCTATATTGATGTGTAAACAGTGCTCAATATCATTGAAATAGCATTTATATTTAAGTTAATGTAGCATGGACTAACTAAAAATTAATATATATATATATATATATATATTATATATATATATATAATTAAAGTGAGTAAAGTCAACGGGGCGGCCTAAAGTCGGTGTCAGCGAGGGAGTCTATCTCCTTTTCAATGGCGCTAGACCAAGGAGATTGTTTTTTTAAGATCTGAGATGGAGCGCCACACCTACCATCACCTCCTTACTTTACCGCACAGATCCATGTGCTACTCATACGCTGAGTTGGCGAGGACTGGTATCTAACTAGGAACCTTGTGGTTTCTAACCGAACGCTCTATCGACTGAACTAACCCGGCCCATACGTATATATATATATTCATATTATATTACATTTATTATTATTACATATTATATTACATTTATTATTATTACATTATTTATATTCAATTTTAAGGCAGCGTGGAGAAGGAATCAACGGAGCCTGGTTACTGACAGTTTCTCGCCTTTTCGATCTTCAGACAATTTGTTCTGAAGATTGACTAGGCGAAAAACTGCCAGTAACCAGGCTCCGTTGACTCCATCTCCACGCTACCTTTTATATATATTATATATTATATTAGGAAGTGGGTGGTGTAATGGTTAAAGTCATGGGAAATGGACTCGTCGCCCCGAGTTCAAATTCTGGACGTGGTAATTGCATTTCACTTAGCGCTAATACCATTGGGAAAGGTATGAATCCTACTCTCCCTCCAGCTATGGGTAAATAGAAGGGCAGACTGGGTTCTTTAACCATGACTAGGTAACCAGTATTGGAGAAGGAACAACTCTGAATTTAAACCTGTTGAACTCCGCTTAAGAAATTGACCTTGTGTCGTATCCTGCTCGTGCGGAGGAGTTGGTAAATATATATATATATATATATATATATATATATATATATTATATATATATATATATATATATATATATATATATATATATAGAGAGAGAGAGAGAGAGAGAGAGAGAGAGAGATTTATATATATAATTTTAACATATCGTAAGACTATAATTAGACAGATGCATTGTGTTTGTGCTTGTTATCTACAATCGTATTTTAAAAGAGAGAGAAAAAAAGAAACGAATATAATTCGTATTATTTAAATTCACTATGATTAATTCTACTTTAATATTCAAGTATTGAAAATAAACAAGAAAATGAGGAGTAAGATAATGTTTTTGTTATTTTATACAATTCCAAAATTATTAGTTTGTTTCGAAAATAATGTCTCATTTGCATTTTAATGTGTCATAAATGCGCCCATTATTTTTCTCAAAACATAATACTGAAACGTAGCCGCCATTTTTACAGCGAGAGTAATTATTATTATTATTATTATTATATTATTATATTATTATTATTATTATTAATGATAGCAATAATAATACTGCTCTTTTCGTTTACTTTTTTGTAAATTGATTTTATGAATATTAATAGGATCATAAATATGACTATTTAAAATGCCGTGAATAATAAGAATTAAATGTAATTTTCTTTAATTAGTGACAACATTATACATTGCATAAATCTTTAGACGACCAATATGTTACAATTCCTTGGGCGTCAACTGTCAAGACTGTCAATTTATATAGCAGCCATTTATGCTATTAAATTCTCACACATGTTCCCAACCTAGTGAAGTGTAAGCCTCTGAAATTAGTAGACTAGTTCATGGACCTAAGTAGCAATATCTCACGTACAGAAGGCCATGCCAATAAACGCAAAGAAAAACATCAAAAGATTATTAACCATATGGAAATCCGATCTCTCTGAGAAGATAAAGTGACCTTGGGGTTCACACTTAGTTCACCTCAGTCCGATGACACAGATATAGATACAATTGTTTATATCAAAATAATTCTCGTTTTTAAAAAGACGAGCAGACAGTCGGGACGTAGGGACCGACACGCACAGACCGACAAGGAGTCGGGCCCCGGATATGGTCGAGTTTGGATCGAAAAACGAAATTTGTCACTGGAAATTTGTTATGGAAAATTCTTAATTAAGAGGATTGCAACTAGAAAAACTGACTTTTGCTGCTAAAATCGATTCCAGAATTTCGCATAAAACAAAACGCCAACCGAAGCTCATCGTGTTTTTATTTATCCAAACAAGTGTGCAAAACATATTCATATATTATTCCTATTCATCATATATGAATAAAACTAATTGTTATTGTTAATGGTGTGTTGACTGATTTTTTTGGAGTTGTCAGCTAACCCGGCAGTTTATATCTACTAATTTCACAACCCGTCACAAAGACACTCCGACCGAGTTGCGTCGATCCCAGTTCTACAGAGGGTATTGAAAGACCAGCTGACCCGAGGCTCATCTGGTAGTCCTGGAAATAATTCATACCTTTACCACCGCATACTATCCCCGTGGCCCCAGTACGGTGTGATATTCAGTCAAGTATGATATTCGGTCCCGTGCACGGACTCCCTCCAAAACTCGACCCCTGCACTAAATCTTAGTATATTTGGTACTGCGACACAGGATCCTGTCATACTATCTTGAAACAATCCTGGAATCAGCAGCCCGCAAAAAGCAACTGTACAACCACTTACTTCCTGTCTCATAAAACATAAAGGAAGACGAACATGACATGCTGAACACTGCTCGTAATGCAGGGATGAGGCCATAAGTAACGTTTTGTGTAGTCACCTACGCATGGAGTCATCAGTGCAGGGCTATCAGCAAAATATTATATAAATCAGCACTGTGCGGATACTGGGTACTGTGCGGAGGACCCAGTTAGGATTCATGACTGATAGTTGTGGTTTTCCGTACAGTCAAATCAACTTGATGATGATGACAGTGATCATGATGAGGATGATGTTTCGGCTTCAATGTTTGGTTGCTAACAGTTTTCTGGTTCTTCTGAGTTTTTTCTTTCCTGTCCCCCACACCCTGTCCCCCCACACCATTTTTTTATTTACTTGTTTGTATCTGCTTCTAATATACCCACATTTTTTTTTTTTTGTTATTTTTTTTTTTATCTATCTCCGGATGGTTTCCTAATTGAATAATTCTATTATTTCCGGTGTTGTTTTTATTTCCTTTCTTTCTTATATTCATAATACTCATTGTGCATTTCCAATTGCAAATCGAATCTCTCTATCCTGATTGAAGGTTCTGATATTATGAGTGTTTCCAACTCGTTTTTATCTTTGGGAAACAACTCTTACGCCATCCATCTTATCATAATCGAGATTCTGTGTCTCTCTGTAACCGAAACTACGTCACTGTTTAAGTCACTATACCCTGAGGAACTCGCATAAATTTATCTATGAGTATTTAATTCATAGTTAAAATAATCAATGCATAGAATAAGTCCTAATTATTAACAAAGTCTCGATAAAAATCTGAGTTAGATGTCCCTCAAAACAGCCCATGTTATGAGAATTGCCTTTCACCCCACTTATGAGGGCGTGACACAAGAACATTTTTATGTGGGTCCACCCACAAGCTGAAGCTCATGGCTGGTAGACACAAAAAATGCTTTGATTCCGTCGACATTCCCCCTCAAGGGGGGGGGCTCAGGCCTTGGACAATAAACCTAGCCCTGCCCCTTTAAATCGAGGGGGCAGGTGTTGCCTGGGGGGATAGCGCCCTGAGGTCAATGCTGTTAATTTACATTAACAAACACAGTCGCCGAAAGGACCGAGTTATTAGTGCATTTAAAATTCTGCAATTATGCTTATCCCTTTGAAATAAAAGTTTACATAATATATGGTGTAGTTAATTTGGATACTGGTTTTAACAAAACCGGGTTTAATAATTAATTACTTAGTGTTATTGATCTAAAAATATTACTATTTTATTCAACAAGATATTAAAATCAATCTGTTTTATATATATATATATATATATATATATATATATATATATATATATATATATAGTGTTAATATATTTCATATTTTTAAAATGAACTTGTAAACATTTTCGTAGACACAATCTCTCTCCCCCCCCCTCTCTCTCTCCACACACACACACACATATATATATATATATGCATATGTCCATATATATATATATATATATATATATATATATATATATATATATATAAGCATATATATATACATATATGTATATATACGTATGCACACACACCTACGTACAAACACACAGACACACACACACAAACACACACACACACACATATATGTATATATAAATATATTTATTTATATGTATATATATATATATATATATATATATATATATATATATATATATATATTCCGATTTAGTATTATCAAACAATCTCTATATCCATTAACACTCACGACATATACAACAGAAATATGAAAGAAAAATACGATAATGGCAAGCCTTGAATTGACGTCTGCTATCGGATTATATTTGGTATATTTGCTTCTCTGACGCCAAAAGATCATATTTTATTAAATAGAGAATGTTCTACTACGAAATGAACGTAATGCGCGCTCGTCCCGGCAATGTACAAAAAAAGAAGAAAAAAAACTATAGAAATCAATTATATTTTTTTCCTGAAGCCGCTTGCTTTTATTTCCCTACAGCGATTTGACCCTGTCTGGTCAATAATTTGATTTACACTTACAATATTGTAGCCCCTGTAATTCCGGAGAACTCTTCAGGGTGAGACTGGCTGTGAGATCAGTGGACTAGAGATCGCGAGGTCAAAGGCTCAACATCAAATATCAGTTATCGCGAATCTTGTTAACCTTCCGGCCAACGTCTAAGTTGTCCGGCAGGTGGCGCTCTTTATTTCTTCGTTATCTATTTAGCTAAATCTAATGATAGCTGCCAAGGATAGATATCGGTATAACTGCCACAGTTAATTGATGTAGTCGTTTTGAAATACGGTTATTATTGTTTATTGTCTTTTTAGACGAATGATCATGTGAAAAAAAACCTTAAGTCTCTCCTGATGATTTTTGTCCCATTGCCAGTCATCTTGAGCATGGATTTACCCTTTATATACAGCTAGCAGCGGCTACCCGGCGTCGTCTGAGTAGAGCAGGATTGTTTAAAGTTAGTCCCGCAGATCCATTATTACTGAATAAGTAAATAAGTAAGTCGTCGGTGTGGCTTAAAGTCGGTATCAGCCAGTCAGCGAGGGAGTATGTCCCCTTTTCAATAGCGCTAGACCAAGGAGATTGTTTTGGCGTCTGAGGTGGAGCGCCACACCTACCATCAGCTCCCTACTTTACCGCACAGATCTCTGTGCTACTCATACGCTGAGTTGGCGAGGACTGGTATCGAACAAGTACCTTGTGGTTGCTAGCCGAACGGTCTACCGACTGAGCTAACCCGGTCCCTCCTCGTGGGATGCCCCATTTAAATCCCCATGTAAAAAAATAGACCTTGCATTAATCCAGCTACTCTGAAAATAAAAGTTAATGAAATATTAAATGAAAAAAAAAATATATATTTAAAAAAATATATTTTAAAAAATAATTTAAAATATCTAAAAATATTAAAAAAATAAATATTAAAAATATAAAATTAAAAATATTTTTAAAATGAATGAAATATTAAATGAAAAAAAATCCATGCTGTTATGATTTAAATGTTATTTTTTAATTATCTTCACGCATATACATCAAATCTTCATTGTTTTTGCTAAAAGAACCAAACCCTGGTGATATTTAAAGTGTATATATATTTACTTTGTCGTTAATTGATTTATTTTCGATGTTTCCTCCGGACATACATATACACAAAACTGCCCTATATATATGTATAGACGGACATACATACACACAACTGCCCTTTATATATGTATAGATAGATAGATTATGGATGACAAAGAATATAGTGAATGAATGTGCAAATTATCTGGAATGAGCATTTTTCCTTCAAAGCAAAATAGATTACACGCAAATCAAAAATATATAAGAAGCAACAGAATAGTAAGTGTATGATGTGTGGAGACAAATATAAAACGTTTAATCATATAATAAGCGAATTTTTAATCTAGCAGAAAGGGAGTATAATACTAGACAAGACTGTGTTGGAAAGAACATTCACTGGGAATTGTTCAAGAAATTAAATGTTCTCC